>CM061133.1:264874325-265414002 GCA_030789695.1 Scilla litardierei | reverse complement strand
GCCATAGAGACAATTCCCTCCTACGCAAAATTTTTAAAGGACTTGGTGACGAGGGGTTCGAGAAAGGAAAAGGTCATTCTCAAGGCGGAATGTAGTGCTCTCATCCAGCGAATGAATCTGCCCAAGCTAAAAGACCCAGGAAGCTTCTCCGTTCCTTGTCCGATTGGGGAAGTAAAAATCCATCGGGCGCTCATGGACTTAGGAGAGAGCGTCAGTCTAATGCCCATGTCACTATACAGGAGGATATGGATAGGAGACCTGGAGCCCACGGGTATGACACTTCAATTAGCCGATAGATCGGTCAAATACCCGGTGGGAATAGTAGACGACCTGCCTGTTAACGTCAGTGGAGTGCAGGTGCCAGTAGACTTCGTGGTGATGGATATGCCCGAAGACACCCATATGCCCATCATCCTTGGACGGCCCTTCATTGCCCCCGCTGGCGTGCTAATAGACGTGAAGAAAGGGAAACTTTCCCTTAATGTTGGTGGCGAAAAGGTTGAGTTCAACTTGGGTTTATCTATGAAGCACCCCCGGATGAAGCCGGTTGTAATATGCTGGATAATGAAGAAGAAAGAGCTGTGGAAGCTGGGGCCTGGAAAATTCTCTCAAGGAATCCCCCCGACAGCTTGGGGGACCTTGAAGAACATGTCTGTCTGAAGAAAGAAGATATTGCTGGGGAAGCGGATGCGTTACGTACGATCCCTCTCGTATTCCAAAAGTCTCCTCCGACGATGAGAAAAGGGAAAGAGCCCATGGGGCTTACCGGTGATGAGGTCCGGATTTTAAGAAGAGTGGCGGTAGACGCCAATATAAGGGAGAAGCCTCCGGATACCATCAACGGAGGGAGGGTCGTCGAAGAAGTCTTCTTGTCACTACTGCCGGCATCGGAGACCACCAATCCAGGATCTGAAAGGATGCCAAGCTTAGGGCATCACCCCCGTCCACCTTGAAGATCATCTATGGGCGTCGAGCAAACGCCGTTAAACAAAAGCGCTTCATGGGAGACAACCCATGCTCTAAACTTTCATCTTTGCTTTTAGGATTATTTTTAGCTTTATTTTTCCTATTTTTGATAAATAAATCCAGCCACGAGAACTTTCATCGAGAGACTTAGGCCATTTATGAATTTTTGCAGGAAACAAGCCCTCAACCGATCGGGTGACCACTCAACCGATCGGGTGAGACATATCAGACAATGGCCTGTATCTGTTCTCCAACGAATCGGTCAGGTGAAGCAAACTAAGACCGGGTGGCTGACCGTGTGGGAACGGCTAAATTCTCGGGAAATTTGGGGATTTAATCAACCGATCGATTGATAGAATTTGTGGTCGTGTAACTGACCGGGTGAGCTGCACAGAAGTCTCGGGAAAAATTGTGAAGCAGCCAACCGACCAGTTGAGTTCTCAACCGATCGGTTCGCCTGAAGCCTCTTTTCAACAGAATTTTCGACTTAATAACCAACCGAACGGTGAAAACTCACCCGATCGGTTCGACTTAAACCCTATAAATACCCCCGCCCTCACCTGTTCATTTCCCTTCACCTGTTTCGACTTCTCCTTCGCCGTTTCGCTTTCCCTCTCCTCCAACCGGCCAGATTCTCCCCCCACCCGACCTCCAACCTCCATCAATCGATCTCTCCACTCTCTCTCTCTCTCTCTCTCTCTCTCTCTCTCTCTCTCTCTCTCTCTCTCTCTCTCTCTCCTTCTCTCCATCAATCTCTCCCTCTCCATCTTCCATTCAACCCTAGAAAAATCCTAATTTCCGCCCGACACCCCCCTCCCATTTTCGAAAATTTGCTGAAAAGAAGTGACACGGCTTCACACTCCCTCTCATTGCACTGTGTTGGGTGATCTACAAGCAAGGATCGTCATCACTACTGGGTAACTTTACTCCTTAGCTCCATTCTCTATTTTGCCCTAGTATTACTATTTGCTCAATTGCCATTGATTGTGTGCATCCATCACATCTTGCATACACACACACACACACACACACACACACACACACACACACACACACACACACACACACACACACACACACACACACTCACACACACACACTCACTCACTCACTCACTCACTCACTCACATGGCCCGGGATCAATATAAGGGTAAGGGTATTATGCGTGAGGCAGGGTCGTCTCGTAAGAGACGAAAGACCACACGTCCACCACACTCACGCCCTCCTCCTGCACAGCCTGCACAACCCCAACCCCAACCCCAACCTATCATTCCAGCTGAGGACCCAATGATGGGCCCGCATGGCTACCGTTTTTTGAGTCAAGAACAAAAAGATTTTTATCATAGACCCGATGCACTGGGGCACCTATCAACCAAATTTGCCCATACCCAAACGCTTATCGATCTCGGTGTGTTCACCGAGGTCGAGACTCTCTTCGCCAATTTAGGTTGGCTAGCTTTCCTGAACGCCACCGCGGTGTCCTACCCCTCCCTCACACTCGAATTCTTATCTTCCCCTTAAGTGTGAGTCGGGGTCGATCATCATTTTTAGGGTCAGAAACAAAACTGTCCGCACCCGCCTAGATACTATCAATCACATTTTCGGATTCCCCAATCCTAGGGACGACGCTATCCGTCACTCCGGATCCCACCCTGATTTCGACGTCGATCAATTTTGGTTTCACCTCACCCTACAAGGTCATTATCCTCGAGGCAAGGCCAAGGCCTTCTCTATCATTCACCCTGTTTTCCGTCTGGCCCATCGAATCATATCTTGCACATTCTTCCCCAAGGATGAGTCCGGGATGGTGACTATCCCTGATCTTTTCATTTTGTGGGCCATGACGTTTGATTTCATTCGTGCTGACGACGGGATCGCCTTCGAGGCCCCCCGCATTCCCATTCACGCTGTCGATTGGCTTATCCACAAATTGCTTGACATTAGCCACGCCGGCAAGGGCAAACTTTGTTGCGGGGGCCTAATTACTATCATAGCCTCATATCACCAATATAGTGTCGTCATCCCCCGCGATTTCCCTTCTGCCCCAGGACCCTCATCCATAGATCTCGATGTCCTTTGGCATATACACATGATCAAGCCCCGCCCCGATGGTCGTTTCATTTTCCACTACGGACACCCCCCTGCTCCCTATACCATTCTGCCCAACCCAGCTCGCTTGACTATTGCCATATTGGCAGATTGGACATTCCCTCCCGATCCACAGTTTATAGGGGGTTACGTCTTCCATTCCTTTCCCAGGGTGCACACAAACCACCTTCCCCTGTCACCCACTTAGGCGAGCATGATATCCCTGCGTCCCTGGGAGACTCCGGGGCTGGCCCCAGTCATACCATCCCGGCTCCTGGCCCTATCACTTCCGTGGCTCTGAGTGAGGCCCTTTTAGGCCTAGCCTCTGGTGCCGGCATGACCACCACCGCTGGCACCACTTCCACCTCCCGTCCAGCCTTTACTTCTTCCGTCCGCCGCACCGCCTCCACTCGCCTCACTCTCGAGGCTGAGCTAGCTTCACTGTGTGCGCGTGCTTCGTCCTCCACCCCCTCGGACCCATCCTCTTCGATCTTCTCTCACCCATGTTTCCTCTCACTTGAGAGGAATGTGGCCGCCATCCTCCACATTCTCACTCACGTTCACGGACCACTTCCACCTACACCACCACCCACTCTACGCCCCTCACCTCCACCATCCCACTCTTCACCTCCCTCATCACATTCATCACCACACCCATCACCCCCTAGGCGACCATTTCCTCCCACCACCACCGTTCCCATTCCTGCCACTTCACCTCCACTCACGACCATCGCCGTCTGTTGGATCTGGATCCTAGCCTAGAGGGGGGGTGAATAGGCTATTAAAAATATTCGTGCAACCCACGAACAATCACACGCAGTTATAAGCACAGGCAGAGTAAATAGAATACACACACATAGTACGCACAGATATACCCTGGTTCGGTCGTCCCCACGACCTACTCCAGCCCCCCGAAAGCAAATACTAGATAGATATGTAAACCTGTACAGCTACAATGAGTCAAGATCCCAAATCTACTCTCACCTAGCCCGTACGCACACCACGTGCCCTACACTATCAATCTAGTCAGATGCTCTCCCTCCGTGACGACTCCCAAAGTCGTCAGGTCCCCAAAAGTAACACAAAAAGGTAAAGTTTCCCCTAAAAAGATCGATACACCAATACGAAGCTAAATAAATAGAGTTTTATAAATGGTCAGTAATGGTGTGTCGTCTCTGTTGTTCAGCACGGCGTCAGATCAGTCTGACAAGTAGTACTCTCTGATTTTCTCTCAACAGTCTGGCTCCCCTCTCGATGAGACTTGCTCTCTTCACCAAAGATTGAAACTTATAGCCTTCACCCAATATTGAAACTTGTGGCTGCTGTGCTCTTGAAATTTCCTCCCAAAAAATGATTCTTGCGGTTGCAAAGAAATCTGATTTTTGATGCACACCCATATGCTTAAAAAAATCCTGGCGGCTGCTCTTAGTATTTTTTTAACTTCGGCCAAGCTCTTGGAAATCTTCACAACAGAGTGCTAAATCTCTCTCTCCAATTGCTGCAAAGAGAAGTAAATAATTAAAAGAGTTAGTGGCCATGTCGTTTAAAGATTGCATGCATCTCCTTTTTATTTCGTTATTCTGTGAATTGATGCACAAAACAAATCAAGGTGAAGTGCATGCAACATAAATCATAGTGGAGATCAAGAAAAGCAAAGGTGCGGCTCTTGAGGCTTTTGGCAATTATTGTGAACTGCTCTCTCTCTCCCCAAGAAATTTCGGCTCCTCGCTATCCAATTTGTGCGGCTGTTTTGTCAAGGATTCGGCATGTATGAAAAAGACTTGACAAAACTAATCCCCTTCCTATAAAAATTGTTATCGGATGAAACAAAAACTCTCCAAAAAAGGCTTCAGCTCTTATGAACAAAGAATGTGACGGCTGCACATGTGAGGTCCCTTTTGCTCTTTGGTTGCGTGCGCTAGCTTGTAGGGGTTGTCAAAATTTCAGCAGGTTGATGGCAAGTGACTTTGCTCTTGTGAGAAAAAGAAAATTGATTAGTCTCCCTTGGAACTTGAAAACAAATTGCGGCTGCCTTCAATGCGTGGATATCCAAACTTTGGCCAGCCTCTTCTCCTTTGGTTTAATGCCTTTTTTCCTGTACCAAAAAGAAACACAGAATCACATATGAATGATTACCTAGAGAACAAGTGTACCTCAATTCTTTGTTGAGTGCGGCCCTTGGAAATTTTCTATGTTGCTTGGAGATGAGGGAAGCTTTGTGCTTTTGCCTTTTTGATGCCGCAATATATTTGTTTTCCTCTCTTGTTTGATATAAGCCGTAGCCTAGGTTTATATAGTTGACTTTGTGGAGAAATCAAACTCTAGAACCTGTGGGCTCCAATCCAAAACCCAGAAGAAAACTTGCGGCCTTGCACCAATAGGCCATTTGACCGGCCTGAAGGAAATTCACAAAATAGGGTTTTGGTTTTTTATTGGTGTTTTTATATGGGCCGCAAGCACTTGGAGGATTCGGCTCTTGGAAGTTTCCTTTAGTGAAAAAAAAGTTTGTACTGCTCTTCTATATTTCGGCCTTTCCACATAAGTAGTCAGTCTGTGAATAACTCACACGTTCACCATTCCTGAAACACTTAACACACACGTTAAAAACGTTTACACACGTTTGTTATCATCAAACACGAAGTTCATAAATCGTTGCTACCAACAATCTCCCCCTTTTGATGATGACAAACTAAATATAAGATTTGACTAATAAGTTTCCAAATAGTGTGTGTGAAAGTGTGACGATAGTAAGTGACATGCAATAATATATAATGATGTGCAAACACCGATGAGCAAAGTTAACAATATGCATGCTCCGCCCTATTTTTGTGCTTCCCCAATATTCATTAACGCTCCCTCTTAATCAAACAACCATATTTTCACGAGCATTAATATCAAATCTTTCCCAAATTTTTCTCCCCCTTTGTTATCATCAAAAGTCGAAACACGAAGGCAAAAACATATATCATGCAAAAAGAGAGCATTATAAGCCAATACCAACAATTGCATGTATACAATCATATAATAATCAAGTCAAAATCCAATGAAATTAAACAACTAAGACTTCAACACCAACGTGTAAAGTGTGATGTTTAAAATTGAAGCACATAGGGAGAATCATTTAAGAAAGTCTACCAAAACCAATCCACATTTTCCAAATAACATTCTATCACCTAGGATTGATTTTTTCCCACCTCATTAAAACTGAGTTCAAGGTATCACACCCCCAAAACATAGCCTAAAAGGACTCTTAGATGTGGGGGTGACATTGCTTGATGAGTAAAGACACCAACGCTAAAGATTACCCATAAAGCTTATGTTGGATACTCGTGGGTAATACCGTTGCCAAGAATTGTATCCATTTTCCATACAGAGCAATTATCTTTTGTTTTCTCAATTTTTTTAAATGCTTATAACAAAAATTTCTTTTGCTCAAATTTTTATCCATGGCAAGGTATATCATATCCCTTAGATTTCCAGTTAAGTTTTTCTCCTACATTCACTTTCCATACTTCATAAACGATATCTCCAAATATGCAACAATAATAATACATGTGGAAGTGAAGTAGGTGGTGTAGAAATCAAGTTATTTTCATTCATTGAATATGCCATGAATATTTAGAAAGATGAACATGCGCATGTGGCACAAGCAATAATACACCAATTTCTACATAGATATGAAAATCATTCGTGCATACTTCAATAATGAATCACAGAGAAAAGATACACATTTAAGCACCAAATTTTTTTTAATATTCAGTTTTTCAGTTTTTTTTTATTTTTTAATGCATGAAGTACTAAAGCAAACATGAGATGCAATCACACAAACAAAAAAAAGTCATGCACACATAGCAATGCAACTCCTAGCACACAAACAAAGAAAAGTCACACACACACACACACAAAGCTATGAAGATATGCATTAAGTTCAAAGAGAAAGATTTATACCTTCGCGTCGTCATTTAACTAAGGAGCTAAAAAAATAATGAGACATTCAATTTATCGCTCCTCGTCAAATTTCCCTCCACCTACAAAAGAGGTGTCGTGTGTGACCTTGGAATCCAACAAGGTCCACTCACGTTAGTCATCAAAGATTTAGGAACCCATATTTGTTTGAACTTAATGTTTTTGTTCCAATATTTGCAATGATATGAAGTATGACCAACGCATCCACATGTAAAGCACTTAGCATGAAGATTTCCAACCTTTGTTGATTCAATGTGAACTTTTCTATATTTTGATTTTTCAACATTTTTAAGACCATATCCTAGTCCTCGCCTATTATTGCCATAAATTTGATTTCCAAGAATAATGTCCAAATTTTGTTTTCCAATGGAAAATCTCTTTATTGACAATTCTAGGGTGGTGACTTTGGATTTCAAGATATCGTTTTCATTCACAAGCAAAGTGCATTTACTAATGAAAGCTTGCTTGTTTTCCTCTTCTTTCTTTTCAAAATCCCTCATTTTTTCTTTAAGTTCAAGTTTTAGCATGTTAATCTTTTCAGAAAACAATTCATTTTCAGCTTCTAGCTTTATCTTATCTAGCTTATACATGCTAATATCCTTTAATAAAGAGGGACATGAAAGACAATCAATTTTTTCAGGCAAGCTAGCTTTCTCCTTAGTTAACATATCAATTGTAGTATTACATGCAACAATTTCAGGTTTCAGTTTTTCAATTTCCTTAGACATGTCATACTCGGATTGTTGCATTTCAAAATTATCATTCCTATAACATTCCACATCAGCTTCTGGCTCATCAATTCTATGTTGCATTCCTTTACAGATTTCTAAAAATTCAGCTTTAGTGGGAGATTCTAACTCAGTGTGTTTGGCCATCAATGCCATGCAGGAGTGGGCTTCATGTTCCTCATCCTCCTCCTCAGCTTCGCTATCTATGTCACACATCAGCACTTTCGTTTTTCCTTTTGCAACTTGAGCTGTGTGTTGTTGTGGGCAATCTTTTATGTGGTGCCCTTTCTTCCTACATTTAAAACATTCACTTCTATTAATAGCTTTCTGATCATAGGAATTTCTACCAAAATTCGAATTATTAGAACGAATGAACATTTTTCCCATCTCAGCTCTTCCTTGATTAGTCTGAATATATCTCCTGAAGTTTCTGACCATTAGGGCTTGCTCTTCATCAAGATCGTCGTCGTTAGCTTGAAGAGCTAATGGTGTTGAAGCTTTGGTCTTCTCTTTAGGTTTCTCTCTGGCTTCTATACTCTGTAACTCAAGCTCGTGTGACATCAGGTTGCCTATCAAGTTCTCCACTTTCATTGTTGATAAGTCCTTAGCTTCTTGAATAGCGGTGACTTTAGGCCTGAACGAGCTTAGTAGCGCCCTTAAGATCTTTCGTACCTGTTCATGGCTAGAGTATGGCTTACCGAGGGAACTGGATTTGTAGAAAATGTCAGTGAACCTCGCAAACATCTCTTTCACAAATTCTGTTGATAGCATGCGGAAGCTCTCATATTCTGTGCAAAGCAACGCAAGTCTGGATTCCTTCACTTGCGATGTTCCCTCGTGTGTCACCTCCAGAGTATGCCAGATTTCCTGCGCAGTTAGACAATGTGAGATACGATTAAATTCAGATTTATCAAGAGAGCATATAAGCGCATTCATAGCTTTACCATTATGAGTATAAAGTTTCTTATCAGCTAAATCCCACATGTCTTTAGGCTTAATTATAACATTGTCTTCAATTTTAATAGTGGGTAGACTATAACCATTTTCAACAATATCCCACACATCATAATCTATAGACACTAGATAGATTTTCATCCTAGCCTTCCAATAAGCAAAGTCTACACCGTTAAACTTAGGGGGACGGGCTATAGACTGACATTCAGCAAAAGCACAATCAGATATATTCATGGTCATCTAAAAATCTAGACTAGATCCTCTAAACTGGCTCTGATACCACTTGTAGGGTATCACTCTGATATCATTGTGACGCTGTTAAGGCCCATCATCCATGGCACCCTAGACCCGTCACAAGATACATCAGAAACTTGTTTTACGGCATGCCTCTCGACAATGCCCAACCCATTATAAGATCCCCATCTTATCGGGACTTGGTACGGTAAGAGTGATTACTTCGGTTCGGCTCATAACCTGAGAACCTGTACTCAAGCATAAACAAGCTCTGATGCCACTTGTTGGATCTGGATCCTAGCCTAGAGGGGGGGTGAATATGCTATTAAAAATATTCGTGCAACCCACGAACAATCACACGTAGTTATAAGCACAGGCAGAGTAAATAGAATACACACACAGAGTACGCATAGATATACCCTGGTTCGGTCGTCCCCACGACCTACTCCAGCCCCGAAAGCAAATACTAGATAGATATGTAAACCTGTATAGCTACAATGAGTCAAGATCCCAAATCTACTCTCACCTAGCCCGTACGCACACCACGTGCCCTACACTATCAATCTAGTCAGATGCTCTCCCTCCGTGACGACTCCCAAAGTCGTCAGGTCCCCAAAAGTAACACAAAAAGGTAAAGTTTCCCCTAAAAAGATCGATACACCAATACGAA
The DNA here is from genome assembly GCA_030789695.1 of Scilla litardierei. Lineage (NCBI taxonomy): Eukaryota > Viridiplantae > Streptophyta > Magnoliopsida > Asparagales > Asparagaceae > Scilla > Scilla litardierei. The sequence continues at coordinate 265,404,396 of CM061133.1, read as the reverse complement.
GCTAAATAAATAGAGTTTTAGAAATGCTCAGTAATGGTGTGTCATCTCTGTCGTTCAGCACGGCGTCAGATCAGTCTGACAAGTAGTACTCTCTAATGTTCTCTCAACAGTATGGCTCCCCTCTCGATGAGACTTGCTCTCTTCGCCAAAGATTGAAACTTATAGCCTTCACCCACTATTGAAACTTGTGGCTGCTGTGCTCTTGAAATTTCCTCCCAAAAAAATGATTCTTGCAGTTGCAAAGAAATCTGATTTTTGATGCACACCCCTATGCTTAAAAAAATCCTGGCGGCTGCTCTTAGTATTTTTTTAACTTCAGCCAAGCTCTTAGAAATCTTCACAACAGAGTGCTAAATCTCTCTCTCCATTTGCTGCAAAGAGAAGTAAATAATTAAAAGAGTTAGTGGCCATGTCGTTTAAAGATTGCATGCATCTCCTTTTTAATTCGTTATTCTGTGAATTGAATGCACAAAACAAATCAAGGTGAAGTGCATGCAACATAAATCATAGTGGAGATCAAGAAAAGCAAAGGTGCGGCTCTTGAGGCTTTTGGCAATTATTGTGAACTGCTCTCTCTCTCCCCAAGAAATTTCGGCTCCCCGCTATCCAATTTGTGCGGCTGTTTTGTCAAGGATTCGGCCTGTATGAAAAAGACTTGACAAAAATAATCCCCTCCCTATAAAAATTGTTATTGGAGGAAACAAAAAACTCCAAAAAAAAGCTTCAGCTCTTATGAACAAAGAATGTGACGGCTGCACATGTGAGGTCCCTTTTGCTCTTTGGTTGCGTGCGCTAGCTTGTAGGGGTTGTCAAAATTTCAGCAGGTTGATGGCAAGTGACTTTGCTCTTGTGAGAAAAAGAAAATTGATTAGTCTCCCTTGGAACTTGAAAACAAATTGCGGCTGCCTTCAATGCGTGGATATCCAAACTTTGGCCAGCCTCTTCTCCTTTGGTTTAATGCCTTTTTTCCTGTACCAAAAAGAAACACAGAATCACATATGAATGATTACCTAGAGAACAAGTGTACCTCAATTCTTTGTTGAGTGCGGCCCTTGGAAATTTTCTATGTTGCTTGGAGATGAGGGAAGCTTTGTGCTTTTGCCTTTTTGATGCCGCATTATATTTGTTTTCCTCTCTTGTTTGATATAAGCCGTAGCCTAGGTTTATATAGTTGACTTTGTGGAGAAATCAAACCCTAGAACCTGTAAGCTCCAATCCAAAACCCAGAAGAAAACTTGCGGCCTTGCACCAATAGGCCATTTGACCGGCCTGAAGGAAATTCACAAAATAGGGTTTTGTTTTTTTTATTGGTGTTTTTATATGGGCCGCAAGCACTTGGAGGATTCGGCTCTTGGAAGTTTCCTTTAGTGAAAAAAAAAGTTTGTACTGCTCTTCTATATTTCGGCCTTTGCACATAAGTAGTCAGTCTGTGAATAACTCACACGTTCACCATTCCTGAAACACTTAACACACACGTTAAAAATGTTTACACACGTTTGTTATCATCAAACACGAAGTTCATAGATCGTTGCTACCAACACCGTCGACCCCACAGATCCACCACCCTCCACTACCATCACACCATTCGTGCGCTGCAAGAAATTGTAGGTGCGTTCACGATCACTTTCCCCACCATCCTCTTCCGTCGCCGTATCTACCCCATCTACCGCCGTATCCACCCCATATACCACCGCTTTAGTCGCCATTTCCCTTCCACCCACCATCACCACTACCACACCACCCATCGTCCACACATCCACACCCATCCACACACATCCTGCACCCCTCTCCCCACTTATCCGCACACCCCCCACCTCTCCCCTCCACGCCCCTCCATCTTCTACCGAGGAGGACGAGGACGATTCATCTCCTACTTTTTGATTTCATTTTCTTTTCTGACCTCCCCCTGGCATATTTCTGCATTATCATGATCATATCTTATCGCTGGCATTGTCATGTCTAGCTTGGGGGAAGTCATTTTTTCTGTGTGTTGTTCTTTGATGTTTTAATGTGTGGTGTGCTTGTTTATATATGTCGTGTGGTGTGATTTTCTATCTTTTATTTTCTGTTTTTTTGTCGTGTGGTGTGTTTTCTTTATTTCCCTTTTCGTATGTGTGCTTTCTTGTTTGTCATTTCTTTTTGAGTCGGTGCGTATCCCCCCATTTCCACTGTCCTCCCGTATTCACTTCTATTGCATTGAGGGCAATGCAAGTTTCAGCTTGGGGGAGTCGCACTTCGTGCGTCGTTTTGCGTCTTTTTCTTCGTTTTTGAGTCGTTTTCACCGTTTTTTTTTCTTTTTCTTTCTTTCCTTTTTCTCCTCTCTCTCCTAAAGATGACCCCAAATGATGAATTGCCACAGAATCACACACACACCTAGCATGGATTCGATAATCACATTCACTAACCCTAGGAAGCTGATTCCTCTTACATTTCATGCACCGTGGGCCCATTTTGCTTTTGTGTGAGTCGTGAGTCGTGTCTAGCTTACGGTGTGCTTCTACTGTGTGATTTTGATTTATATAACTGTCCTGGAATGAACCCTCGATTATCATGTTTCGATTTGAATATGCGGTGTTTGCTTCTCCTGTCTGCCTCTATATGCATGCTATATTTATATCGTATATTTCATTTCGCATGTGTTGGGATTCCACATTTAGGACTAGGATAACCCATTTGCCTATGCTCTGATTAGCAAAAAATTCTCCCTTGCCCAAGTGTCTAGAATCCGATTTCTTTTTTATTTTACTTGGTGCAAATCTCCTCGTCGTGTACCGTTCTCCCACTTGGGAGAGTACACACATGTATATACCCAAAAGTCCAAAAAATCCAAAAAAGAGATAAAAGAAAAACCCAAAAAGTGGAAGAAAAGAAAAGAAAAAAAATTATATATGTGTATAGCCAAAAACCCAAAAAATATACATATATCCAAAACCCAAAAAAAAATTTGCTGTGTGAATATTTTCCTACCTACCGAAAATAAAGGGAAGGCAAGAATTTGCACCGAGTGTTCTTCTCCACATCATCTCAACCCCCATCATTTTCGAAAACACTTGGAATAGGGACCTTCTAGCTATTATCTAGGCGATAGTGAGGTGATTTCTTAGTCCCTAGTTGTGGAGTCCCTGACGCATGATACGATTCGATTCTTACCTGTTCTATTGCATGCTTGAGCTATCTATTCACCGCTTATTTCAAATCGTATCTATATTTGGGTCTTTTCTTGGATATGTGTATATAGAGCTTTATTGCACACTGTAGATAGTAACATCGTCTGCTAGCACGCGACCACACTCACTCGCGCTTCACCGCGTGGGCCCACGACACTTGTTTGGACTCGTTTTCCTTGGTTTGGTGTTGTGATTAGTCGCTTGCTTGCTTGGTGTGGCGTTTTTGATTTTGTTGGCCATGACGGGCGATTTAGGATTTAGATTTCTTTTTTCCTCTCTTTCTCTCTATTTTCTCCCTCTGAGCTCCTACTCTCACTCATCTTCCTCGAGGACGAGGAAGGGTTCAGCTTGGGGGATTTTGATGTGTGTGTGTGTATTTTATATATTCACACATGTCTTCTTTGTGTTTTTCCGTTATTTTCCTTCGTCCCGTATCCGTTTTCTCGTGTTTTCTAGTTTTCTTTCACTTCTCTGTGTTTTTGTGTGTTTGCAGGAGATTGCCAGCATAGGGGACACATAACGAAGATATCAAGTCCCCGGAGCAACGGGAGGAGTCACGCGCGATCCAGGGGGTCAAACGACCAAGATTGCCATCTTTCAGCCCCCACCCGATCGGTTGGATACAGCCAACCAATCGGGTGATGCACGCATGCATGACCCGAACACAAGCTGAAGCGAAGCAAGGATCAACCGACCGGTTCACCGACCGGTTCATCCCAACAGACTTCTCGTGAATTTGGAGCTGAATTCCAACCGATCGGGTGATATTCACCCGATCGGTTCATCTGTAGCCGATTCCTCCAAGAGACGACCCGGAGATGCTCACCCGACGTCCACTGACCGTGCCAAGTCGACGCAAGTTTCTGTTCTTTTGGGCGTATTTCCAACCGATCGGTTGATTGCGCAACCGATCGGTTCACCCGATGACCGCAAGATCCAAACGACGAGCCGCTTGCGCCAACCGACCGGGTCACGTGAGCGGGTGAAGCTTCTGAAAACTGCAGTCGAAGAACGTTGCAGCTCACCCGATCGGTTGATTCTTCAACCGATCGGGTGAAGTTTTTTTCTATAATAGCTGCAGAATCAACCGATCGGGTGAAGTCATTTTCTATAAATAGCTGCCTAGGTTTTTCAGAAACGAGAGCTGTGTATTTTTCTGTCCTTTTTCCCTATTGTGACGGCTGGAATTTTATCTTTATTTGTAAGTGTTCTGATCTTTGTCAAACTTTGATATTATCTTAATAGCATTGCTGCTACCACATTTCAATTGCCTAATTATGATTTTAACGGTCGATTTTTATTTAGATTGCTTTTTAGCTAAAATGTGTGAGTAGTTCCCAAATCTGGGATTTTGGTGGAAACCCCTTCGTGGGTTCTTCCTAATGCATCTATATGACTAGGAAATCGATAGGGAATAGGAATCTATTGGTTACGCAGGGTGTTTTATTGTCATCGGCGGGAAAAAGACCGCCTTTGACCGTTGGGCCAAGGGGGAATAAACTTGGCGGTTGACTCCCTAGTCATAGCTCACGCCCTTAGAGTAGACATCGAATCCTAGAGCGCGGGAGCGGCAGGATGATATGTTGGGAGTTATCATTGTGAGTTTAGTGCTTCCGGAGTCGGTCAGTGTTAATGGACATGGAAATACCCACTGACCGAACCCGGGTAGTCCGGCGTATCATCCTGGGTACCGACCGGAATATCAGGCCTATGGGATGCTGGTATCACTCCTAGAGGCAACATCTCACCATTAAACCCTATTTTCGATCGTATTCCTATCTGTAGGGTGTAATAGCGAGAACACATGATAGGGTGAAAACCGAAGTCCCATGTTTCCCTTTATATTTTTATCCCTTGTATTTACATTCCATGATAACCCAGCTATGGATTCGGGCTGGCTCACCCCTAGGGTGAATTGGTTCCTCTTAGAAACAAGCACAACAATGCCTCCCTGTATTCGACCCCCAAGCCACACTACAACACCGTGCGCTTATGGTATAAATATTTTAAATCTGGTATCCCCCACCATATTGCACACTTGCATGATCACAAACCGGGGCGGGACGTCTCCTCCTCTATAGCTCCTTGCCAATGAGCTGCATCTCCCGAGACTATGGCTCCACCATATGTCGCTGGCTCCTCATGCTCTAGGTTGAGTGCATATGCCGCCATATCATCGAAAGAATAACCTGCATAATCCCATGATTCAAATCTTTCTGGCGATTTCTTCACCCTCTTTGATCTTTGCGTTCCATCATCACCTGCATAGGTGTCAACGCGTATATGAGATGTACCGAGTGTCTGCACATGGTCCTTAGCATGGACCTCTTCATCTCCTTCAACTGGAGCATCAACCATCAACTCTTTTCCTGGTCTCTGAGTGGGCTGGACCGGAAGATTAACCTTCTCCGGTGAAATCTCCTCTGCGGACATGTTATCTTTTGAGTGAGAATGCTCTGCCCAGAGTATTGCATCCTCATCAAAAGTGACATGTCGGCTTACTATCGCTTTCTGACCCTCTGAATCCCATAAATGATATCCCTTGATGCCGTGGCAATATCCATGAAAGACACACTTCTTTGCTCTTGGATCCAACTTGTCGCCCCTCTCGTGCACGTATGCCGGGTAACCCACAATGCACAAGTACAAATAATCACCAGCTTCACCACTCCACATCTCCTCAGGGATCTTGTAGCCAATCGCTACTGAAGGAACTCTGTTCACAATGTGCACAGAAGTCAAGAGTATCTTTCTCCAGACTTCCTCCCCCAAACCAGCTGAGTGCCTCAAACACCGCACTCTCTCCAACAATGTCATATTCATCCGCTTCACCACACCATTCGACTGCGGATCACCGGGTGTGCTAAAGTATCTGCGGATCCCATGGAGTTTACAGAAATTTCTAAACTCCCTCGAGGTAAACTCACCTCCATTGTCAGATCTAAGCACCTTCACGTGCCTTCTGGTTTGCTTCTCCACCATGGTCTTCCACTCTCGAAACATATCAAAAGTCTGGTCCTTCGTCTTCATTAGGTACATCCAGACTTTGCGAGAGTAATCATCAATAAACAAGACAAAATCTTAGCTCCCCCTCTTGACGGCTCTGGGCACGGTCCCCACACATCTGTATGTATATAGTCAAGTGGTCATTTGCTAGTATGCTTTCCAGTGTTAAACTGCAGCTTTGTCTTCTTACCGTACGCACAGGATTCACAGAATTCTACACTCTCATTCGAGTATTCGATTAGTTTTCTTCTTCAGAGTACATCAAGCATTTTGTCACATGGATGACCCAAACGATAATGCCATAACTTGGCCGAATCTCCGAAAACTGCACTCGTAGTGCATACGTCTGCTTCACCTTCCACTGTGGTACCTTGAAGGGCATATAAGTTTCCAACCTTCTTCCCCTTCATCACAACCATGGCTCCTTTCGAAACTCAAAGTTGCTTTTTCAAAGACTGACTTACATTCGGCATTGTCCAATACGCCTAAGGATATTAGGATCTTCCGCAAATCTGGGACATGCCTCACATCTGCAAGTGTACGCACTATGCCGTCATGCATCTTTATCCGAACGGTTCCAATACCCGAAGTTCTACACACTGCATTGTTCCCCATGAGGATTGAGCCTCCATCTTGCTTGGAACGGTATGTCGCGAACCAACTCCTATGAGGAGTCATTGTTGGATCTGGATCCTAGCCTAGAGAGGGGTAAATAGGCTTATAAAAATATTCTCGCACAACCCACGAGAAATAACACGTATTTAAAAACACAAGCATGGTAAATAAAATGCAAGAACAGAATACGCAGCAGATTTATCCTAGTTCGATCGCAGCAAAGACCTACTCCAGCCCCAAAGCAAATACTAGCATTAATATGTTTGTTTTGTACAACTACAATAGGGTCTTAGCACCAACTCCCTATCTAGACTGTACCACACTCAACAAAGTGCATAACACTATCAACCTAGTAAATGCGTATCTTGACTGCTACAACACGTCAAGACCCTCTTGTCTAGCCCCAACCAGACAAGTCCCAAAATAACACAATAACGGTAAAGTTTTCCCTACAGAGATCTACACATAATCACAAATATAATGATAAAGTAAAGGGTTCAGAAATGCTCAGATTGTGATGGTGTGTTGTCTCCGTTATTTAGCACGGTTTCAGCTTCAGTCTAGCATAAACGGTGTCTCGATCTGACTCCTGGATCTCAAGTTGTAGCCCTTTGAAGTTGAGTGCACAAAGGTAGCATGGCCTTCGACTACGACTCCGGTGGCAAGCTGCGGCCTTCGAACGACGACTTGATGGACGAGCTGTCGACTCGACGGTGGTGGGAGCTCCAACTACAGCACAGCTCTGACGGCAACAGTGCAGGAAGAGGTTTGTGTGCTTTGTCTTGTGGCTCCCTCAGCAGCTCTTCGACGCCGAGGGCTTGGAGACAAGTGAAAAAGCTTCGACAATGATGACCGATAGCTCGACGTCGTAGACAGCAGCAGTGTCTCCCGTTCGTCGATGAGGAAGACGATAGTGAACGACAGCCTCGTGGTCTCGTCGATGGCGAGGGTGTCTTGACAGCGTCTTCTTCTTGGCAGCGGCTTAGGATATGATCATGTCAGAGAGCATACTTCGATCAGCAGCTGGCTAGGAGAGAACCTCCGACGGTGGTGAGCTTCTCCTAGGCAGCACGGACGAGAACCCTCCTTTTCTTTCCCAGCGTCGAGTCGACTAGGGCATGCAGCGTTCTCTGGCAACCCAACTCGACGTGCAGGCTTCGACGATGATGCTTCTTTGGTCATATTCGTCGGAAAGGACGTAGGCACGCACTCCTTCTTCTTGTACATGAACAATGGTGATGAACGTTGAGGCTTACGGCACTTGATGAATCTCCTTGACAATGGAAGATGACGAGAACGGTAGGATCCTTTGGCCGTGGGCTTTGTGTCTAGAGGGTTTGTTTAAGGGTTGCGACAATGGAGAGCTTGGTCTATGATGATGGCTTAGGGGAGCATGATGCTTTGCGTAACTCTCCTTGGGGGAAGTTTTGCTTAAGGTCGTCTCCTCTTTGTATTTTGTCGTGCCCTTTCCTTGAGATGAAGCTTTATGTTTATTGTGTTGCCGCAAGCTCTTGTCAACCAATGAATAGGTTCATTTATATGTGGAACAAGGGATTTTGTTTGCGGCTTGGAGAGGATCCCAAAGATGTAGGGATTTGTGTGTCATTAGAGATTTGAAAAGGATTTGGATAGAAGCATATTTTTGTTAATTGATTTAATCAAATCCCCCATTGATTTGAATCCATCTCTCCACCTTTGACTCATTCCAATTGCCATGTAAACAACACTTCCATTCTCTTCCAATTTGCTATATAAATAGAAATTCCTTTATCTTATTGACGTAGTCATCGTTTAGGTATTTACGCCCTCGCCACTCATATAGAACACTTAGCACACACGTTAATTAGTTCGTACATTTTTGTCATCATCAAACTAGAGATCCTAGATCGTCGCATCCAACGGTCATATAATACGAGCATCCACTGTCCATGAGCCATGCCATGTTGGCATCACCTGTAATCCCTGCAGCAAAAATCTCGGTACCTCTACCTTCATCATGAACCTACTCACCATCAATCCCTAAAGATGCCGAACCGGAATCCTTCTCGGTTTCCTTTCCTTTCTTCCTATTCTTGATAGGACAATGATTCGAATAATGACCCTTATGTGGCAATTGTAGCATGTGATGTTCGCAAACCTATTCTACGAGTGTCTCGACTTGCAGCGGTCATTATTCTTCCTGAAGCCTCCTCTCCTTTCCTGTCGACCCCTCACATGCAATGCCTCCTCGCAGTTACTCACATGATCTATACCTTGAACCTTGCCACATAGTTGCTCCTTATGAAGCGCCGCCTTCACCTCTTCCACGGTGAGAGTAGTCCGGTTGTAAATAATCGATCGAACAAACTGATTATACTCTTCAGGCAATGAGCATAACAAGATAACCGCTTGCTGCTCATCTTCAATCTTCACATCCATACCACGCAAATCTAGCACAATCCTGTTCAACTCATCCATGTGATCCTTTACTACTGAACCAGACTTCATCTTGAGAGTATACAACTGCTGAAGAAAATATAGGCGACTCGTGAAGGATTTCTTCATATATAGTCCCTCAAGCTTCTTCCACATGTCAGATGTCATAGCCTCATCTAAGACTTTCTTCAGAACATTATCTGATAACGACAACTGAATCGCGATGTACGCCTTCCTCTCCATCACCGTCCTAGCGGATGTAGTCACCTTCTTATCGATATTCGAGACTTCGAATACGATCTGGTAACAGCCCATTTGCATAAGAACATTTTTCACCTTCGTCTGTCAAATCCGAAAATCATTCCGGTCGGTGAACTTCTCAATGTTCAAAGTTGCCAAAGACACCACCTTTCCTTCGCCACTAACTTCCTTTGCAATAAAAACCACAAGCTCTGATACCACATGTTGGGGTGAAATCCAAATCGATTTGGGATCAATGCGAAAACCAACCTTAATAAACTGATCGGGAATATAGAGCTAGCAAAAATCTAATCCTAAAGACCCAACAAAATTCCCAAATGACCTTGCAATAGAAAGTAGCAAACGAATCACAGCAACAAATAAATCAATAACGGACATAAGAGAATTTACCATGGTTCGGTTGTAAACAACCTACATCCAGCAATCCAATCCGAGACAATTCCATTAGTAGAGAGATCCAAACAATAGGGTTACAAAACTCGCTTCCTCATGCGTGAGTAATAACTTGTCAACGGAACACGCCCTCACTAATCCACTCAAGAGAAAGAAATTAATGGAAGAAGAAAAGAAGGAAAAAACAAACCTTTCTCTAAAGAACACAAACCCTAAAACTCTCTACAATCTCCAATGGGGTAGCTAGAGGCTCTCCAAAACTCTCATAATCCAAATGGAGGCCTGACCTAATCTAAAACAATAGTTAGGTTTAAATACAAACCCAAAACAATGGAGAAAAATGCATCCAGCCGCTCCTTTTCGCGCATGGGCCCACGTCGACTCGGCCCGAGTCGACTGTCAGCTCGGCCTCCTCGGTCGAGCAGACATGCCCTAGGTGGAGTCGAGTCGACTCGGTCGAGTAGCCTAGCTACTCGACCCGTGTGTCAGTATCCCTCTTCAAACGAAATGCCCTCGGGCTGCTCGGGCAAATAAAGCCTTTATACTGCTCGGTCGAGGGGCTTGCTGCTCGACCGAGTAGACTTCTACTCGACCGAGTAGGAGTCACCCGAGTCAAAGGAAAAACTTCCCACACTCTCTGCTTTCTCGGTCTGTCAGAGACTTCATGCTGCTCGACCGAGTAGCCTCCTACTCAACCGAGTCACCTGGGAAAAACTGCACCATGGGATTTGAATAACAGAAAACAACATTTTAGCAACGTCTACTTACTGGTCGTTGCTAAAAATAGCAATGGTAACATTGTAAAAATAGTCATTGCCATAAGTCGTTGCTAATACTCTGTGGCTATGGCAACGACAAAATATCGTTGACATAGACATGAGACATCAATGGCAACGAAAAAAGTTGTTGTCTTTGCCTTTTAAATTAACGACAACGACATTTTGTCGTTGTCAATGCCCTTTATAACAATAACGACGAATAATATTTGTTGCCATAGCCTATGGAAACAATAATAACGACTACGGTTGTTGCCCTCGCTTGATGGAAAAGTTTGAATGGCGATACTGTAAATTCGTAATGGAAAACTTGTAAATAAATGTTTCATGCGTTCCAAATACGTATCATTTCATGTGAAAGAAAGAAAAAGTGATGGTGAGGCAAACTTGTATATGAATTTATCCAAGTACCCAAAAAATGAATATGTCCCACGAAATTATTTCCCCCATAAAACCGATGGTTAGGTCATGAAATTATCTCACCACGCAATTTTTTGCCGCAAAAGGGAAATTTCCCCCGCGAAAGTAGTGGATCCTAGGTCAAAAAATCGATCCCCTCCCAATCAATTTTACCGCCGCTCACTTCATTCCCCAATTATTTTCCTTCATCCTCCCGTGCTCTATCGCCTCTTTCCAATCTCTCGTTCTCCCTCCAACACTCGGCACAGCTTCCAGCCCTAAACCCTCTTCTCCCTCTAACAATCGACAGCTTCCAGCCCTAAACCATCTTCTCCCTCCAACAATCGGCAGATTCCAGCCCTAAACCTCTCGTGTGAGTCCCCACCATTTCGATCTTCCTCCCTTTCTGATTTGGTTTGGGTCTTAACAAATTTGATTTGATTTTTTGGGATGATTTATTTTGTTCTGTTTTGTTGATTTGAAGGCAAAGAAATTGAAGCGAAAGTCCACAGACGAATTTCTTGTTGTCAGGCGGCGTTCCAACCGGAACGCTAACCTCGCTGAATCCGTCTACAGAGAGGTTTGTTTTATTTTCTTGTTATTTTTTGCTGTGAATATACAAAAATTGACTCTAAAGTTTGAATCTTGAACCTACGCAATCTCATATCCCCTTGTTATTTTATTTTTGTTTTTCAAACCCCTGTTTTATGAAGTTTGATGGCCTTCAAACCTCAGTTTCAAAAATGTTAGTTTGTTGAGGTTTCAAAAACTTTATTTTGTTTTCTAAACGAGGCCCAGTTTCAAAGACCTTGGCTTAGATTCCAAACCCTATCAAATTTGAGTTTTTAAAATTAGAGCATGTCCTCAAACGAGGTCTCAGGAGTTATTAATACAGTTATGTTGTGAACAGTTATTTAACCGTAGTTGGTGAGATTCTGGGCTATCCTAGAGATAGGCCCATATCATTGTAAGCCCATATCTGTATTCCCCCAATTGCCTATAAATAAAGAGCTGGGGCTCCTCCCCCAGTAGTTGATTCATAACACGTTATCAGCACGAGCCTCTAAATTTTCTTTTTCCACAAAAATTTTTCTGTTCATTGCGAAGGCGAAGGCGGGAGATCCACGAGCGCGGTACAAAGCTTCCTCAATCGAGCATCGTCATCCGCGTAGGGCTTCGAGCAAACGTCGCTATATCCGGAGGACGGATATAGAGGTAAAAACTATAAAAACAATGTTTTTAATCATACGTATGATTGCCCCTCCCCTAGATCTCGCAAGATCGTCATGGGGATTCATCGTCGCCTTGAAAACGACGGATTTTTCATCCCAAATATCAATTTTTTAGGGGTTTTGGATTTTTTTAACCCAAACCCTAAATCAACCCCGCCGGCGGCCTCGCCACCGCCCCCCCCCCCTCGCCGCCACGCCGTCCCCCCCCACAGGGGGGCGGCGGCCGCCGCAACCCCCCTGCAGGGGGGTGGCGGCGGCCACCTCTGCCCCCCCTCTGCGGGAGCCCGCCGCTCCCCCGCAGCAGCCAATGCTGCTAGGGTTCAAACCCTAGCAGCCAAAAAAAGGAAGTCTTTGGGCCTGAAGCCCACAGACCTGCTGCGGGCCTCAGGCCCACGGTCAGATTTCAAAAAAAAAAGTCTGTGGGCCTGAGGCCCACAGACCTGCTGCGGGCCTCAGGCCCACAGTCAGCTTTTAACAAAAAAAAGCCTATGAGCCTGAAGCCCATAGACCGCCTGCGGGCTTCAGGCCCGCATGATGGTTTATTTAAAAAAATGGGGGAGGCAAAGGGCTATAAACTTGCCTCAAAAGGCAACTTGTTAGCCTAAAAATTAATTTGAAATGGGGATTCACAGGCAAAATATTCGTGAAAAATCACGGTATACTACGGGACAAATATCGGACAAGAAAGGACTAACTTTACAACCTTTGGAATTTAAAACTTAATAATTAGGAAGATCCTGCGACCGATCTGCCGTTAGTAACCTAACCTAACGGTGTATGACGTTGCCCAGTGGTCCAATAATTATTAAGTGTTTAAATTATTTATCAATCTCTGCGAATATTAAATGCCTATGATGCCTGTGATGAAAATGTCTGATGAAAATGTTGATGAGCACAATATTTCTGCATGAATTGCTAAATGTGGTTTTTTTGGATCGGCCGTTTAGTCCCACAGTTTATTTCCCGCACTTTTCTTTTATTTTTGAGAGAAATTGTATTGAGGAATTTATGTAAATGTCAAAGAAAGAAGACCAACTTCCATGGAACGGAGGCCACGCTTGAAGATGGAGATATCATATGGGACCCACGAGGTTTCCAAAGTTGTATTTTCATTTTCTTTAAGCTACAAATTTGTATAATTTGGACTGTGGACTTTTTTGGACTCTTTCTTGTGGGACTGGCCGATCCACACATTTAGTTTTTCGTTAAATATTGCCTCCGCATGAAAATGTTTTCTCTGATTAATTATTAATTCATGCATGTTTGTGCTCTGCTAGATAAATGGCTAATATTACAAGCGTTAATTTCGAAGTACTGGAAGCATCAGGTAGAAACGATCTAAGCTGGCAGCTAGATGTAAAGTTTCACCTGCGGGCAAAGACCCTCATCGCTGTTGTGACTGAAAAAGAAAATGTCAGCGATATAGAGAAGGCGCTTTAAGTCCCTTGCTGCTTCCTTCAAAAAGAAGAGAGATAATAAAAGAAAAGAAAGACCACAGAAGGGGGGTCAACAAAAAAATGCCAAGGGCCATGCACAGCAGTAACGAAATAATGAAAGTAAGCGGAAGTTCACGTGGCACAGAAATGACAAAAATGATTCACCCCCACCCAAGAGGGAATGGGAAGACCAGTGCCATAAGTGTGACATGGCTAGTTTAGCTTTTACGTTAAGAGAGCTTTTGCATTATGCAATCTGTTTTTGAATAAAAATTTTTTAAGTATACAATAAATGAAAATGTTTATCTAAATATGCATGTGCCGATACGTTTCATCTTTAGAAACTGCTCTCATAAATGATTAGTAGACAATAAACACGTACGATTTCTTTCAATACAAAGCCCAATATCAGGGCTATATTGAAGATCCAGGGAATGCAACACAGTTGCCCCCAAACGACACAAAAATAATGGATGCACTAATCCCTCCGAATTCCAAAAGAAACTTTCTAAGTTTCAAGGACATCCGTTTCAACGGATCCCACTTGGAAACAGCAAATGTAAATGAAAAATTACCGTATGCAACGTCTCAAGAAAAAGGAGTAAAATCCACACTTGAACGTTTTGAGAGCCTTATAGGCCTCTACCAGACAAAGATTCGGAGAAAGGAAGCAGAATTAAACGGAGCACCTGAAGTGCCCTACATCAGCCGAGTTTTTACTCTGGCATGATGGACTTGGCCACCCTGGATTTGTGATGATGCACCGCATCTTATCCTATGGGTATGACTTGAAGAACCAGAAGATTCTTCAGAAGGGAGAATTCCCTCGCATCCCTTACTATAAGGGAAGATTAATTACAAGGCCATCTCCACGAAAAGTTGAAAAAGGATCTCCACGCTTCCTCAAAAAGAATACAAGGAGACAGATATGGATAAAATCCACCACCCCTAGTGGGCTATTTTGGTACATCTCCCAGTCAATTCTGAGTCACTTAAAAGTACATCTATTAAATCCCGACAATCTCGATGAGACGAACATAACACTGTTCACTGTCGAAAAATGTATTCACATATGCTAGAAGGTACGAATCACTTGACAAGTCAATGATTCCTACTGAAGGTTGTCTTTGCATCTGTGCAAAGAACAGGATTAGAGATCATAGTTGGAGACAACTAAAATCTCATCGGATCTCCTGAAGAGAAAACCGAACTACATGTACAAGCCTGACTTTTGAACATAAAATAAAAACACCTAGGCAAATATAAAGTCATGGCTCATAGAATCCTGTTACAAATGCCCAGAAGTGCGTTGGAGAAATTAACAGGACCATTGTCATCCAAAGTACACCTACGGTGGTACACTTACTGGATGAACAAAAAGAACCCTTCCGATCGCTGGAAGAGGTGGAGGATATAACTGGTCCTAAAGTTCTTTATCTAAGTGCAATCATGCACTCCTAGCTAACTGTAAGTGTCCCGGTATAGCAATTGCAGTAAACTCATTAGCCAGAGATAGTTGGCACCTAAAAAGGGCCATTAGACCTGAGTTAAGCCTTCTGCGCTTCCTCCAAGGGTCGAAATATTTGGACTTAAAAAATGTAGTAGCGGCAAATATGCAAAGCAACTTATGAAGGCAACATCATCCTATAATTCCGAGATCCTCACCATTCCAGAATCACACCAATGGTGTATTTAAGGGCGCCTGGTGGTACATCACATCCCAGTGACGACTGGGATAGAGGCTGGTTCTGTGGAGCTGACCATATATTCTGAAGACCACATCAGAGGCGACGAAACTTAGCACACCTCTTCAGAGTTTCTGGATTCAGCAGCTGCTTGATGGTGACAAAATTTGTAATCTGTGTACATTTTCGGAATATTGTAAATATGAGTGATGAGATAAGCCTAAGGGATCTGAAAGCCTAAGAGCTTTTACAGATCAGGGGGAGTTGAGGGAATTTGTACTCTTTTCCCTTAGCTATGGTTTTTCCCACTGGGTTTTCCATAGCCAAAGGTTTTAACGAGGCAAATCAAATCAACTCTGGATCCCGAAGTATCCACCCCTATGTGACGCTCAGAATCCAGAAGTGTTCATGAGCAGAGTCACTTGTACAAATCAGGGGGAGTTAAAGAGCGTTTGCACTCTTTTTCCTTAACTATGGTCTTTCCCACTGGGTTTTCCATAGCTAAAGGTTTTAACGAGGCAAATCTCACCAACTCAGGATCCTGAAGTATCCACCCCATGTGAGACTCTTCTACGCTCAGAATCCTGAAGCATTCACGAGCAGAGTCCACACCTATGGCTGGATAAGGGGGAGTGTTGTGAACGGTTATTTAACCGTAGTTGGGTGAGATTCTGGGCTATCCTATAGATAGGCACATATCATTGTAAGCACATATTTGTATTCCCCCAATTGCCTATAAATAAAGAGCTGGGGGCTCCTCCCCCAGTAGTTGATTCATAACAAGTTATGCATTGTAGTTCTATTGAATTCATTTTACTTTACTTCTATAGTAACATCCGTGTATATTTGGTAATGTGTTTTTTGTCGTTGAGAATGTGATTATACATTGATATATCAATTTAATCATTGGGAATAATTGAATTGGCTAAAAGTTTTTAGGACTGTTTGTAGATATTTCTGCTAATGTTTTATATTAGCTATTTTATTATTATTTATATATCCTACTTGTTAGAATATTAAATGTCTTTTGAAATATGTTGATGCATTTATGTTTACAAAACTATGCTTGTTTTCTATGACACCAAGTGCTTTACATTGTACATATCAGTAGAAATTTGCATATCCCTTGGCTTTGGTCAAGGATTGGATAATATTTCTCTTTCTTTTCAACTGATTAGAAATACCATCTGCAATTGAAATTAAGCCTCCCCATTTAGAGTATATTTAATATTCGTTTGTTATATTTTAAATAGGTTATATTTAATATATGTATGCTTTTGGTTTATCCATCCGCAAATGATAGTTTTTGCGTAATCCTCGTCTGGAGATTGGCTTTATCCATCTGCAAAAGATAGTTTTTGCATCAGAACCTAACATACGGTGTAGTATAAGCATAGGGAGAGAGAAAAGCAGACGCTATCACCTTCAAATTTTCATTTTGAGCTGTGGAAACTTCTCCCTTCGCTGAATCCATTCCATTATGATCTGGCTCGCAAGCATGTTTGATTTCATCCGATTAATCTCTTCAATTAAATTACAAGCCACAACACAATCTAGTTTAAGATATATGCTTGTTTTGTGAATTTTGATGGACATTGTATGTGCTAGTGCATGGCCTAGTACCAGTCTGCAATGACAAATGTAGAAAAATTTGCTAGGACACTTGGAATATGTTAAGGGGTTATTATGCTTTCTCATGCCACATGCCTTCGAATTGCATGGATATGGATGCAATACACCTTATCATTAGATTTGGCAAACCATAAAATATAAACAAAAAAACTCAGACGCCTATTCAAGGAATTAGACGCCATCATAATGGTTGAATAAAATAAATGTATTCATATAGCAGTTATAAATGGAAGTATGGTTGCCTTTTCCTTTCTTCTAGGAGATGGTTTACAAGTCTATTGAGATTCAGAATTTCCTTTTCCTGATATAACACGATTATGTTAACAATTCAGATTACGGATAGGCAAGCAAAGAACCTACAGTTCAGTTTTACCTTAGCAATAGTTTCTTTGGATTGTTGCTCTGCCTTCTGTAACACGTTTTGCACTTGTTCTTGGTCGATCAAGTTCTACAATGATCAAAACATGTAAAATGTAGGCTAGGTATCCTTAATAGCAAGAGATTATAATGTGTATTTAGAAATCTGTATCAAAATCAGCCATTATAACTTACATCATAGTTGGTCATGTCTATTTTGAGACCCAATAAATCTCTGATTATATACATCACGTGTCATGTTTTCTGCTGCTGCTAGTCTTGCAGTCAACATACAAACCTAAGTAAACGAACATAAATAGAAGTTAGTAACCAGAATGGATTACTTACTCGTGGGTCAACATTTATCAAGTGAACATCTTTTGAACCTAGAGAAAAATTTAAAAAGCAATATGTGGAAGAGTACAAAGAAATATGCAACCAGATATGATCTCCTAGAAAAAGTGATGATGAGATGGTTCTTTCTTATTCACTTTTCACAACATTGTTGTCTAGATTAGTGGGTTTTTTCCAACGTAGATCTTCAATTCCAACGAAAGTGAAAACCAATGCTACTTCCAGTTAATTATGTGCAAGGTAGTGAAAAGTGAATAAGATAGCAAATAATTATTAGCTGCCATATATACATCATGTTAGGTTTTGTCTCTACTGCTTGTTTATGCTTTGCTTGTCATTTGTGGCACTCCGATAATCGTCCCTCTCTATGTACTCCTTGAAGTGATTGGACAAAGTATCTAAGGGTGTTGGTCGTCTTGTTGAACGGTTTGTTGCGTCAGAACTTTTTTATCTGAAGAGGAGTCATGTCTCAGCTGAGCTTGTTGGACGTTTTGTTGGACAGATTGTTGAACCCCCGTGTTCAACATGCTGTGGCTGTGTGCGACTGCTGTAGATCGAAGCCTGAGGTGCACGTGATCTTAAGTCGCCGTTTATATTTGTTCAGGTATTTATGACTGTTAAGATCTGCTGAAGATTTGATTGGCTGAGAATATCGTTCAGTTCTATCACGTGAAGAATTAGTTGAAGATATCTTCAATGGCGAGATTCTGGCAGCGATCTCCTGCGGAGATTTAGGGATCTCGTTCCAACTATGGGAGTTGCGGTTATTGCTGTTATTGAGTTGCTTCTAGATTGATTGATCTAGCGCTGATTTTTCGGCGATTGTTTTTTTGAGGACCGCTTAAAGGGCTTGAGGGCATTGGCGGCTAGGTTAAGGACTTTGGCGAAAGAAGTTCTGGTTGATACACTCCGGGAGGGAGGCCGACTATCACGTTCGTGGGATCAAGGGAGTTGATCTTGTCGGTAGCGCAAGGGGAGCTTGCAGGCAAGGGGAGCTTGCCAAGAATACTTCACGGGGTTGATTGCGATCACCCCTCACGGTTTGTTTTAAGGATGAGTGTGTTCTTCCTTATAGAAGCGTGAATTTTAGAGTTTGTATTCTCTGATCTTTATAATGAAGTATTCTATTTTTCTGGGCGTGGCCCCGTAGATGTAGGTGTGCGCACCGAACTGCGATACCAAGTCTCGTGTGTTCTTGCTTGCTGTGTGTCTTTATTGTTGTTCGTTTTGTTCTCTTCTGCGTACTGAATTACAATTGGTATCAGAGCAGGTCATCCACAATACTTTGACTTTCCTTCAAAATGGGTGTGATCCTGTGTGTCAGTACGCTGATCATGAATACAAAAGAAGGTGCTTCGGTTACTCGTCCCCCTTTGCTCACTGGATCGAACTATACTTATTGGAAGTCTCGTATGCGAGCTTTTATCAAATCCTTGGATGAAAAGGCTTGGGTTGCTACAGTTGAAGGATGGAACCCTCCGGTTGAAGTCAACAAAGAAGGCAAGGAATGCTTCAAACCTGTGAGAGACTGGAATTCTGATGAGGAACGTGCTGCCTTAGGAAACTCAAAGGCGGTTAACGACATCTTTACTGCTGTTGATGAAGAGCAGTTCAAGCTTATATCAACTTGTGAGCATGCTAAAGAAGCTTGGGACATTCTTCAAAACGTGCATGAAGGAACCAGCACTGTTAAGGCCTCAAAATTGCAAATGCTCGCCAGTCAGTTTGAAAATCTGAGGATGAATGAAAACGAGACGGTTGCTGAATTCAATGGAAGATTGAGAGATATTGCAAATCAGGCATTCCAACTGGGTAAGAAGTATTCACAAAAGAAACTTGTTGAAAAGACCCTGAGGTCCTTGCCAGATAAATTTTCAGCAAAGATTGCAGCAATAGAGGAAGTAAGAAACACATCGACCATGAGATTGGACGAACTCATGGGCTCCCTACAGACCTATGAGATGAATCTCAAACAAAACAAAAAGGAGAAGGGTGTTGCCTTGAAGACTGAAGCCAGTGAGATGTCAAAATCTGATGATGAGTCAGAACTCGAAGATGATATCGCTCTTCTCACCAAAAACTTTAGTAAGATGATGAGAAAGATTAGCAACAGAGGTCAGAATTTCAAAGCCACTAATAAAAAGGTGCGGTCAGGACCTCTTGCAGGTGAAAAGAGTGCTGGTCGCCCTATACAAAGGTATGAGTCTAAAAACAAAGGTAAGGGAATACAATGTAGAGAATGTGAAGGGTTCGGACATATACATGCAGAATGTGCAAACACCCTTAAGAAGCAAAAAGGGAAATCCCTCGCCAGCACCTGGAGCGATGAAGACTCTGGAGGTAGTGTGGAAGATGAAGACATTACTAGTAATTATGTTGCTTTCACAGCTATTCTGAATGACAAATCTGAAGGCAAGTCCTTCAGTCATGTTGAACATAATGTTGCAACATGTAATGCAACATCCAAGCACAAGGGAGAAAATGTTGTACGAAGTGTTGTAACAAATGGTGCTATTTCTGACAGTGAAGTTGAATCAGAAGGTGGAAGTGAAGAAGATATTGATGATGAGGATATCCGAACAGCCTATCAAACTATGTTCTACAAATGGATGGAAATCTGTGAAATCAACAAGAAACTGAAAGATGAATGCTCTAAGTTGAGAAGTGAGAAGATTGCAACTCAAGCCAAACTTCTGAAGACTGAAACAAGCCTCCGAAACTGTGAGAGAAATATGCAGAGAGCTTTACTAAGAGCTGAGAAGGCAGAAAGCACTGTTAACAGGTGGAACTCAGGAAAAACCAAACTCGATGACATCCTCAACATGGGGAAGGTGGCTGGAGATCGAACAGGAGTTGGTTACCACAGAGGAAGTCATCTACACACTCTCAAGACCAGGAGTAGTCTCAATTCTAAGGAACATGTTAAAAGGAGTTCACATAATGAGGCCAAGTCGGGAGGAAAGAACAGAAAAGGTACCACTTTTAGGCAGCCTATATGCAATTACTGCAAACAAATAGGACACAATGATTGGAGTTGTTTCAGGCGCATGAGGCATGTAAGTGAAGGAAGAAATATTATTCATCCACAACAGCGAACAAGCATGAAATGGATTAAGAAGTCAGAGCTGATCAGTATGGTTGCTTACACATCTTTGGCTACCTTTGCAGAAAATCAGTGGTATTTTGACAGCGGTTGCTCTCGGCACATGACAGTGAACAAGGGTCTTCTATCTGAGTACACTGCTGGGAATAAAGGCCATGTCACTTTTGGGGATGGACAGAGAAGCAGAGTCATTGGAAAAGGAAATCTGAACATGACAGAAACTCTGAAATTGAAAGATGTGATGCATGTTGAAAATTTAAAGGCTAATCTCATTAGTATCAGTCAGTTGTGCGATCAAGGTCTGCTGGTTCGATTCAACAAAAATGAATGCCTTGTGTTTAATTATGATGAAGTGTGCATTCTTTCTGGAAAGAGATCTAGTGACAACTGCTACCTGTTGCAAGAACCTGACAGATGTCTGAGTATCATCACAGATGCCTCTGAACAGTGGCATCAGAAGCTAGGACATGTAAATTTCAAGATCCTAATGAAAATCTCCAAAGCAAGAGCTGTCCGTGGAATGCCTACTTTAATCAAGAAGAAAGAAGGAGTGTGCGAAGCCTGCCAACTGGGAAAGCAGAAGAAAGTTAGTCACAAACAACTTCAGAATATCACAAGTTCAAAAAATCTGAAGCTGCTGCATATGGATCTGATTGGACCCACTTCAGAAACTAGCGTCGGGGGTAAGAAGTACATCTTTGTATGTGTTGATGATTTTTCACGTTTCACATGGGTGGATTTTCTGAAAGAGAAATCAGATACTTTCGATGCTTTCAAAAAATTGTGTACTCGTCTTCAAGTTGAAAGAGGAGACAACATAGGGAAAGTCATTCGGATCCGAAGTGATCATGGAAAAGAGTTTGAGAATCACTCATTCTCTGAATTCTGTGAGGCACAAGGTATAGGACATGAGTTCTCGGCTCCTAAGACTCCTCAGCAAAACGGAGTTGTTAAAGGAAGAATCGAACACTTCAGGAAATGGCTCGAGTTATGCTGAATGCCCGAAAAGTGAATGTTAAGTGGTGGGCTGAAGCGATTAACACTGCATGCTACACTATCAACAGAGTTTATCTTCGTCCACGGACTGAGAAAACTCCATATGAAATTTGGAAAGGACGAAAGCCTGATATCTCCTACTTTCATATTTTTGGAAGCAAGTGCTACATCCTGCAAGATCGAACACCAAGACGGAAGTTCGACACCAAGAGTGACAAAGGAATTTTCTTGGGGTATTCTACAAGGAGTCGTGCTTTTCGTGTGCTGAATAAACGAACAGATGTCATGATGGAATCCATTTGATCAGGGAGAATCTATTCTAACTGGTGAGAAAGGAGTTCACGAAGACAGAAATGAGGATGATGTTCGTGTTGAAAGTGATGTTGCAACAAACAAGACCAAACAGAACCATGTTGAACAAATTGTTGCAACACAAGATACTGCCACCATGGAGACGATTCAAGTAGAAGCTGAAAATGCTCAAGATGCTGAGGGAGTTACAAAGATTATACGAGACCATCCGCCGGAGCTAATCATTGGTGACGTTCACGACAGTCGTCGCACCAGAGGTACTAGTCGTGTTAATTACAGAGATCTGGCTGGGTATGCTTGCTTTCTGTCTACTATCGAACCCAAAAATGTGAAGGAAGCAATTGGTGATGATTTCTGGGTCTCGGCTATGCAAGAGGAACTAAACCAATTCCAACGAAATGATGTTTGGAGTCTTGTGGAGAGACCAAAAGGAACTAATGTCATCGGGACAAAGTGGATATTCAAAAATAAGACAGATGAGAAGGGAAATGTCACTCGCAATAAAGCCCGGCTTGTTGCTCAAGGGTATACCCAAGTGGAAGGCATTGACTTCGATGAGACATTCGCTCCTGTAGCTCGGTTGGAATCTATTAGACTATTGCTAGCGGTTGCCTGTAGTTTAAATTTCAAACTGCACCAAATGGACGTGAAAAGTGCGTTTCTGAACGGGCTGTTGAATGAAGAAGTGTATGTTGAACAACCCAAAGGCTTTGCTGATCCATTTCTTCCAAATCATGTTTATAAGCTGAAGAAGGCGCTGTATGGTCTGAAACAAGCCCCAAGGGCCTGGTATGAAAGATTGACTACATATCTTCTCAAGAAGGGATACGAAAGAGGAGGAGCTGATAAGACCTTATTTGTTCAAAGGACAAGATCAAGTGTGATGATTGCCCAGATCTATGTTGATGACATAGTCTTCGGTTCAACATCGCAACAGCTTATGCATGAGTTTATTAATCTCAAGCAAAGGGAGTTTGAAATGAGCATGGTAGGTGAGTTGAATGTATTTCTTGGCCTCCAAGTTAAACAGTGTCCAGATGGTCTGTTCATCTCGCAAAGCAAGTATGCAAGGAATCTTGTCAAGAGATTCGGTTTAGAAAGTGCTAGACATGTTCGGACTCCCATGAGTACATCTGAAAAACTCTCTAAGGATG
Organism: Scilla litardierei; assembly: GCA_030789695.1. Taxonomy (NCBI): domain Eukaryota; kingdom Viridiplantae; phylum Streptophyta; class Magnoliopsida; order Asparagales; family Asparagaceae; genus Scilla; species Scilla litardierei. Next base: position 265,381,103 of record CM061133.1, on the reverse strand, counting down.
AAGGAGGAAGAGATGTTGAAGTCACTCTTTACATAAGCATGATAGGTAGTCTGTTATATTTAACAGCTAGCCGACCGGATATCAGTTTCAGTGTTGGAGTCTGTGCTCGTTATCAAGCAAGCCCTAAGGAATCTCATATTATTGCCGTAAAGAGGATTATCAGGTATATCAGCGGAACAGCAGACTATGGTATATGGTATACAAAGGATACAAATACTCTTGTCTCAGGATATAGTGATGCTGACTGGGCAGGAAATACAGATGATCGGAAAAGCTCCACCGGAGGATGTTTTTATATGGGGAACAATCTGGTGTCATGGTATAGTAAAAAACAGAACTCCATATTGTTATCTACAGCAGAGGCTGAGTACATTGCAGCGGGAAGTTGTTGTACACAATTGCTATGGTTGAAGCAAATGTTGATAGACTATGGACTGGAACAAGAAACTATGACTATTTTATGTGACAACCAGAGTGCTATAAATATCTCCAAGAACCCTGTCCAGCATTCCAGAACAAAACACATCGACATCCGACATCACTTTATTAGAGAACTGGTTGAGAAGAAGTCCCTAGTCATGGAGTATATTGCTACAGGTAATCAACTAGCAGACATATTTACAAAGCCTCTAGACACCACCAGATTTGAGGAATTGTGACAAGCCTTAGGGCTGTGTCGTATCTGATGTTGTTCACTTTGTTATGAACATTGTTGCAACATTGTGTTGCAACAACAAGAGAATTGTGCCGTGTTGGGCTATCGGGTTTGGGTTCTTCTTTCAATTGCGTCACCCGGTATTTAATTCCTTATTGTCATATCCCGTTCCCAAGGCGCAATCCTCTACTCTCTTAGAAACTCAAATATCTTCAAGATTCTCCTGTCTGGTTTTTCTAGGGTTCTTGATCTGATCTTTGTGCCTATGAGACCGGTTCTTTTCTTTGGGAGATTATGGAGAGAGATCATTCGAAATCGCCCTCGCAGCCTCCTCGCCGGTCTTCTCGTCGGACTGCCTCCGCAAGAAAAAATGCTCCACCATCTTCTTCCTCTCCTATCAAACGAAAAAGGGGGTCTTTTCGCTCCAGGCATGGGTCTCCCATGGGTACTTCCTCATTTCCTCAATCCTCTAGCATTTTCTCTAGCATGCACTCTTATGGATCTTCAAATTTGGAGCTAGTGAAGTTTTCCCCAATTCTCGAAATTCCCCTTTGTCAAAACCCATCTGATGATGAAAAATTCCCTGAACCTGTTACAATTCAAGACTGGTTTTGGTATTTGCGGAGAACTGGTAAGAGATTAGATCTTTCGTCTTTGGATGTATCTCACATTCATTTCAAAAATCTCATGCACAAGAAGATTAAAGGGAAAGTCATGAGCGTTGAAGTGCCTCGAGATAGGAAGATTGTGATTCGAACTTGGAATCCCAAGTCCTATGTGAAAATCTCTGAAATTGAAATTGTGGAAATTTCGGATTCTGAGGAACCTTCAGTGTTTGCTGAAATGCCTAAGTCTGGGGACACTGTTGAAGATTCCACGGCAAATTTGTTCTCTGAGAATTCTTTTGAGCAAAGTCATGAAAAGATGAACAAGGATGTTGAAATGGAAGCTGTTGTTGATGCTGATACTGTGCCTCCTATTCCATCTCAGGAAGAGACACATGTCCCTCTGTCTCCTATATGTGAAGATGAGAATGCTCAAAATGTGGCTAATGACAATGATCGTGGTTCAAATGAAGGAGCTCAGCCTGTATCTTCTGACTTCTCTCAGCAAGTGCCTGAGACTGAAAGAGAATCCAAGAAAGATGTCTGTGATCAAGGAGCATGCCTTGACTATTCCTCTTGTGTGGACCAAACTGTGTCAAGTGTAGATGCGGATCCTGCTGGTGTTGGTTTAGAAAATAGGCAGTCTCTTAAAGATGTTGTGGGGTCGGGTCCTGGTTCTATGAATCTAGACATCTCAGGAGAACCCCTGGCTGGCCAAGATATGGATCTTCCCTCAGTTCTGCCAGAGACTGAGGCTGTGCAAGTTGGTCAAGATGATGATGTGGTTGTTGTTGAGACACAGATTGGTTCTGCTGATTGTTGTGGTATGACTCAAGGTTCTGCAGATGCTGATGGTGACATTGCAGGGTCGAATATTGATGCTATTCCCCGCGTGGAGGATGCTGATGAAGATTTTGTTGTACAAAATGTTACAACAAATCCTACAACATGTGAGTTACCTGAGGAAAATGATCCTCACATGTCCTCTTTTATGCACAAGAGTAGATCTGTGTCCAAGAAGCGTCATGTTCCTCCACCGTCCAGGAGTGCTGAGTCTTCTCCTTCCAAGCGGCCTAAACTTTCAGCTTCTGCTCCTTGTCGCCCTCCCTCGTTTACATCTTCAGATGCCCTGAGCAAAACTTTCTTTGACAAAACCCGTAAGAACAGATGGCCAGCCTACTCCGAGAGATCTCTTATATCAGAGAAAGTCCTCAATCTGTCATCTTTTGACAAGACTCAGTTGGAATCTATTCTTAAGGATCTTGGTCTTGTCCATGCTGCCACATGCTTCAGCGTCTATTATCCTATTTTGGTGCGAGAGTTTTACTGTAATCTCTCCAAATCTGCAAGTGATGGATCCTCACGTTGGAGCTTCAGAAATTATGTTCGAGGAAAGATTGTCTCATTCTCTCCTGCATCTCTGAACTAATTATTAGAATGGAAATGTTCCCAATCTGTTCCAGTGTTTGGTGACACCGCTGGAGTGAGCTTTGACAGACTGATTGAGGTCGTGAATGCGGGAAAGTTGTCACGCTGGCCTACTAAGTCATCTGTGTTTCCCTCGTTTGCACTCACTGCAAAGTATTTTATTCTATTCCGAGTTGCTACTCGAAACTGGTTGCCTACCTCAAATGTTTCAGTAGTCACTAGGGACATGTGCAAACTATTGTTCTCTGCTGGCATGTCTCAGTTTTTCAATTTAGGAAGAATCATTTTCGATTCTATCTTATATTTTGCTGAATTATCATCCTCCGGGACCTCTTTACCTCATGGAGCTCTCATATCCATGATGCTTTTGGCTCAAAAGGTGCCCTTGTCTCCTTCGGATCTTCCCTCTACCTGTGACAGTATCTCGTATACAGCGATGTCTGTGGCTGGTAAATTCAATGATATCTCTGAGGTGGTGCCCTCTTTGCATGGTGGTCTGTCTTCACCTCCTCTGTCTAGTAATGCTGGAACTCAGTCCTCTTTGCCTCCCGATTCTCAGTCTGCTAGCTCCTCTCGTTCGAGTGTCGTGGACATTGAGTTCCTGGAATGTGCACTTCAAAATGTCAATGATCAGCTTCTTGTTCTTGATAGCCAGCGGGTTCTTTTGGATCATCACAGGATGCTGTTGCAAGATAAGCTGTCTACTCTGAAGCGTGGCTCCTCTGCCGATCTCTGACTGTTATTTCTAAGATGAGTTCTTTTTGTTTCTAGTGGCTCAAAAGGGGAGATAAAGGTATGATATTTCGTTTCTTTTATGTAGTTGATGCCAGATGGTTGTGTGGTTGTGTGGAGGTACTGGTTGTAGGCGTTGTAGGCGTTGTAGGCGTTTTTTTTGTCTTGTGGTTCTTATGGTGAAGGGGAGTACCTCAGTTCTTCCTCTTGTCTGGTATGCTGTTGAATATCATACTGTATTGTGCCACTAAATGACAAAAGGGGAGATTGTTAGGTTTTGTCTCTACTGCTTGTTTATGCTTTGCTTGTCATTTGTGTCACTCCGATAATCGTCCCTCTCTATGTACTCCTTGAAGTGATTGGACAAAGTATCTAAGGGTGTTGGTCGTCTTGTTGAACGGTTTGTTGCGTCAGAACTTTTTTATCTGAAGAGGAGTCATGTCTTAGCTGAGCTTGTTGGACGTTTTGTTGGACAGGTTGTTGAACCCCCGTGTTCAACATGCTATGGCTGTGTGCGACTGCTGTAGATCGAAGCCTGAGGTGCACGTGATCTTAAGTCGCCGTTTATATTTGTTCAGGTATTTATGACGGTTAAGATCTGCTGAAGATTTGATTGGCTGAGAATATCGTTCAGTTCTATCACGTGAAGAATTAGTTGAAGATATCTTCGATGGCGAGATTCTGGCAGCGATCTCCTGCGGAGATTTAGGGATCTCGTTCCAACTATGGGAGTTGCGGTTATTGCTGTTATTGAGTTGCTTCTAGATTGATTGATCTAGCTCTGATTTTTCGGCGATTGTTTTTTTGAGGACCGCTTAAAGGGCTTAAGGGCATTGGTGGCTAGGTTAAGGACTTTGGCGAAAGAAGTTCTGGTTGATACACTCCGGGAGGGAGGCCGACTATCACGTTCGTGGGATCAAGGGAGTTGATCTTGTCGGTGGCGCAAGGGGAGCTTGCAGGCAAGGGGAGCTTGCCAAGAATACTTCACGGGGTTGATTGCGATCACCCCTCACGGTTTGTTTTAAGGATGAGTGTGTTCTTCCTTATAGAAGCGTGAATTTTAGAGTTTGTATTCTCTGATCTTTATAGTGAAGTATTCTATTTTTCTAGGCGTGGCCCCGCAGATGTAGGTGTGCGCACCGAACTGCGATACCAAGTCTCGTGTGTTCTTGCTTGATGTGTGTCTTTATTGTTGTTCGTTTTGTTCTCTTCTGCGTACTGAATTACACATCATTTCAAATTATTGTGAGAAATCAAGAATAGTCCCACATTGGCTAGACGGGGGGAAGTGGGGGAGTTTAAATAAGGATTCAAAACTACACTGGTATAAGGTTTTGGGAGAGCCCAAGAGTAAAACCGTAAGGGTTGCCTTGTGAAGGCCCAAAGCGGACAATATCATACCAATGTGGAGATCGCAATGGCAACGACTTGCCTATGTTTGGCACACCAATGGCAACGACCCTTTGTCACATGTCCTGAAAGCCTTTAGCAACAACAAATGTTGTGGCTAAAAGTCTATATCGCAACGACCATGTTGTCGTTGCCAATACATTGGTAACGGGGTTATAGCAACAACATATTGTCGTTGCCATAGGTGTCTATGCCAACGATTTCTCTTATAGTGGCGGAAGGATTGACCAAATTGTCCCAACAGCCCATCAAGCCTCTGTGAAAGTTACTTCTCATATCTACTAAACAGATACTCCCAAGCCAAGCCAAGCCAACAAGATCAAGCATGCAACAAAGAACTTCTTTCCACTTTGCTTTTGCTAGGATCGTGCCAATGCGTCCTGAACCCAGACCAGAGAACTCAGAAAATTTTTACCTAAAGACATGAGTATTTTTACCTAAAGAGAATTATGCTAAATAGCTAATATTTCAATAGTTCAGGATTTGATATCTTCTTCATTTTCAGTCGTTACTGCTACACTTGTCAAAACTGATAACTTCACTATTTTCATTTCATCATCGACGCCGCAAAACTGGGTCATAAATTCATAAATATCACATCATATGACTAGAAATTCAAGTATCATTATTATTTAAAATCTATTTCTTCTTTGCCTAAAGTTACAATAGCATATTGATCAGTTTATTTAGTTCGTAATGTTGGCACTGCATGTGTAACATCTAACATATCACTACCATCTGTGTACTATTTACCTGATTTTCCATTTAAATTGTTATCAGTCAGTGAACTTACAAAAACACTAAACAGTTCAGTAACCTTTTTGTCTTGCTCATTATGTCTTACAGAAGAATCGAGATGCCAATGATAATTAGGCACAAGCACAATGATAATCGAGATGCCAATGATAATTAGGCACAAGGCATAACTCTGACAGCCTATATCATCTTGATAGAATTAATACTACTGTTGTATAATCAGGTATTATATCTCTAATCGGTATTTATAATCTGCTGGGGCATCTTTCTATAAATAATTTGATGTTAGTTTCTGAATTGAATGCTTTATCAAGTCTAGAATGTGTCATAATAGAAAGAAAAACAATATCTTGTATCTTATCCTTCAATAGTCAATAAAAAGGCAAATACACCATTTGAAGTTATTCATTCCGATATATGAGAATCATGTCATCTACAATCAAATTCTGGTTTCAGATATTTTATTGCCTCAATGGTTTTTCTCTGTTACATAGGTTTATCTGCTTAAAGATAAATCTGAAGTTTTTATCTTCTAAAATTTTGTTGTTAAATCAAGTTTGATTTTCCCATATGCATCTTACGTTGTGACAAAGCTAAGGAGTATTATAGCTTAACTTTTACCTAGTTTATGACACAGTCCGATATAATACTGTTGTGTGCCGAGCGGAAGCAATCAGATCGTCGAATCATCTAGCACGAAGAACAAATAGAGAGAAAGCAAACAAAAGATTTAGGTCGTCTTAACGACCAATTGAATACTTCTCTTGATTTCAATTAGGAGATACAAAAAACACTCAACTACTCATAAGAAATCCTCACAAATGGCTCTCTCAAAGATGGCGCTCAAAATTCTCCTATGGAACATCCAATAGGATCTCATACAAGTTTCTCCAATGCTTCAGTAGAAGCTCAATTGGATTCCCAATTTTTTGATGATCAATAACCAAAGCCCGCCCTCCTTTTATAGGGATGAGGGTGAGGGGGTTGGTGCACCAACCCCCACCCCCTCCCTTGGTCTTCATTTGGACAATTCAAAGAGGGGCTGCTGGAAATTCCAGCAGCTGAGCCAACCACCACAAATCTCCACTTTGGCAAGATATTTGGTCTATGTCACACAATCGACTGTCAACACTCCTCCTCGATGAGAATCATCTCGCGTGTTCCCGTCATCTTGCCTCGAAAGGGTTATATGGATCCGCAGAGCCTCACTGACCCAGAAGGGGCCACCAAAGTCATCTCATATCGTCAACATACAAGTCTGAGTCATACTCGAACTTGACTCCAATATCGACCTTTATAAGCTTGTCCGTCGAACAATCACTAGTGCCAAGTAGCTCCACCCGATCATTGGCTTCATCAGTCGTCGTTGATTCCATCTCATCATACCATCTTTCCTTCGTCCACATAGATCGCCATTATGCTCCACCTCACCGAATAAGGTCGGAGACTCATCACACCTAACAAAGAAAGCAAACGAGACCCTTCTTACAGGTTGGCATCTCTCATACATTTGTCTTCAAATTTTGATAGAATCCATCCGATGTGCAAGTTATGGGGACAAGGTATCTCCAACATACTAACTTGAACCATGACCTCTATTAGCACCACCTCTCCGAAGATCATCCAATGACGTCATCTTTGGTGTGTGCGAGCTTGATTCGGTAGCTCGCTCATCTGGAACTCTCGTCGTCTTCACATCACCATACCATCTAAGTAATAGAGGTTGCCTTCATGCTTTCCCTTCATCAGGATCATTACTCCTCGTGTTACATTCAAAGCGCCGTCCATCATAGTCACTTTGCACCAATGTGCTTCTAATGAACCAAGCGATATCAAGTTGTACTTCAGGTCGGGTACATAATGAACGTCTCATATGTCCTGTGTGACACCATCACTCATCTTTATGCGGACCGTGCCAATGCCCATCATCGTGCATGCTCCATCGTCTCCAAGAAGGACTTTACTCTTACTACCTTCATGGAAAGTAGTATAGTACTCTCTGTGAGGTGTCATATGGAACGAGCAACCCGAGTCGAGCACACATCCCCCCTTCATCACCCCCTCCATCACACCAACTAGGACCCACTCATCCACATCCTTGCTTTTGACGATGTTGGCGGTAGCATCCTTCTTCTTATTGGCCTTTGTGCACTCCCTCGCCCAATGTCCTCTTTCCTTGCAAAAGGCACATTAATCCTTCTCGATGTCTGTGTGTGGAGCTCTACTATTGTCCCTCGTCTCAGAACTATGGTTTCCTTTGTGGCCTCCACCTCTTTCATTGCTCCGACCTCTAACCACGGTAAGCACTTTGGACCCTTGGCCCCTCAACTTCTCATCATCCTTCTTTCTAAATTCATTGCTAGTAAGAACATTAGAAACTTCATTGAATGTGATAGATTCTTTACAATAGATTAAGATCGAAACGATGTGTTCATGGTCTTTATTCAAAGAGTTGAGGAGACTCATCACCTTGTCCTCATCTTCGTCATTGACGTCAATGTTCCTCAAATCTGTGAGGAGTTTGTTGTAGTAATCGAGGTGTTCTTCAACTAAAACTCATTCCTCCATCTTGAGGTGTAGGCACTTCTGAATGTTCTTCTTCATGTACTTCCCACCAAGAGCATCCCATAACGCTTTTGCGTTCGTCTCCTCCAAGAAAGGATACTTCTTCTCCTTTGTCAAGTAGAGTCGGATTGTGTCGCAGGCGGTCCGGTTCATCATCTTCCACTCCGCATCCGACGTCATAGTCGGCCTCTCATCCAGTACTTGATCTTGACCAAGTTGGTTCAAGATGACAACTACTTCGCATCTCCATATGCCGAAGTTGATACGCCCATCGAACTTCTCAATTTCGAACTTCGTACTGATACGATAGTTCGCGTTGTTCAAGATTGTGCCATTGGAGTAGACGAATTGTCGTCGCCACTTTTGCTCATCTTCTTCGTCTAGATCTTCGTCGCCAAAGCTCTGATACCAATTGTTGTGCATCGAGCGGAAGCAATCAGATCACCGAAGTATCTAGCACGAAGAACAAATAGAGAGAAAGCAAACAAAAGATTTAGGTCGTCTTAACGACCAAGGGAACACTTCTCTTGATTTCAGTTAGGAGATACAAAAGACACTCAACTACTCCTAAGAAATCCTCACAAATGATTCTCTTAAAGATGGCTCTCAATGATTCTATGGAACTTCCAATAGGATCTCATACAAGTTTCTCCAATGCTTCAGTAGAAGCTCAATTGGATTCCCAATTATTCGATGATCAATAACCAAAGCCTGCCCTCCTTTTATAGGGATGAGGGGGAGGGGGTTGGTGCACCAAGCCCCCCATTTTTGGTCTTCATTTGGACAATTTAAATGGGGGCTGCTGGAAATTCCAGCAGCCGAGTCAACTACCACAAATACATCAATCATCGTGTACATATTTATCATAACAAAATACAATAGTTGAACATAAAATAAGCATTTACTTGAAATAGCATGTATGATGTTATTTCATCGGAATGTTCCTAAATATTTTTGGTCTGACGTTGTTCTCTATACATGTCATTTACTTAATAGAATTCTAGAATCAGTGCTTAATAACAACATTCTATATTCATTACTATGTCCTGATGTTCATTTATTTCATTTATTTCCTCTTAATCCACGTATTTTCTTGTGTTTATGTTTTGTTCATGATTGTGACTTAATGTTTCTAAACTGGATCAACAATCACGAGAATGTATTTGTATTCGCTATTCATACACAAAAAGGATACAAAAAAATTTTGTTTACAAGGAAACAAGATTTATATATACTTTGACACACAATAAGGCGTTGCCTTATAGTTTGACATAGAAATAACTCATGCACACAGTGCACGGCAAAAAACCCCACGAACAGGATGCGATGAACGCACACAACAAGAAAGGAGTGAGAAGTGTGGGTGTGTGTATCGGTATCATTGGGGGGGTAAAAGGGGAAAAAGCGTGGGTTAAATCGCAAAAAACTCTGGAAAGAAAGAGCTTAAACGCCAATGGCAAGCTTGCAACTCATGAGAATGTGTGGCTAAAGCGCAAAAAACAAAGCCCAATGACAAACATGTAAAAATGGAGAAGATGGACGATGTTTTGGCAAAAATGAAAGGGCAATGGCAACCTTGTAATTACGTGGAAAGGGGGGCTATTTGTGTTTGGGGGGCCATGTGGGGGGCATTTGGCACCCTCTCCCCTAGCCACATGGTACAAAGGGTGCCACATGTGACAACCCCTTTATCCCCCCATGCCTTTGTCTCCATCCCTCGTTTGTAAGATAGATATGTCACTTTACATCCCCACTAAGCCAGCACCAATTTTGGGCTTCTAAGTTTATAGCTGGATGTTATAAATTCAAGCCACCCGCAGGATTCTAGTTTTATTAATATCGATCAATAGTTTGGTATGGATAGTAGTGTCTTTTCCTCTGCATTCCCACCTAACAGCAATATTTCCCGTCTGAAAAAATGTGTATTCTCTCATCAACGCAAACACAGACAGTCTATCAGGTAAAGGCCATGAGGATAACATAGTATGAACACAATGAGCTAGCTCAAACAAATCAATATGACCTTAACATGTGACACGTCTCAGATTTAATAAACATTTCAAAAACTAAACAACCAAATCCATTGCTATTCTACAAAAAAAGATTAAAAATTTTCATGCAATCCAAGTCATCTAGCAAGATTTGTTGACTTGAAACAATGAATGGATTGATAATTAATTAATCCAATTTAAAATGTACTTTAAAAAAATCGTACCCTTAGAGGAAGGCAGCTCCTTGCCATCCTTGTTATAATACTCTCTAATCAATACCAGCGTCTTCCCCCTAAATTCATGTATCGTCACCTTCCTTTTATTCGACAACTGTCCCCAAAGAAACAACCAACAAAATTGGAAACCATATAAAGCAAATACCCAATCAAGAAAAGGGTTTCTTCATGAAATCGAGACGAACCTTGCAGATGATGAGATCACCCTCGTCGTCATACTCCTTTGCTCTCTTCTTCTTCCCTTCCTCTTCTCCTCTTCTTTTGACTCATCCTACTTCTCCTCTTCTTGCTGCTGATCTCCTTGCTCTTGCACTTGTTCCTGATGCAGTTCGTGTTGAAAAAAAAAATCAGAGATAAGAAGGATGATGCTATTAAAAACAGAGAAAGGAATAAGACTTATCAGCCGAGGCATGCTAGGCATTGCCCTCAAGAGTATATTTCCACCCCTCAAAGTGAATACTTGGTGCAAGAAAGGTCCAGCAGCTACCCTCCAGGATTCAACGGCATCGGCCTTGTAAGTATGCACTCACAGTACAAGGCTCCAACGAGCAGCAACGGACTTCAGTCGCACAAGAAAATGAAGAGCAACAACTGGTCGCAGAGGCAAAATCGAACAACAACAGCACCAATAGGAAGACAACAATAATGAGCATCAACAAGAAAATATTTTTGTGGAGGAAGAGAATCGTTTTTTCACAGTACCAATTCTCTTGAAATGCTGAGTATAAATATATGCGAAATAGTGACTGTTGAAATTCAGCCATCAATAAGAAAATGGCTGTTGGAGATCTTAATGGGCTTTAATACAGGAAATGGCTGTTGGAAAATTAAACAGCGATTAAATGAAAAAAATATGGCTGTTAGAAAAAACGTAATGGGCTTTTAATTTCTTTAAAAGAAAGAGGGCTAAAAAAACATGATCCAAAACTCAGGCACTCCGCACGCGCACTCGTGGACCCCCCTGCGCAGGCGCTGGTGTCAAGGCGAGATGCCAGCACACACACACACACTAAGGGTTTTCGGATCCGTTGTCCACATTTTCCATTCGGCCCAACCCGTTTTGGGATCGGCCCCCGCTTGGGTTCATGCGCCCGCGAGCTTTCCCTCATTCCTAGCCCATATACCAAGTCTAGCCCATTAAGAAGAAGTCTATTATATACTCCAACAAGTGAGTTATCACTTCCAATGTGGGACTAAAACTAGTCTTTGAATTAAAGAAATAAGACCAAATATCCAACAATCCCCCACTATTTCAAAATTCAAACATAAAGATATAAGAATCCAAGAAGAGGAAAAAAAATTGATGTGAGAACGAATACGACAATTCAATACATTAGCAATGGTGACTTTCTGTCTATGAACCATTACTTAGGGAATGAAAGTGTGTTCTACAAGAAGTTGGTGAAACATATAGTTTCTATGAACCAATCTTCTTTATTGTAAAACATTGACTCACAACCCATATTGAGTCATCAATGAACAGTTGCTTGCTCTTACGGATTGGCATGTTTCGGACATGCGCCATACCTGGATTTTCATGAGTGCTCTAGCGAACATACCCATATTCACCAAGGAAGCGGCCCCACTTCTACACCCATATAGGTGGACCCATTAAGTGTGCTCAACGATTATGCACACTACCCAACAAGGGCTACGGTATCCATTAAGAGCCACATGCTCATCCTCTCTCATCATCGATAGCACTATCTACACCATATGAAAAGGGACTTGTAATATAATGATAGTGCTCCTCACGATCAACAAGTGACTTGTTATTACCTATATGAACCTACTTCATGAGATCATCAATCACATAGGTTGGGTTACCATCACTCTTGACCTATGTTTTAGGTAGAAGTATCATTCCCCTTGATGTACTTTCCACTAACTTCCTATTTAGTGGTTTTGTCAGAGGATCTACCAAATTCATCTCTGACCTCACATAATCAAGGGATACTATCACATGATCTAGCAGCTGCCTCACAATAGAGTGCCTTGGGCATCTAGGCCTACTCTTCCCATTAAAATTTTTATTTTTGGCTTTTGCAATTGCTGCTTGACTATCACATTGGATAGACACAGACGGTACCTGTTTTTCACAAATGGGAAGATCGCCAAGAAGGTTCTTAGGCCATTCGGCTCCACTACATGCCTTCTCCAAGGCAATAAACTCGGACTCCATAGTAGGCCGAGCAATATATGTTTGCTTGGATAATTTCCAAGACACCGCACCTCCACCAAGTGTAAAAACATAACCACTTGTGGATTTAAGCTCATCTGAATCAGAGATCTAGTTTGCATCAGTAAAACCCATAATCAAGAGTTCCTTTTAAATATCTCATAACTGTTGACAATGCATTCCAATGATCATTATTAGGATTTTGAGTGTAACGACTCAATCTACTAATAGCATATGCAATATTAGGGCGAGTACAATTCATCAAATACATCAAGCTACCAATGATCTAAGCATATTTAATTTGTGAAATCGATTCACCATAATTTTTAGCTAAATGTAAGCTAGCATCATAAGGAGTAGCTATATGTTTTTGATCATGATATCCAAATTTTTCAATCACCTTTCTAATGTAATGTTCTTGTGAAAGCATAATGCCACTAGGTGTCTTAGTTAATTTAATACATAAGATCACATCAGCTTCACCCATGTCTTTCATATCAAAATTAGAAGACAAGAATGACTTCGTTTCATTTACTACATCTATATTGGTGCCGAGAATTAGCATGTCATCAACATATAAGCAAATAATAACACCAACATCATTATCAAACTTTGTGTAAATACATTTATCAGCATCATTAATATGATAACCATTTGATAGCGAAACACAATCAAATTTATCATGCCAATGTTTTGGAGCTTGTTTTAAACCATAAAGAGATTTAACAAGTTTGTATACTTTATGTCCACTTCCAAGAGTGATACAACCTTCAGGTTGTTCCATATAAATCTCTTCTTCCAAATCTCCATTAAGAAAGGCAGTCTTTACATGCATTTGATGGATAACAAGACTATGTATACATGCTAAAGCAACCAAGACACGAATAGAAGCTATCGTGGTGACAGGAGAAAATGTATCAAAATAAGCAATATCTTTCTTTTAGTTGAAACTTTTAGCAACTAATCTAGCTTTGAACTTGTCAATAGATCCATCAGGTTTTAGCTTCCTTTTAAATATCCACTTGCAACCAATAGTTTTAGCACCTGGGGGCAAGGTAACAAGTTCCCAAGTGTGGTTTGACATAATAGATTCTAATTCACTATTGATTGCTTCTTTCCAAAATGTGGCATCAGGAGATGTGATGGCCTCATGGTATGTAACATGATCATTATCAATAAGAAAAGTGAAAAAGCCATCACCTAAATTATTCTCCTTCCTAACTCTTTTACTCCTTCTTACTTCTATCGCAGCATCATTATCATGTGATTGTGCATCATAAGTGTGCGATGAGTGAGGTGCAGAAGTCAACCTAACATTATCCATCTTCATTGGAAATATGTGCTCAAAGAAATCAGCATTCTTGGTTTCAACAATAGTGTTAGGCTCCATGATATTTTGCTCACTTCAAACAACTAGGAATCTAAATGAAGCACTATTTTGAGCATAGCCAATAAACATGCAATCAAAGTTTTTAGGACCTAATTTTCTTTTCTTAGGTTTTGGTAAAAGAACTTTAGCTAGGCACCCCCACACTTTGAGGTAATCAAGGTTTGGAGAGTGACATACCTAAGGTTCACAAGGAGTCTTAACCTGATTTCTTATAGGGAATTCTATTCTGAATGTGACAAGCAGAGAGAATAGCGTCTGCCCATAAGTTAAGAGGTGCACCCGAACTAATCAGCAAAGCATTCATCATCTCTTTTAAAGTTCTATTTTTTCTTTCTGATATGCCATTAGATTCAGGAGAATAAGGAGGTGTAGTCTCATGAATAATCACATGTTCTTCACAATACTCATTAAACGAAGTAAACTCCCCTCCTCTATCTGATCTAATCCTTTTTATTTTCTTATTAAGATGATTCTCTACTTTAGTTTTATATTTCAAAAACATATCAAAGCTTCATATTTAGATCTGAGCAAATAAACTTCAGTGTATCTAAAGAAGTCATGTACAAAAGGAATATAGAATTTGTTACCACCTCTAGTTATATTGCTTTTCAAATCACCAAGATCACTATGAATTAAAGCAAGCAATTCACTTTCTCTGTGTACATATTTACAAGATTTCTTAATAGGTTTTGATTCAACACATACTTCACATTTGTCATTAAAGAAAGAAGAAGAAGCATTCAGCAAATCAATTTCTTTCATTTTTTAACTATATGAAAAATTCACATGACCTAGTTTATAGTGCCAAGTATCAAAGGAGTCAATCAAATAAGCAAAAGAAGAAGATGCTTTATTATTCAGGGTCTCAAGTACATTCAGAATGAAAAGACCTTGTGTAACGACCCGCTCTCGGGGGGCATTACTTATTTAATTTATTTACAGATCTACAGTTTACCAGTGAAATCAATATAGCCACGATGCAAATATGTACAATAATACTCAAACCAGCATTCATTATTACAGTCCATAGTACAACAACAAGCAACACTCTCTCACCAAACACATGAAAAGTAAAGTGGAATCGAAATACATGGAAAGTACATCACACATACACTCCAAATATAAAAGTCGGCAGTCTCAGGATCGAGCTACGGATTTGCAAACTCAGGAGTGCCTAAGTCAACTTGTGCGGCGTCTGTGGTGCCATAGAGATGGAACCATAGATAAGTCACAACAATTCTAGCAATAGAAATAGAGTAGTGCAAAAGTATGGAACAGTCTATAGTAAACAAAAGATGATCATCCAAGTGCTAAGAGTAAAGTAAGAGCAGACATGCATGTAAGAGCGACAAGTAAAGTACTAGTGGCTGCTCAGGTGTGATAAGTAAAGTGCAAGTGATGCATAAGGTAAAGGTGATTGTGCAAGTGCAAAAGTAACGTACAAGAGCAGCAACTGTGGCATGGCACATGGTAGCAACAATATTTTAACCAGTAGGCAAGGTGATGCCAATAGTAGGACAACCAGGTAGATGTAGTAACACTAAGAAGGACAAGTAGGCAATAGTAAAGCTAGAAACTACGTGACTTATATAGGAAAGTATAGTGTGCAAATATTGAGCCCATCTCCTGCCACGGGGGCGCTCACCTGGGTGGATCTCATTTCACTTTAGGTGGTACATTTCATTAGACGGTCGGTACGGTACGGTGCAATGTGTAGATGGCTCACGGTCGCTCCCATACTTTCTCTAATATAAGTTACCCCAAAACCCAGTGTAGTGCCAACTACTTATAAGTATTCAATTTCAATAGGACGTTCCAGCAATATGATGTCAACACGGTATATCATTATGTTTCAATACGGTATGTCATTCCGTTATTCCAAAGGAAAAGGTGCTAATGACGATTGTGATAGACCGACGTAATGTTTTGAAGTCCAACAACTATGATACTGATCCATACTTCGAGCATGTGGTATTTCCATAAAGTACACTATCTAAATTTCTAAAGTTAGAATTCATTGTGACTTACTAGGTTCGAGGTTGTTGTAGCGGGCCGAGACTTCATCTAGAGCTTCCAAGGATGCTGGTACACGATAATCAGTATATTTAAACACAAGAATTAATCAGTTAAAGAATACACTATTTTCTATCTATTTAACTTGATCGTTTTGATTTTATAATCTATTGAAACGGTGTCGAAAAGCGTTCTAAATTTTTATATATACTAGATATGATGAAAATAATTTTACGAAAGAATGAAATATTTTTCTGAAGCTTATAGCAATTTTTATAATTTTTTAAAAGTTCAAAAACAATTTAAAAACTATTTTTAATTAGTTATCGTATTTGTTCCATAATTTCTTCTGGGTGCAATCTGCATCAGAAAGTTTCAAGTGAGCTGTCAAAACGACCGTCTCGAAGAGTGCTACAACATATATTTTTCCACATATCAATTTACGTGAAAATAACAAGTTATGGATTTTTAAAGGAAAACTATGTATTTAAGATTTAGGCTTAAAAATTTATTCTAGAAAAATTACTCGTCTGATTGAGATGAAACTAGTGCCATTGGATCTAGAACGTCATTTCTGATTTTCTGGACCTGGCCTAGTATTTTTCCGACCCTTATATTATTTATTATCAATTTAAAACCAATAAAACTCATATATATATATATATATATACACGCGTATTATACTAGTATATACGAATTCGCATATAATAAATATACGTTTTTTTAAAACTAACCTTCTCTCTCTCTCTCGTACGTGCATGCAGTGGAGGGGCGGCGACAGCGGTCGGCCGCGGCAGCGGTCGGAAGGCGGCGGCAGTGGTCGGAGGAGTGACAGCAAAAGTGGCGTCGACGGCGAGGAGATCTCGGAGAGCGGGCGTGGCGTTTTTTTTTTGGGGGGGGGCTTCGTCGAAGCAGTGGCGGGAGTTCGGAGGAAGGCGGCGAGGTGGTCGTCGAGCCCTTCTGAGGTGGCAGAGCATGGTGGGGCTGCTGCGACGTGCGGTGGTAAGCTACAGAGGATGTCGAGGAGCGGTGGCAGGCAGCGGTGATCGGGGGTGTGCTTCGGGCTGTCTGGGAGGAGGCAGACGGCCGTGTTGGAGCTCGGAGAGAGCTTGGGGCAGCGGTGGTGGCCTATTGGTGGCAGATGAGGTGTGCTGCATGGAGGCAAGGCTGATGAGGGGGCAGAGCTGGGGTGGAAACGATGGGTCCGACGTGCACAGCTCGAGGAGGAGGCGAGCTCTCGTGGAGAAGAACGACGAGGTCCTTGCGGCGACGACAAACACGAAGGGGAGAGGGAGGGCGGTGGCAACCTTCGAATGGTTGGGAACATTGGAGCGGGGAAGGCAGGCGACGATCGCGTCGGGGAAGGTGGTGGAGCAGACGAAGGCGAGGTGGGTAGAGATGGTGTGTCCGGGCAGCGGAGGGCTGCGTTCGTTTCGGATGACGGTGGAGGAGCGGTGCTTCCACTGGAGAGTGTAGCAAGAAAGACAGAGGGGAAACGCGGGCTGCGTGAGGGATGAGAGAGTTTGCTGAGGGGGAGAGTATTTAATTTTAAAACTGAGTGTTAATCAGGATTAATGGGGGTATTTATAGGGGTAATGATGCATGAACTCTCAATTAGCAATTAATAGGGTGGTTAGCTTTGTTGACTAACCTGGACAATTTTAATACGGTTATTTAGAACTTTTGACTAATTTTAGAAAACTTGTAAAATGTTTAAACGTGTTAAGCATGGGGAGTTAAGGTAATTAGTAATTTGGTAAATTTGTAATTAGTAATTAGTAATAGTTTAAAGTAATTAGTAAGGATCATTTTGAATTACCATTTTCGTTATGCAAACGACTCCGAAAAATTACGAAAAAATAGCCATGGGATCGTATCATTATGAGGATCATGAATATGAAGTCAAATTTAAGTTTTGAGTGACAAAAATAGAAAAAATTTTATTTACTCATTTTGAACGTATTTGATACTATCGTGAATACGGAAAATTGTGCACATTGAAACCAGGCTCTTACATCCTACCCTCCTTATAAGAATTCCATCCTCAGAATTTCTTGAACTTCATGAAACAGATAATCTCTATTATGAAGCAGCTCAAGCAAATAAATGATGATAGTGATCTAATAAATCAGGTTGTAAATAACATGAAATATAATGTGATATCACAGCATCAAGAAAACAAGAGATGATGTTTATAAATACTACTATTGACATCACCATAGCTTTCATAACTAGTCCCGAGACTAGCATTATCATAATAGCTACCTTGATTTCTCAAGTAGCCGAAATTACGATGATATAATGGTAGGGGTACTGATTGCAAATGAACGAGTATAATATTAAAAGAGATAATTCATACCTCTAATCGCTTGGCTGATGGCTTCGACATCTTCTGTGATCATTGCATAGGCTTGGCGTTGTGGAGGTGGCGGTGGTCGATGGGAAGCGTCTCCAGCAGGGGCAGCAGCCGTGGCAGTGGTAGTAACTCATACTCTTCCATTTGGGCAATCCCTAGCAAGATGATCTCCGACCCACAAATCAGGCAGAGATTCAGGTACCATCGGCACTCTGATTTCATATGTCTGGGCCTACCACAAAGGTGACACACTTGACGTGGTGGTGGGGCCAGTCTCTTGAATTGGGTCTGCAGGATTGGGCAATGCATCTGGTTGGATGATGGCTAACGGCTGGGTCCAGCAGTTGTTGTTGGAGGTGGCGACCTTCAAGGAGGGACATCTAAAGCTTGCTCTCGCTTCTCTTCTCTTTCGATGAACTCGTAATCACGAGCTACAGCGAGGACCTCAGTATGGGTACAGAGTAGGCATCCGACCATGCTTCGTCGAATCTCTATGTTTAGCCCTTGCTTAAAGCGTTGAGCTCAAGTCAGAGGGGTGGCAACCATCCCTGGAGCAAACCGGCTAAGCATAATGAATTGAGCATCATATTGTTCCACTGACATGGAACCTTGCTTCAACCTGACGAACTGAGCATGTAGTTCCATCTGTGCTTCGGGTGAGAAGTACTGGCTGTTGAAGTGATCGGTGAATGTCGCCCAGTCGATTGGTCGTTGCAGGCGACGTTCAGCTGGGTTCCACCAAATCCTAGCTCCGTCAGTCAGTTGCGATTTGGCAGTGTCCACCCATGCGTATTCTATGATCTGAGATGCTCTTAAGTCATCATCAGTGCTTTGCAACCATTATTCGGCCTTCAGAGGGCCGTCCAAACCATTCCAGGGCTTTGGGCAAAGCAACCTGAATTTTTGTATACCTCCTTCATACTTTTGTTCCTACGTATAGCTTGAACCAGCTCTCGCAATGCGATATCAGAAATTTGATGCACAGTGGAAGGTGGTCCGTTGTTGGTTTGGTTGCTAGCTCCGGACAGACCAGCTCCATTGGGACTCTAAGAAGTGTTTTCGTCCATTGTTTGAATGTCACACCTGCATATATAGAAAATTTGTCAGCTTCGTTGAGTATTATATACAGTACATCTTGATCTTGCTATACTGTTCACGAGGTAGTTAGCGCGGACCTGCATGGACCACCAAACTTGTAACGACTCGCTCTCGGAGGGCCATTACTTATTTGATTTATTTGCAGGTCTGCAGTTTACCACTGAAATCAATATAGACACGATGCAGAGATGCACAATAATACTCAAACCAGCATTCATTATTACAGTCTATAGTACAACAACAAGCAGCACTCTCTCACCAAACACATGAAAAGTAAAGCGGAATGGAAATACATGAAAAGTACATCACACATACACTCCAAATATAAAAGTCGGCAGTCTCAGGATCGAGCTACGGCTCTGCGAACTCAGGAGTGCCTAAGTCAACCTGTTCGGCGTCTGCGGTGCCACGGAGATGGAACCATAGGTAAGTCACAACAATTCTAGTAATAGAAATAGAGTAGTGCAAAAGTATGGAACATGCTATAGTAAACAAAAGATGATCATGCAAGTGCTAAGAGTAAAGTAAGAGCAGACATGCATGTAAGAGCGACAAGTAAAGTACTAGTGGCTGCTCAGCTGTGGTAAGTAAAGTGCATGTGATGCATAAGTTAAAGGTGATTGTGCAAGTGCAAAAGTAACGTACAAGAGCAGCAACTATGGCATGGCATATGGTAGCAACAATATTTTAACTAGCAGGTAAGGTGATGTCAATAGTAGGACAACCAGGTAGATGTAGTAACACTAACAAGGACAAGTAGGCAATAGTAAAGCTAGAAACTACGTGACTTATATAGGAAAGTATAGTGTGCAACCATTGAGCCCATTTCCTGCCACGGGGGCGCTCACCCGAGAGGATCTCATTTCACTTTGGCAGTACATTTCATTTAGACGGTCGGTATGGTACGGTGCAATGTGTAGATGGCTCACGGTCGATCCCACACTTTCTCTAATATAAGTTACCCCAAAAACCCAGTACAGTGCCAACTACTTATAAGTATTCAATTTCAATAGGACGTTCCAGCAATAGGATGTCAACACGGTATATCAATATGTTTCAATACAGTATGTCAATCCATTGTTCCAAAGGCAAAGGTGCTAATGACGGTTATGATAGACCAACTTACATACCAATAGAGTTATGCACAATGGTCTCACTTCAGAGGTGTTCAAAGGCATTAACAACACTCCAAAGAGCTTCGCTTATTGAAAAGTCAAGGCAGAAGCCTCAACAGATAATGTCAGTCCTTAGCAATGTTTTGAAGTCCAACAACTATGATACTAATCCATGCTTCGAGCATGTGGTATTTCCATAAAGTATACTATCTAAATTTCTAAAGTGTGAATTCATTGTGACTTACTAGGTTCGAGATTGTTGTAGTGGGTCAGAACTAGATCTAGAGCTTCCAAGGATGCTGGTGCACGATAATCAGTACATGTAAACACAAGAAATAATCGGTTAAAGAATATACTATTTTCTATCTATTTAACTTGATCGTTTTGATTTTATAATCGATTGAAACAGTGTCGAAAAGCGTTCTAAATTTTTATATATGCTAGATATGATGAAAATAATTTTACTGAAGAAGGTAATATTTTTCTGAAGCTTATAGTAATTTTTATAATTTTTTTAAAAGTTCAAAAACAATTTAAAAACTATTTTTAATTAGTTATCATATTTGTTCCATAATTCCTTCTGGTTGCAATCTGCATCAAAAAGTTTCAAGTGAGCTGTCAAAACGACCGTCTCGAATAGAGCTACAACATTTATTTTTTCCACACATCAATTTTCGTGAAAATAACAAGTTATGGATTTTTAAAGGAAAACTATGTATTTAAGATTTAGGCTTAAAAATTTATTCTGTAAAAACTACTCGTCTGATTGAGATGAAAGTAGCGCCATTGGATCCAGAACGCCATTTCTGATTTTCTGGAGCTGGCCTTGTATTTTTTTCCGACCCTTATATTATTTATTATCAACTTAAAACCAATAAAACTCATATATATATATATATATATATATATATACGCGTATTATACTAGTATATACGAATTCGTATATAATATATATACGTTTTTTTAAAACTCACCTTCTCTCTCTCACTCGTACGTGCATGCAGCGGAGGGGCGGGGGGGTCTTTCGTCGATGACGACGGGGATCGGGGCAGCGGCGAGGGCGACGACAGCGGTCAGCGGTGGCGGCGGTCGAGAGGCAGCGGGAAGTCGGAGGAGCGACGGCGGAAGCAGCGTCGACGGCAAGGCGAGCTCGGAGAGTGGGCATGGCATTTTCGGGGGGCTTCGTCGGAGCAGTGGTAGGAGTTCGGAGGAAGTCGGCGAGGTGGTCGTTGAGCCCTTCGGAGGTGGCGGAGCGTGGTGGGGCTGCAGCGACATGCAGTGGTGAGCGGTAGAGGCTATCGAGGAGCGGTGGCAGGCGGTGGTGATTGGGGGTGTGCTTCGGGCTGTCTGGGAGGAGGCAGACGGCCGCGTCGGAGCTCGGAGAGAGCTTGGGGCAGCGGCGGTGGCCTCTTGGTGGCGGAGGAGGTGTGCTACACGGAGGCGAGGCCGATGAGGGGGCAGAGCTGGGGTGGAAACGATGGGTCCGACGTGCACAGCTCGAGGAGGAGGCGAGCTCTCGTGGAGAAGAACGACAAGGTCCTTGCGGCGACGACAAACACGAAGGGGAGAGGGAGGGCGGTGGCGACCTTCGAATGGTGGGGGACGTTGGAGCGGGAAAGGCAGGCGGCGGTCACGTCGGGGAAGGTGGCGGAGCAGACGAAGGCGAGGTGGGTGGAGATGGTGTGTGCGGGCAGCGGAGGGTTGCGTTCGTGGCGGATGACGGTGGAGGAGCGGTGCTTCCGCCGGAGAGTGTAGCAAGAAAGAGAGGGGGGAACGCGGGCTGCGTGAGGGAGGAGAGAGTTTGCAGAGGGGGAGAGTATTTAATTTTAAAACTGAGTGTTAATCAGAATTAATGGGGGTATTTATAGGGTTAATGATGCATGAACTCTAAATTAGCAATTAATAGGGTTGTTAGCTTTATTGACTAACTAAGACAATTTTAATACGGTTGTTTAGAACTTTTGACTAATTTTAGAAAAATTGTAAAACGTTTAAACATGTTAAGCATAGGGAGTTAAGGTAATTAGTAATTGGGTAAATTTGTAATTAGTAATTAGTAATAGTTTAAAGTAATTAGTAAGGATCATTTTGAAATACCATTTTCTTTATGCAAACGACTCCGAAAAATTACGAAAAAATATCCATGGGATCGTATCATTATGAGGATCATGAATATAAAGTCAAATTTAAGTTTTTAGTAATGAAAAAAATAGAAAAAATTCATTTACTCATTTTGAACGTATTTGATACTATCGTGAATACGGAAAATTGTGCACATTGAAACCAGACCGTTACTCCTTGGTTACAATAGCCCTTTCCCACAACTGACCACTCTTGGTCATTACAATCTTATCAGACTCAAAAGTAACTTTAACCCCCACTTTTCTAAGAAGAGAGACAAAAACCATATTCCAACGGATATCTGGAACATGGAGCACCTCACTAAGAGAAAGGGTTTTTCCTGAGGTTAATTTGAGGAGAACTTTTCCTTTTCCAATTACGGGTGAGGGTCTTGAATCCCCCATGTACACATTCTCATCACTAGAACTAATAAGAACATAGGAGGTAAAAGCTCCTCTACCACAGCAAATATGCCGGGTTGCCCCGGAGTCAATCACCCAATCCTTAGCATGTGCAACCATGTTCACCTCCGAGATCACCGCAGTAATAATATCTTACTCTACCAAGTTTGCACTTGGTTTAGTAGCATCTTTCTGTTGAATATTGGACTCCCCGGATTTGGTTTTGATGATGAGCAAACATAAATAATTCATGAACTAACAATTTGTGAGGGCAGTATTGGAGATCATCGCCAAATTCACGAGAACAATCAAAGCGACATCTCAAGATTTCTCAAAGCATGTATTCATGCCTAAAGCTTCGTTGAAGCTCTTGCGCCATTTTGGAAGTCATGAAGAATTAATCGAAGCTCTCGAAGACCGTTTATTAAGGTTTTATTTATAGTCTTTTAGCTTCGATCTATAGAATGTTAAGCCTTGAGTATATCTTACGATTCTATCTTCATAACGCTCATATCGTAGCTCTAGGATCCTAGTACAAGTTCATTCTAACTTCCTCGAAGCGTCGCGCTTTGATTCGGACTTGTTTGTGCATGTTAGTTGGTACAAGAAGATGTACTGACCGACTAGATGGTGATCTAGTCGGTCAGCAAAGCTTCTTGGACCGACTAGTTTGCTTCCTTAATTTCTTGCAACTTACTGTTTACAGTTAGTCGGTCTACGTTGACTCACCGACCGACTAGTTTGTGAACTAGTCGGTCAGTGATGCTTCTTTGACCGACTAGTTGTGATTTACTGTTCATACTAAATTTCTCCTAAGCTACTGTTTATCGTTAGTCGGTCTAAGAACGTTTGGTGACCGACTAGTTGACAATCTAGTCGGTCAACTTTTGTTCTTGGACCGACTAAGTCAATTTGTATTCAGACTATTTCATTTTGCCTCTTAGTCGGTCTACGTTCACTGACTGACCGACTAGTTGTGAAACTAGTCGGTCAGAATGTCTTCTTGGACCGACTAGATTTCTAGGTCTGAATTTCTATCTCTTCTCAGTTCCTCTCTTAGTCGGTCCATGTTGTTTGACTGACCGACTAGTTGATGAACTAGTCGGTCAGTGTTTGTTCTTTGACCGACTAGTTGCCTCAGATTTCTATCCGTTGGAAATTGACCTAACTTGTTTTTATGGGACCCTATAAATATGAACCTAGGTCATTTCTCTCTAGGTAAAAGCTGCCATTAAGAGATTCATTGAGATAGAAAGAGATAGCCATTCTCACTCATTTCTAAAGCTCTCTTCCTCACAAGAAACCCATTCTCTCACTTTCTAGATCTAGAATCCATCTTGAGAGAAGCTTGTTCTTGGTGAGCCCTTCAAGCTCTAGCTTGAATCAAGTCTCCAAATCTCTCCTAGGCACCTATTGCTGGTCATTTCCTTGGTGCTAGGTCTTGGTGACTTCATCTTCCTCAAATCCTTCCTTTCACCTATTGGGTAAGAAAAACTCAAGGTATAGGATTTTGTGGTAAGATTGTTTATTTCATTATAAACTTATTTATATTGCTTGTTGATTCTCTCGGTTGTGAGAGAAGGTTGTGATCCCGGGTTGTGGGATTCACTATTGCCATTGCATGTATGATTTGATCTTGTGAAGGGTTTTCACAAGATATTCATAGTGGAAATCTTGGGTTAGGGTTTCTAACCTAAGTATCCGGAGGGGATCCGGGTGGTTGGGACGTAGGATCACCGGGAACAAGTCGGGGAGACTTGGGTGGATCCGAACCCATTAACATCATTTGTTAGCATTGTTAATTTTTTTGTTGTCATTCAATTTAAGCTTCCGCAAATTGATTTGGTAGTTGTTTGCACTATAATTTGGAATTATACTCCCTGTTATTTTTAAAGTACTATTCACCCCCCCTCTAGTACTTGTGCAGTAGCTTGTAGGGCATTACATTTGGTATCAGAGCCAGATACTTAGCTATGTCTGCCAACGACAACAAGACCGTGCGTCCACCTTCCAACTATGACACCTTCAGGAACCGTGAAGGAGCATCTTCGGTGATGGAAGGACATTCCTCTACAAGGCCTCCATTCTTCAACGGTACCAACTACGGGTACTGGAAATGCCGGATGGAAACCTTCCTCCGGAGTGCATCTTTATGGAGGACCACAATGAAGGAATACATCGAGCCCGAAGAAGAAGACTTCGAGAAATGGACAACCGCAGAGGTCGCCACGGAGGTAAGCAATGCCAAGGCAATGAACGCCTTGCAATGCGCATTGGAGCCCGAGGACTTCAATAAGATATGCACATGTAAGAGTGCATATCAAATTTGGAACTCCCTGCTCATACTACATGAAGGGACGAGTAGGGTAAGAGACTCTAAACTCGTAGTCGTAAACAAAGATTACGAAATGTTTCATATGCAATAGGGCGAGAAGATGAAGGAATATTACGCTCGCTTCGTTGACATAATAAACGAGTTAGAGGCCCTCGACAAGTCCTACACTCAAAAGGAGAAGTGCTCAAAGCTTATCGAAGGACTTCCTTCTTCTTGGGAGAAACGTACCTTCGCCATCGAGGAAGGTAATGACATGAATAAGTATACCGTAGTTCAATTGATGGTTACTTTGATGTCATACGAGGTACGCAAAGATAGCAAGGTGAAGTTACAAGAAAAGATGAAGTCCTATTTGAACCAAGACGTGCCTAAGAAAAAGGCGATTGCATTCAAGGCGGCTTCATCCACCTCTACCGATGATGAGGACTCGGAAGAAGAAATGGACATGGAATCCATTGCACTCATGGCAAAGAAGTTCAATCGCTTCTTCCGAAAGGGTAACTTCAAACAAAAATCTAAATTTACTTCTACTAACGCCTCTCCACCTTTGTGCTTTAAATGCAATAAGCCAGGACACATCAAAGCGGATTGTCCTCAAAACAAGCAAAAGGAGAAGTGGAAGGCGCCGAAGTTCGACAAGTCGAAGAAGTACAAAAAGGGGTAAAAAAGGGACTTGTCGGAGAAACATTCACCGACTCCGAGGATTCCTCAAGCGGAGAGTCAGACGATGAGAAAGTGGAGCAAGCGCATATGTGCTTCATGGAAAGAGAGGAGCATGATCAAGGATCTTCCTCCTCCGATGATAGCGACGACGAAGGCGATGAGGTAACTATGGATGATCTTAGGGATGCTAACTCTCATTTATGGTCTAAATACACTAAATTAGTAAATAGATATACTAAAGTAAAAGATGACCTAGCTAGCATTCAAACCTCGCCTAAGACTATTATCACCAACAACGACACCATTGTTGAAGAGTTAAGAAATGAGATTGTCAATCTCAAATCTAAACTTGAACATGTTAGCATTGATGATCCGGAAGAACATAGGATAGCGGATTTAACTTTTCAAAACTCGACTTTGAGTATTGAGAACGTGAATCTTAAATCTCGTGTTTATGTGCTCACATCGCAAGTATCCACTTTGGATACTTCTATGCGTTCTCTCAAAGAGAAATATGAGAACACATTAGGCCGAATTAATAAATTCAATAAGGGTAAGGACCATTTGGATAAAATCCTAAGTGACTTACTTCCGGCCAATCACCACATTGGTTTGGGGTATACGATGGGATGTGCATCCAAAGCGGCCACTACTTTTGTTAGGCCAACTTCCGGTGACTCTACGAGTGGTAGCAAACACTCTATTGGTAGTTCATCTACCAATGGTGCTTCCACCTCGTTCACACCCTCTTTCGGAAAGAAACCCACTTTGGGTGGACCTCCAAAGAAGGGACATGCTTATATGTACACAAATACCATGCCACGTAGGAACACACGTCCTACTCCACCGGCTTACACATATGATGATTTTTATGCAACACATTCTCGGGCACGTGCACACCATGTGAGACACCCTCACGCACGTGTTCCCACACATGCATATGTTCACCCACCTCATCGTATGAATAATTCTCATCGTGCACCATTCCATCATGTTCATTATGCCTATCCACGACATGCATTACGTAGAAACCAACAACGCATGCATGCACCCAATAGGATGAGGGCTCCCAAGATTTTCACTATTTGGAGCCCAAAGGACACAAGCATGAATGAAAAACAAGTGTATATGAATGCTTATTTTTCGGATGTTGTGCATAGTAGAATTTATGTGGGGAAGTCTAAGTCCAATTGGACTTGGCTTCCAAAGGTCTAACCTTTGAGGAGCCAATGACCTTGGGTACCATGATATGAAAGTTTCTATCTTTAGGTACTCAAGGAAAAGAAAAAGAAAAGGAGCAACAAATTTAAATTTAGCTCCAAAGGGAATTGGATACTCGATAGCGGGTGTTCAAAACACATGACGGGTGACGCTCAATTGCTCTCCGGAGTGGTTCCCATTGTAAATGGAAATCGCGTCGTATTTGGAGGCAATGAGAGCGGAACAATCGTCGGTGTTGGTAAAGTGGGTAACCCTTCTAAACCCTTAATTAGTGATGTGTATCTAGTTAATGGTTTGAATCATAATCTTATTTCAATAAGCCAACTTTGTGACAAAGGTTACAAAGTTAGCTTTGCGAAAGGATTGTGTCATATTTCAAATGATAATAATAAATTATTATTTTCCGACACACGCCATAAAGATATTTATATTTTGGATCTTCCTAAGTCATATGAACAATGTCTCGTTGCCAACACAAGTGAACAACACTTATGGCATCGACGCTTTGGACATGTGAACTTTGGAACAATTTATAAGCTTTCGAAATTAAATTCCATTAAAGGTTTTCCGAAGCTCGTTTTTGAAAAGAAAAGTTTTTGCGATTCTTGTCAACGTGGCAAGCTTCCTAAATCTTCATTTAAACCTAAGAAAAGCATTTCTACTAAACGGCCACTAGAGCTATTACATCTAGATTTATTTGGGCCAACTAGATTTGCTTCCTTAGGAAATGCAAGATATGGACTTGTCATCGTCGATGATTATTCAAGATTTACATGGGTATTTTTCTTATGTAATAAACATGAAGCTTTTGAAAACTTCACAATATTTGTGAAGAAAGTACAAAATCTCATCGGAACCACCATTGCCACTATTCGTAGTGATCATGGGGGTGAATTTGAGAATGAGTCTTTCTCAAATTTTTGTGATGATCTTGGAATTACTCACACGTTTTCTTTCCCTCGCGCACCTCCTCAAAATGGTGTAGTTGAGAGGAAGAATAGAACGCTTGTGGAGTGTGCTCGCACTATGCTCGAAGATAGTCAACTTGGTTATCAATTTTGGGCGGAAGCGGTACACACCGCTTGTTATGTGTTCAATAGAATACTTTTGAGGCCCGACACCAAACAAACTTGCTATGAATTGTTGTTTGGTAGATTGCCTCAAGTTAAACATTTTCGTGTTTTCGGCGCAAAATGTTTTATTAAAAACACATATGATAATTTGGACAAGTTTGATCCGAGATCGGATGAGGGGATATTTGTTGGGTATTCCTCACGTAGCAAAGCCTACCGGATATACAACAAAAGATCCTCTACGATCGAGGAATCATTGCATGTCTCTTTTAATGAGAACTTTACTACTTCTAGAATTTCAAATGATAATGATTCTATGGATGTTTTATGTGATTCGTTTGAAAATTCTAAGTCTATTGATTCAATTGATTCTATTGATACTAACCCGACTAATGAAGTTGTTGAGAATGTGCCTAGTGATCAAGGTATTCCCAAGCGGCTTCTACCCGTCCGCGACCATCCGCATGAGCAAGTCATTGGCAATATTCATGATAGTGTCAAGACGAGATCGCAAGTCCACCACTTCGCCAATAGTGCCTTTGTCTCATCAATAGAGGCAAAGAATATAGTTGAAGCGTGCGAAGATAGTGCTTGGATCCTTGCCATGGAGGAGGAACTCATTCAATTCGAGAGGAATGAGGTATGTGAGCTTGTTCCTTTGCCATCGAAGAACCACACCGTCATAGGGACAAAGTGGATCTTCAAGAACAAAACCGACGAAAATCAAGTCGTCGTCCAGAACAAATCTCGGTTAGTTGCTCAAGGCTATCGCCAAGAGGAAGGTATCCATTTCGAAGAATCCTTCGCTCCGGTAGCTAGATTGGAATCAATTAGACTATTATTGTCTTATGCATGCCATAAAAATTTTAAATTATTTCAAATGGATGTTAAAAGTGCATTTTTAAACGGAGATGTTATTGAGGAAGTTTACGTTTCTCAACCTCCGGGCTTCATAAATGAAAAATTTCCAAATCATGTTTTTAAACTAAAGAAAGCTCTTTATGGTTTGAGACAAGCTCCTCGAGCTTGGTATGATCACCTAAAGAATTTTCTTTTGGATTTGAATTTTAAAATGGGCGAAGCCGATTCTACACTTTTTGTTAAGCATGCGAATAATGATATTTTATTAGTTCAAATTTATGTTGATGATATCATTTTCGGTGCTACTAACTTCACGCTTTGCGAAGAGTTTTCTAATGTTATGAGGAACAATTTGAGATGAGCCACATGGGCGAACTCAAATATTTCTTAGGTCTCCAAATTCGCCAAATGGACGATGCAATCTTCATCCACCAAACGAAGTATACTGTGGAGTTGCTTAAGCGATTTGGAATGGAGAGTGCTTCCGGGAAAAAGACTCCAATGAGCACGACTATGCATCTTGACAAGGATACAGGCGGTAAGGATGTAGACATTCGTCTATATCGAGGTATGATAGGTAGTTTACTTTATCTTACCGCAAGTAGGCCCGATATTATGTTTGTCGTATGCATATGTGCTCGTTATCAGTCTCAACCTAAGGAGTCTCACTTAGTAGCGGTAAAACGTATTTTCCGTTATCTAAGTTATACACTTGATTTTGGATTACTTTATCCAAAATCTAGCACGTATGAGTTAGTCTCATACAGTGATGCCGATTATGCGGGATGCAAATCCGACAGGAAAAGTACTAGTGGCACTTGCCATTTTCTAGGAAATTCTCTTGTCTCTCGGTTTTCCAAGAAGCAAAATTCCGTATCACTTTCAACCACCGAGGCGGAATATATTGCCGCCGGTGCCGCTTGTGCCCAGGTTCTTTGGATGAGACACACACTGAAGGATTTTGGTATTCATTGTGATACTAGCCCTATCATGGTGGATAAACAAAGTGCTATATGTCTTTCAAAGAATCCGGTGCACCATTCCCGATCAAAACACATAGATGTCCGACACCACTTTTTAGATGATCATGTTGCTAAAAGGACATCATATTAGTGTACGTTGAAACCCAAAAGCAAATCGTCGATATTTTCACGAAACCCCTAAAGGAGGACTCCTTTGTGCGGTTGCGTCGAGAATTGGGGATTATGGGTGAATCCGAGATATAGGATTCATATTTCATTCAATTATCTTGCATGCTATTATATTTCGCGATATTTCGTTCGTGCTAGATTTATTGAATTTTTGGGGATTTTATGTGATTTGTTTGAATTTTTGCTCGAATTCTTATTTGAATGTCGTATTTAAGATTTCGACGTTTTGTGGGGTAGTTTAGATGACTAATGAGAGAGTTAAGATGTTTCATCCAAGTGGTTTGTGAAGAGAACTCATTTATCAATTTTTGGACTCTTTTAGTCGGTTTCAGTTCATTAGTCGACCGACTAGATGCTCATCTAGTCGGTCAGCTAGTGAACTCAGACCGACTAGTTCAAGCTTTAATTTCTATTGTCATTAACTTTCTTTAGTCGGTCACAGTACTCTTACCGACCGACTAGATTGAAAACTAGTCGGTCTGTGAGTATACTGCGACCGACTAACTCTAGCCCTAAAAATTTCTGTTTGCCTCTGTTTCGACTTAGTCGGTTCAAGCTCATTGACCGACCGACTAGATCGTAATCTAGTCGGTCAGTGTTTGAACTGTGACCGACTAAGTGTGTTAGGGCAAATGTGTCTTTTCGCTTTCCAGACCGACTTAACTCAATTTTATCCGACTAAACTTTGTTTTAGTCGGTATTCATCTCTTCTCCAGCCCGCAAAAACCATAAACCCCTCTCGAGACCCTTCGACTTCCGACGTCTCTCCGGCCAATTTTCCGGCCATCTCCGCCGTCCGCCGCCGTCGACCCCTCCTCCTAGGTATATCTCCCCCTCCTAGGTCTCGATTCCTATTCTAGGGTTTGATCTAGCTTGATTTCACTTCTAGGGTTTCGAATTTAATCCTAGGGCTTGTCGACTTTGCATCTAGGGCTTGATAATTTTGATTTTTTTAGCTCTAGGGTTTGTGTAGCTTCGCTTGCTTGTTCTCATCGTGCCACGATCATGGCAAATACGAGGATCACTATCACTTCATCTGGGGCTTCCCCCATGACTGTAGAGCCTTCTAACCCTAGGCATCCGTCTAAGCCCAAGCGTCGTGCTAAATCTACCCAAGCTTCTCCGTCTTCGCCTCCTCTGAAGAAGCAGAGGACGGCGATGGTCAAACCCGGTAAACTATCTAAGTCTAGAAAGCCCATTCTCCACACTCCCTCTACTCCTCCTGATTCCGATACTGAGTTTATTCCTGAGGATGAGTCTGGCCATAGGGAACCTACTCCTCCACTTCGTCCTAGGACTCGCCAGCCTAAGGGAAAGGGCCCAATGCCAGCGGGTGGTGTTGACATATCGTTGTGTCGCGACGACCCTATGTGTCTAGCGGCCTACAACCGTATTGAACACTGCCCGATGCTATTGGAGCACTATGTTCAGTTTTCAGATTTCCTTGGCTTAGCTGACCTCCTCTCCTATAGTGGGCTCCTTGACTACCTTCGCTTCGACCCTAAGGCGAACCCTAGACCATATCCTCGCCTGGTCAAATTATTCTACGCCAATCGTGTCCGAGGCCACTACGATGAGAGTCACTCCATCGAGACTACTGTCTTGGGAACTCCTATAGTTCTCACGGCAGAAATCTTGGGGGAGGTACTTGGTTGTTCGTCGTCTGGTCTCCTTCCGTCGGATATTTCTGTTGATGATATCTCTTCCTTGGATCAGTCTGTTCTTTCTGATATCTTCCATGTGATCCCTCCTGCCTTCATTGGTGTTCCTTCGAAGTCGTTCAAACCAAATGCATGGGTGCTAAATCTCATTCTGAAGTCGTGCTTGTTTTCCAAGTACGGCTCATCTTCTCTGCCATCCCAGCCATTTCTCAAGCTGATTTACGCTCTTTTCTTGGGTTGCGAGATTAATTGGGCTCGCGTTATACTCGATAAGATGGACTCTTTCGAGTGTATTTGCAAGACCAATAAATCTGTGCATATCCCTTACCCGTGTCTGTTGACCCTGGTTTTCCGTCATTTCCGTGTCCCTCTCCCTCCTGACGATGAGCGTCCTTTGGGTCCTCCTCTGAACGCGACGGTCGTTAAGAAATCTATTGCTGCGCTTCGTCACGTGCAGAGGTCGACCACATCTGCTTCCCAGGACACTCCCTCAGCTGCTGCAGCCCCCACTCCTATTGCCACATTAGATGATGTCGTACGCCTTCTTCGTCGGCACGAGTCGCGTTTGGCTCGTACCGAGGAGGTCATCTGCCGTATGGCTCGTTTGATGGGCATTGACCTTCCTCCTTCCAATTCTGAGGCCGAGGAGATGGACGATGAGGATATTGATGATCTTGTCACTTCCTTGGCTCGTGGCGATGAGGCCACTGCTACTGCTGCTGCTGCTACCACCTCTGCTCCTGATGCTGGCACCTCTTCCGATGCTCCTGAGACTTCTGTCCCAGTGGATCAGACTTTTGATGCTGCTGATATTCTTGTTGATACTTCTGCTGTCGAGCCTGTCGTCGACGTCGTGACTCCTACCCCGACGATCCCGTCTGTTGAGACGCCTCTCCTCCCAGCAGAGCCTGAGTCCACTCCTTCGACTGGACCCATGGAGACTGCTGATCCAGCCACTCCCTCGTGATTGTCAGTATCGAGGACTCTCCACTACTCATTGGATGATGCATCTTATTGAGAGTATTTTGGGTTAGGATGGAGTTTGGGTGTTGATTTGTTGTATTTTGATATGTTGGATGTCGGTGTATGTGTTGTACTTTTTTTGTTGGATGTTGATGATGGTGTTCTGATGTTGATGTTGTATCTTTTGATGTTTATATCCATGGTATGTTGTATTCGATGTCCTCGATGTGATATCTTTTTGGATGTACTCATGATGTTTCTATATATATATACATCGATGTTCACTTTGTTTTTCTTCGTCGTGCACATTAATTCTCATTCAATGTCCATGCTATGTGAAATCGTCGCTCGACGCTTGAAAACTTGGTTAAATAGATTATATTTCTATGATTGAATAGAATTGTTTTCCATGCACCAATTTAACCAAGAATATTGAATATTGAACAGTATGTTTCTTTATTCAAGAAATGAATAATAATTTGGTATTTTGATGATTTTAATTATCGCTTTTTGATAATGGACAATTTGGCACACCTTGATTTGATTTCATCACTTTTCCCTTGGTGTCAATTAGTTCCATCGTCATTGTCTACGACTCCCGATGTTGGATTTTTCATTTCCTAGTTGTTGTGGTTGTATGCCCCCCATTTTTGGGATAATGCCAAAGGGGGAGAGATAATGATAATAAATAGGGCAAATGAAAATTTAACTCTATTTCCATGAATCTAGTTTGATATGTTAGATTCAGGGGGAGTTAAGATATATATAAGGATTTTCAAAATCCGATATTTCAAAAATCGATTCTCTTTATATACCTTACTCGTCTGATTGATGCAATTCATATATATTCATTTTTGGAATTAACGCGTCATCAATGCAGGGGGAGTAAGTATTTTACATTTGAATCATTATTTTTGATTATTATTTATGTTGGTTTGTCATCACCAAAACGGGGGAGAATGTTGAATATTGGACTCCCCGGATTTGGTTTTGATGATGAGCAAACATAAATAATTCATGAACTAACAATTTGTGAGCGCAGTATTGGAGATCGTCGCCAAATTCACGAGAACAATCAAAGCGACATCTCAAGACTTCTCAAAGCATGTATTCATGCCTAAAGCTTCGTTGAAGCTCTTGCGCCATTTTGGAAGTCATGAAGAATTAATCGAAGCTCTCGAAGACCGTTTATTAAGGTTTTATTTATAGTCTTTTAGCATCGATCTATAGAATGTTAAGCCTTGAGTATATCTTACGATTCTATCTTCATAACGCTCATATCGTAGCTCTAGGATCCTAGTACAAGTTCATTCTAACTTCCACGAAGCGTCGCGCTTCGATTCGGACTTGTTTGTGCATGTTAGTTGGTACAAGAAGATGTACTGACCGACTAGATCGTGATCTAGTCGGTCAGCAAAGCTTCTTGGACCGACTAGTTTGCTTCCTTAATTTCTTGCAACTTACTGTTTACAGTTAGTCGGTCTACGTTGACTCACCGACCGACTAGTTTGTGAACTAGTCGGTCAGTGATGCTTCTTTGACCGACTAGTTGTGATTTACTGTTCATACTAAATTTCTCCTAAGCTACTGTTTATCGTTAGTCGGTCTAAGAACGTTTGGTGACCGACTAGTTGACAATCTAGTCGGTCAACTTTTGTTCTTGGACCGACTAAGTCAATTTGTATTCAGACTATTTCATTTTGCCTCTTAGTCGGTCTACGTTCACTGACTGACCGACTAGTTGTGAAACTAGTCGGTCAGAATGTCTTCTTGGACCGACTAGATTTCTAGGTCTGAATTTCTATCTCTTCTCAGTTCCTCTCTTAGTCGGTCCATGTTGTTTGACTGACCGACTAGTTGATGAACTAGTCGGTCAGTGTTTGTTCTTTGACCGACTAGTTGCCTCAGATTTCTATCCGTTGGAAATTGACCTAACTTGTTTTTATGGGACCCTATAAATATGAACCTAGGTCATTTCTCTCTAGGTAAAAGCTGCCATTAAGAGATTCATTGAGATAGAAAGAGATAGCCATTCTCACTCATTTCTAAAGCTCTCTTCCTCACAAGAAACCCATTCTCTCACTTTCTAGATCTAGAATCCATCTTGAGAGAAGCTTGTTCTTGGTGAGCCCTTCAAGCTCTAGCTTGAATCAAGTCTCCAAATCTCTCCTAGGCACCTATTGCTGGTCATTTCCTTGGTGCTAGGTCTTGGTGACTTCATCTTCCTCAAATCCTTCCTTTCACCTATTGGGTAAGAAAAACTCAAGGTATAGGATTTTGTGGTAAGATTGTTTATTTCATTATAAACTTATTTATATTGCTTGTTGATTCTCTCGGTTGTGAGAGAAGGTTGTGATCCCGGGTTGTGGGATTCACTATTGCCATTGCATGTATGATTTGATCTTGTGAAGGGTTTTCACAAGATATTCATAGTGGAAATCTTGGGTTAGGGTTTCTAACCTAAGTATCCGGAGGGGATCCGGGTGGTTGGGACGTAGGATCACCGGGAACAAGTCGGGGAGACTTGGGTGGATCCGAACCCATTAACATCATTTGTTAGCATTGTTAATTTTTTTGTTGTCATTCAATTTAAGCTTCCGCAAATTGATTTGGTAGTTGTTTGCACTATAATTTGGAATTATACTCCTTGTTATTTTTAAAGTACTATTCACCCCCCCTCTAGTACTTGTGCAGTAGCTTGTAGGGCATTACATTTTCCAGAAACGGCATTGAACTGCATAGTGTCCAAGCTTTTTGCAAACAAGGCATTCTCCCTTTTTCTTGAAAGTAATGTGGTTTTGGCCCTTTTGAAATTTCTGATTTGTTTGTGGTTGGGTCTAAACTTCTTGAAATATTTTTTAGGATGTGAAGGAGGAAAGGAAGAATTACTCTCAACTAGATTAGCTTTGGAGACAATTTCTTTTGTAGAGTTGGTTTTCTCTCTTTCCCTATTCTTTTCCTCAATCCTAATATGAATGATTACATCTTCAAGAGACATTTGTTTTCTTTTGTGTTTGAGGTTGTTTTTATAATCTTTCCAAGACTCAGGGAGTTTTTCAATAAGTGATCCAACAACAAAAGGTTCAGGGAGAGTGATGTTTTAATTTTTCAGATCATCGATGAGAACATGGAAGTCATGGATTTGGGAGGAGACAGTTTATCTTCGGACACAGAAAAATGAAGGAGGTTACCTATAGCAAATTTTTGAGTACCTGCATCTTCTAGGATATATTTCTTGTTGAGACTAGACCAAATCTCAGAAGCAATCTTGGAGGGACATTAGACATCAAAAAGTTCATTAGACAGAGTATGAAGGATGGTATGTCTTCAAATTTTGTTGGCTCAGTCCCATGTAGGAATATCTTTTTCTTCTGTAGGTTTAGGATCAGTAAGGGCAAAGGCATACCCTGGGACATCAAGCGTGCTAAAAACTTTTTCTTGCCATCTTTTAAAGAAACTACAAGAGAACAATTCAATTTTTGAGAGATCAGGTGAGCCTTGGCAGTGACAATAGTATCATCCATGAAATCTACTCTTAAGATTGTTGGAAAAAATCAAAGATAAGAAGGATGATGCTATTAAAAACAGAGAAAGGAATCAGACTTATCAACCGAGGCGTGCTAGGCACTATCCATAAGAGGATATTTCTGCCTCTCAGAATGAATACTCGGTGCAAGAAAGGTCCAGAGGCTACCCTCTAGGATTCAACAGTAGCGGCCTTGTAAGTGTGTACTCACAGTACAAGGTTCCAACGAGAAGCAACTAACTTCGGTCACACAAGAAAATGAAGAGAAAATGAAAAAATATGGCTGTAAAAAATGTAATGTGCTTTTAATTTCTTTAAAACCAAGAGGGCTAAAAATAACATGATCCAAAACTCAGGCACTCCACGTGCGCACTTGTGAGCACAGGCGCTCGGATCCGTCGTCCACTTTTTCCATTCGGCCTAACCCGTTTTGAGCTTAGCCCCTGCTTGGGTTCATGTACCCGTGAGCTTCCCCTCATTCCTATAGCACATATACCAAGTCCAATAGCCCATTAAGAAGAAGTCTATTATATACTCCAACAAGTGAGTTATCACTTCTAATGTGGGACTAAAACTCGGCTTTGAATGGAAGAAATATGACCAAATATCCAACAGTTCGCTCTCTTTCTTCGATAAGAGGAAGGACTCAACGATGTGCCGAACGAATCACTTGCGCTCGGGGACGGTGAGGTCGACGCCCAGCTTGTCCGCCGCCATGGACCGAACCGTGAACTTGGTGGTCTCCTACATGTCGACGGAATTCAGGATCTCGAGCACCGGCTCCTCGATCTTCGCATTGATTTCAGGATCAATTTTGAAATCCATTACAAGATTCTCTTTTGCTCGTTGCCTTTTTTGAAATTCGAGTGAGCAGTGAGGTCTCTCTCTTGCATTTTCGCGTTGCGGGAGGAGAAACGAAACGAATCGGTCTGAAATTTCTCGCGTTAGAGTTCCAAGGCCATTTGGGTTTTGATGTGTTGTGCAGTAAGGGGCTGTGAGTTTGCCCACGTGGAATGCGAAAAGAACATCTTTTCGAAAAAGGTCAAAAATTATTGATAATTATGGAAATCTTTCAACGTAAAAAACCTATACTACAAAATACTACAAACAAGGTGATATCTATTATATATTTGACAACCTTTTTTGAATTCTAGGGCTGATTAGGACAAGATAAAGAGTGGCTGATATTTGATCTTGGTAAATCAATGGTTGAAATTGGATTTTGTGAAAATATTAGTGGGAAAACTTAAATTTTGGGGGGGACGTGTCTTGAGAACCAATACTTTGAATTAAAAGTGTATTGGGAAAGATTGTGGAGATTAAATTTTGGGGGGAAAAGTGTCTTGGGAACCAAAACTTTGAAATTAAAAGTGTCTTGGGAAAGATTGTGGAGAAACATGGTCCATTAAATTAAACAAAGTAAAAAAATTAGCGTAAAAAAATTCAGCGTAACAACAAACTAGCGTAAAAAAATTTTAAGTTAATACCGTCACCGAAAAATACATTGAGGTTTGTTGTTTCGCGCCGAAGGCATAAAAAATTTAACTTAACACCGTCACCGAAAAAATACCCCGAGGTTTGTTGTTCCGTAAATTTTTTTAACGCTAATTTGTTGTTTCGCACCAAAGGCGCCCACGCCGAATTTGTTATTCCGCGCCGAATACCCTCGTGCATTGTTCCGCACCGAATTTGTTATTCCGCTAAATTTTTTACGCAAATTTGTTAGTCCGCGTCGAATGCACCCGCGTCGAATTTGTTGGTCCGCGCCAAATGCGCCCGTGCCGAATTTGTTGTTCCGCATCGAATGTGCCCGTGTCGAATTTGTTGTTCCGTGTCGAAGTTGCTCGCGCGTTGTTCCACATCGTAGGCGCCCGTGCTGAATTTGTTGTTCCGCATCGAAGGCGTCTGTGCCGAATTTGTTGTCTCACGCCAAAGGCGCCTGCACCGTATTTGTTGTTCCGTGCCGAAGGTGCCTATGCCAAAGGTGTCCGTGCTGCTAAATATTTTTACGCTAATTTGTTGTTCTTTTAAATTTTGGCAGTGGAAATAAGTTTTTGGGGAACAAAGAGTTCGCTTTGGAAAATCTTAAATGAACCGTGCCCGCAGGCAAGGGTTATTACTAGTCTATATTCCATTTGATGATTGTTTTTGAATTCTAGGGCTAATTGGGACAAGTTGACTAGGAAAAAAGGGTTGATAGAAGAACAACTGAGATTTAATCTTGAGGAATGAATGGTTGAGAAGATATTTTGTGGAAAGTTTTGGAGGGAAAAATATTTCTGAGGAAATGAAAGTTTCTAGGCAAATGAAAATTTTTGGGGAATGAAAGTTTATATGGAATAGCAAAGTGCATGCAATTAATGCTGTTGGGAACGTTAATTTGCACTTAATACTGCAGATCGAATGATCTCTCCCTCAACGTGGGGCCCACCTCTCTTCGACACATGGGAAAAAAGAAGAGAATAATTTCCTATGCCGGAGGTGCCCGCTAAATTTTTTAACGCTAATTTGTTGTTCCTCGTCGAAGGCGCCTGCACCGAATTTGTTGTTCTACGCCGAATCTGTTGTTTCGCGCCGAAGGCGCCTGTGCGTCTAAATATTTTTATGCTAATTTGATGTTCCGCGCAATTTTGACTGTCAAAATAATTTTTTGGGGAACAAATATTTAGCGGGGGAAAATCTTAATTGAACCATGCTCGCAGTCATGGGTTGCGCCGAAGGCGCCCGCGTAATTTTTTACACTAATTTGTGGTTCTGCGTCGAAGGCACACATGCCGAATTTGTTGTTCTACACTGAATTTGTTGTTCTATGCCGAAGGCACCCATGCCACTAAATATTTTTACGCTAATTTGTTATTTCATGCAATTTTGGCTGTGGAAATAATTTTTTGGGGATCAAAGATTTCGCGGGGAAAAATCTTAAATGAACCGTGCCCGCGGGCACGGGTTATGAATAGTCTATATTACATTTGACAACTATTTTTGACTCCTTTGGCTGACTAGGACAAGCTGATTAGGACAAACATGTTGATAGAAAGACGGCTTGGATTTAATCTTGAGGGATGAATGGTTGAGATGATATTCTGTGGAAAGTTTTGGAGGGAAAAACATTACTAGGGAAATGAAGGTTTCTGGGAAAATGAAACTTTTTGTGTAATGAAAGTTTCGGGGAAATAGCAGAGTGCACGCAATTAATGCATTTGGGAAAAAAACTTTAACTTGCACTTAATGTTGCAGATCGAATGCTGTCGCAGATCGAATGATCTCTCCCTCAACGTGTGGCCTACCATCTCTTCAACGCATGTAGAAACAAGATGAGAATAATTTCTTGCGCCGAAGGCGTCTGCTAAATTTTTTTATGCTAAATATTACATTTGACAACTGTTTTTGAATCCTAGGGCTGACTAGGACAAACTGGTTGATAGAAAAACAGCTTGGATTTAATCTTGAGGAATAAATGGTTGAGATGAGATTCTGTGGAAAGTTTTGGAAGGAAAAACATTTTTATGGGAATGAAATTTTCTGCGGAATGAAAGAGTGCATGCAATTAATGCATTTGATAAAAAAATTCAACTTGCACTTAATGCTGCAGATCGAATGATCTATCCCTCAATGCGGCCCACCGTCTCTTCGACGCATGTGGCAATAAGATGAGAATAATTTCCTGCGCCGAATGCGCCTGCTAAATTTTTTACGCTAATTTATTTTTCAGCGCCGAAGGCACCCACTAAATTTTTTACGCTAATTTGTTGTTCCGAGTCGAAGGCGACCGCACCGAATTTGTAATTCCACGCTGAAGGCGCTGGTAGGGCTGTTGATGTTTAGGAAGCTTAATGAACAAGCTTGAACAGATTTTTAGAGTTCGCTTAGTAAACGAACAGAGCTTGAACATAACCGTGTTCGTTCATTTATGTTCATGAACAACCTCGTTAAGTGTTCGTGAACAAGCTCGTTAAGTGATGTTCATGAACAAGTTCGTTAAGTGTTCGTGAACAAACAAGTACCGAAAATAGTAAATTTAGACAAATACTATATTTTTTATTATGCTTGGAATGGATGCTTGTAATGGTATATATGGAGCTATTATGCTGGATTTGTTTGCTTTTATCCTGCAAATATTTAATCCTTTTATTTAATTGATTTATTCATTGGCAATAATGTTTAAATATTATTGTTCTTGATTAAAAAAATTGACGTTTGTTCGTTTGTTTGAAAATCCGTTCATGAACAAGATTGATTTGTGTTCATGAACATGTTCACGAATAAGCTCGATAAGTCGTGTTAACGTTCGATTAACTACTCGTGAACAAGCCCGGTAAATGTTCGTTTACGTTCATTTATGTTCGTTCGGTAAGCTTAACGAACAAGCTTGAACATGTTTTTAGAGCTCGGTTAGTAAACAAACAGGCGCTGGTACCCGCTAAATTTTTTACGCTTATTTGTTGCTAAATTTTTTTACGCTTATTTGTTGTTCCGCACCGACGTCGCCCACAAAATTTTTTTGCGCGAATTTGTTATTCCATGTCGAAGGCACCTACGTCGAATTTGTTGTTCTGTGCCGAAGGCGTTCGTGCCTCTAAATATTTTTACGCTAATTTATTGTTCCACACAATTTTGACTATGAAAATAATTTTTTGGGGAACAACGATTTCTCGAGGAAATCTTAAATAAACCGTGCCAGCGGGCACAGGTTATGACTATCTATATTACAAATGAGGGATGGCCACCTATAATTGTCAATGTCAGCTTGGACAAACTTAT
The DNA here is from genome assembly GCA_030789695.1 of Scilla litardierei. Classification (NCBI taxonomy): domain Eukaryota; kingdom Viridiplantae; phylum Streptophyta; class Magnoliopsida; order Asparagales; family Asparagaceae; genus Scilla; species Scilla litardierei. The sequence goes on along the minus strand of CM061133.1, from coordinate 265,339,837 downwards.
GTGGGTCCCAGCAAGGGGTTGGGTTTTGGGTGAGGTTTTGGTCATTGTTTTGGGGTTGAGTTTTGGTGATTTTTTCCCGCTTTGATTCCTGCTTTTCCTCCTTCTGGCCCCCCACAAATTTTTTTCTTTGGCACGTTTTACGCACCGACGAGACCGACACACACACCCATAATTCTCACTCTTTTTCAGTTGCGCTGGTGCATTGCATCCTGTTCGTGGTTTTTTTGCCCCGTGCACAGTGTGTACGGGTTATTTCTAGTTTATATTACGTTTGATGTCTATTTTTGAATTCTAGGGCTGACTATGATAAGCTGACTGGGACAAAAGGGTTGATAGAAAATTAGCTGAGATTTAATCTTGAGGATTGAATGGTTGAGATGAGATTTTGTGGAAAGTTTTGGAGGGAAAAACATTTTCGGGTGAACGTTCTGGGGAAATGAAAATTTTTGGGGAATGAAAGTTTTTGGAATAGCAGAGTGCACGCAATTAATGCATTTGGAAAACTTTAACTTGCACTTAATACTGCATATCAAATGCTGCTGCAGATCGAATGATCTCTTCCTTAACGCGGGACCCACCGTCTCTTCGACACATATTGGAACAAGATGAGAATAATTGCATGTGCCGATGGTGACCGCTAAACTTTTTTACGCTAATTTGTTGTTCTGCACTGAAGGCGTCCGCGCCGAATTTGTTGTTTCCTGTCGAAGGCGCATACATCAAATTTGTTGCTACACGCCAAAGGCACATGTGCCGCGCATTTTTGGCTGTGGAAATAAGTTTTTGAGGAACAAAGATTTTTACGGGGGAAAATCTTAAATTAACCGTGCCCGCGTGCACGGGTTAAGACTAGTCTATTATACAAAAAGAGAGTTGTTGACAAGGTTTGTCTCAGTCACAAGTCTAGTCACAAGCTGACTGGTACAAAAACCCAGCCCAGTCAGCAAACCCCCCACAAACCCCCAAACCCCTTATTTACATGGTTGATATTCCCCCGAAAACCCCAAAAAACACCCCCCCAAGCCACTTATTTACGTGATTTCCTTTTGCACCTTTTATCCCCCGACGATATCGATATACCCACCCACACTTCTCCCTCCTCTTCGGTTGCGCACGTGTGTAGGGTTTTACGGGTCCTTAGGTCGATAAATTTGATGTCCGGCCTAAGTCGGTCGGACGACGAAAGCAAATTAGCAGCGGAAAAGTAGCACTTAAAACAGTTTTAAGTCTAAGTCCTAAAGATATTAACCATATCCAAGATCTTTACTATCTCTGGGTTGGGTCTGACCAACCCCTAAGGATAGATATATCTAACAGTTGCAATTATAAATGCATGAATATTTAAACTACATACCTTTTACTTCGTTTCTGCAGAATACGAAGCGTCGTTTTCAGCAACATTTCTTTGGCCCCTACGCTACTTCTCCCAAGCCGAACCGTGTCCCAAGCCGCACCTCGTCCGGAGCCAAACCGGTTCCCGAACCGCTCCGCATCTCAAGGCGAGCAACACCCTTATCACCGAGCCAACCACACGTCGAAGAATATTTCACCTTGAGTGGATCCTTCATCAAGACTTCGGATCCGATCCGAGCTCCTTCGTAGCTTTGTTAGAGCCCGAACAGGAGCAAGGACGAATTTAAGGAGAAATAGAATAATTAATTTAAGCTCAGATCCGAGCTTGCTCATGTTTAATGGAGCTACTTAGATCTGGAGCTGGGGACGAGCTTTAAGGAGGGGAGTAGGCTGATTATGATTGAATATTGTATATTTTAGCCCCATAATCATTCCTGCTTGTGCATATAACTCATTGAATCATGCTCTCTTAACTATATTTTTGTTAATTCATCATCTTTTGATCATATAGTTTTATTTCGACACAAAGCTTTATAAACATGAATTGTATTTTTACATATTTTTCTGGATTTTTCAGGAGTCCCGAAGGGGACAAAATCAAGTAAATGGAGAAGTGAACCTGGAGCCAGGACAGTCGACTGTCCTTACAACGACAGTCAACTGTCATCTCGAAGGCCCGACTAGAGCAAGATAGAGTGCAATACATGCACCTGTTGAAGGATTGACATTCGCATGTACGACTGTGCAGTCGCCTGTTCTTTCAACAGCCGTCGACTGTTTCATCTCCTCCTGAAGGGCGAAAGAAAGCCAACTCTCTGTCGATTTGACCACTGCTGCAGCAGGCGACTGACGCACAAAAGACAGGTGCCTTTATCATTCACAGTTGCCTGTGAACTTCACAGCAGTCGCCTGCCTGACCAAAAACAGGCGACTGTCGCCAGTTCGATAGTCGCCTGTCGCAGGTTTGTTCTGCCGAATCTGTGTTGTAAGAATCGGGTTTTTCTTAACCCGATTTCTCTCCAATCACTGTGGGCCGTTGGATAATATTTTGGAGGGATGAGATGTGAACCCTAGGGGGTATAAAACCCCATTATTCAGATGTAATTAGGGAGTCTCCACCATTAGCTTCAAATACTTTTCCATTTTTAGGGCTTTCTCTCTTAGATTTAGATTAGGATTTTGTATAGTTTTTGGGAGATTTCTGCCCCATTTTCTGGGATCTGATAGAGGAGGAGAAGAGCTTCCATTTGGTGACATCTTTCTTAACCCTTGTCTTGTATTTCATTTTGTCTCATTCTCTATGTATGAACTTAAGAAAAAGAATGCAATGGTGAATATTTTTTGCTCTCATGTGTAGCTAATCTCTTTGTGAGTTGGATTATGATGTATTTAGGATTTGTATGATTAGCTTTCAATCATCCATGGCATAGGATTGTGTAGCTATTGCATTAATTGATTTCATACTTGTTTCATCATGCATTACCCGTAGAGGGATCCAATGAGGATGATATGCCACGAGGCATTATCTACGTGCATATACCTGTAGAGGGGCCCGCAAGGTGTTGAACCGCGAGGTTTAACTAATTATGCTTTATACTTGAAATCATCAATCCAATAATTACACTTGATGCTAACACGTTGATTTGAGCTCCAAGATAACACCATCTGATTGTGTGGCCTGAAGGCCTCACAATTGAGCTAAACGTGTTTGGTTTTATTCCCCATTGGGAAATCTTCCGATTTCACATACCTTGACATGGATGTGGTTTTGAGTCATCAATTGGATATTGAATAGCTAAGCCATACTCCCTAATAAAACCACAATCCACACACACACTCCTCTCATTTGCATCCCAATATTTATTTTGCTTGTTTATTTCTTGTTCTTTTTGTGACCATCACACACTCCCCCTTTGATCCAAGCACCAGGTGGGGCCCGCCCGTAGACCCCACCCATACACCACGCGTGCAGTGCACGCATAGCACACATGCGCTGCTATCTGGGCCATCATACCTTTGAGACAAGATTCACAAGTGTCTTTCGACTCATAATATGAGAGGTCAGACCCCCCCCCCCCCCCTTATGTGAATTGTGAAGCTTAGTCTCTTCACCATGGCCTAGTCTATTTTGCCATATAAGATTTGCTACTAACTTGTGTATTCATGTATTAACTCTTAATACAACATTTTTATACATTATAATCACATCAAAACATTTCTTCTAAAGTAATGTGACGACATTCGCCAAGTGTGATATAAGTTCCATATGGCCTAAAGACAACTTTTGTTCATTAGCCAATATGTAAGACTATCTTTGTATAACAATTATTCTGAAATTTTAGACATCAAACATGTCATATTTTCAGTTCCTCCTACTATGCCTTGTCTTATGATAAACCAAATATTCTTTCTCAATGAATTTTCCTTAGTTCTTTCTCCTTTCTAAATCATCTTTAGACATTTCATATCCTAACATAAATATTAGCTATGCAAGCATCACATGCATCCAAACATTTGAGCTTTACAACCTTGAGGAGACTCAACAAGTTGCTCGTCTTAAGATCTAATTTAGATACATTGTCTTGTACCGCTCTTACACTCATGTTCGAGTCAAACAGTTTGATCGAAGTTTCAATCCTTGCAGATTGAAACTGTTTTCCATACAACCTTGAAGAGACTCAACAAGTCATATGGAGAAACTGCTTTGACCATCAGTAAGTTTAAGATGCCCATGTTCATATGGCCGAGTGTTAAGTAGCATCTTTTATTGTGTTAGATTTTAGAGCTTAATGAAATATTTGTCCTTAAATCAGTACTAAGAAGGACATTTTAATATCAATGAGAATATAGTTTGGTTTATCAAATATTCCTTAACCAATCATTTTGTTCAGTTGACTTATTACTTTTAAGGATATTATAATTTTGGATTCCACCCGGTAAAACATAGAATATCCCTAGTTTAGCATTGTTCAAGATTTTTAAATATAGTTAAAATGGTTTGTATTCAACTATATCCTCTCACTATTTCTGCGATCATCTTTAGCCATATAGATGAACGAATATAGTTGTTTAATGGGATAGGGGCCCAACCACCCTGAGCCTCACAACCTTGAGGAGACTCAACAAGTTGATCGACTCTGCAGTTGGTAGATAAACTCATTATCAATCACATCACATATGATTCCCTATATGTTTTTACCCCCAGTCACTTATGATCTTGAGGAAACTCAACAAACCATAATGACTAGTCTAGTCAAACCCTTGTTTTCATTTCTAATATTAACTTACACTGATACTCGAGTAGACCCGACACAGCGGTTTGGGTTAATACCAGACTATATCGCATGTATGATGTAGTCGGTTTCTAAAAGAGACCATGTCATAACTTGAGGAGACTCAACAACTATGACAGGAATTTTTAGTCCCCTAATCCAAAAACAAGGAGAGCATTAACGTAATTGACTAGATATAATCGACGATGTCACATAATCATAATTCACATCCTTGCGGTCCAACGGAACACGGCCAGGGATTTGGCCAGGCCAGGATCACTATCCCCAGTCGAGCTAGGGTGATCTATAACACTAGTCAAAAAAATACTAAACCGGATCATGGTCCATTGAAGGAAACTTATTATTCATATGTGTCCCATCGATTAGAATTAGCTTCATAAAAAACTAGGTAATCATATCAACTAGTTGAATCCTAAAATTCGAAATTATTAGAATTGGTTAATAACTTTTATTAATGTTCTTATCAACTTTAAGGATTATTATAGTGCTATCCTAATCATGTATTAGGTATTTAAAATTCAAGTTGCAACAATTTTAAGTCAAAGACTTTATTCAAAATTATTATTAAAATAATAATTTGGAGAGGACTACCCTAAACAGGAATTTAATTTGTTGCAATAATTTTTAAATCATAGCTAGTCCATAAAAAATTATCTTATAATTTTCTGGAAGTTTTTAATGGTTATCCTAATAGTCTTTCTTGAATTATCACATAATCAATAAAAAACTAATATAACCATAAAAAATTACCATCTAAACATATTAGCATGATAATCATAGCAATTAAAATTATCTCATAAATTTTTGCTAAACATGCAACTTAAAATTTATCACATAAGTTTAAGTTACATCAAAAATTATCACATAATTTTAAAGATTTAATCTTAAAATAAAATTAAATCTAATTTTCGAAAATAGAAAACGTTGCTTTAAAACGACATTTTTAAAGTTTATATAAAACCACCATCTCATGGAGAAATATATTGTATCACATACATTTTATAAATTATAAATCATAGATCATATAGACAAGGCTCTGATACCACTGAGGGTTTTACGTGCCCTTAGGGCGAAAAAATCGACGTCCGACCTAAGTTGGTCGGACGACGAAAGCAAATTAGCAGCGGAAAAATAGCACTTAAACCAGTTTTAAGTCTAAGCGCTAAAGATATTAACCCTAGCCAAGATCTCTACTATCCCGGGGTTGGGTCCGACCAACCCCTAAGGATAGATCTATCTAACAGTTGCAATTATAAACGCATGAATATTTAAACTACATACCTTTCCCTTCATTTCTGCAGAATATGAAGTGTCTTTTTCAGCAACATTTTTTTGCCTCCCGCGCCGCTTCTTCCAAGCAGAATTCCACGTCCCAATCTGTACCTCGTCTCGAGCCGAACCGCACCGCGTCCCGAGGCGACCAACACACTTATCACCGAGCCAACCACGCGTCAAAGAAGATTTCACCTTGAGTGGATCCTTTGTCAAACTTCAGATCCGATCCGAGCTCCTTCGTAGATTTGCTAGAGCCCGAATAGGAGCAAAGAAGAATTTAGGGAGAAAGAGAATAATTAATTTAAGCTCAGATCTAGGCTTGCTCACGTTTAATAGAGCTACTCAGATCTGAAGCTTGGGGCGAGCTTCATGGAAGGGAGTAGGTCCTTATTTATATAGGCGGCTGACCCTCGCCCCCCCCCCCCCACTCCATATCCGATGTGGGACTAAAAGTTTTGGAAGAAAAATTAATTAAAGTTTGACTTTCACAAAGCCCAAACTTTAGTGAATTTTTCTTCCTACACCGTTGAGCTTCGCAAGTGATACAACCTATCAAATCAAAGAGGGTTAAACGGTGAACACATAGGAAGAAACGGAACTCCATTCCGAGTCCGTTTGACCCCTTAAACGTGTAACACCCCGCTCCCCGGTATACCCGATGAGTATGAATCTGTATCAGGTATTCCCGAAGAGGCGGGTGCTACGGAAGAGAAGTATAAAATTTCAAAACTCAAGCAGGCCCACTGCGCACTGCTGGGATAGTACCTGTAGCATTCCAGACATTCCAGACATCGCAGAAACACAAAAGAGCCACCAACTCAAAACGCCAGTATAAACTGTTCAATTACAACATCAATTACAAATCGCATATACAATATATAACCCAACCTCACCCAAGTACAATAACACACCCCAAATCTCTCTCACATTCACCCCCACTCTCAAATCCAACCAACTCTCAAATCCAACCAACTGGGCTCGCGGGCCTCTGACTCCAAGATCCAACACCTGAAAAATATCAACGGGACACGTCACAGCATGACCCAGTAGGAATCCCAAACCCAACTCACATGGTGTACAAAAATGCAATGCACTAAGTAACAAATGGAAACTAACTCATGGCATATCACGGCAAATTCATATGAAAATGTAAATGGTTTCATTAACAAAACACATACCTGTGGCAAGAGGGTGGCCTGCAAAGCAAAGTGAGTACGACATATAAAGAGTGAACTGCAATATTAAGAAACTGAAACTTATCGTTACAACATTTGGACTTCAACATTTATTACAATCTTGAGGCCATTTAGCATTCTTAGCAAATTTTAAGCATTCCTTAACCACTTATGACAACACTAATAACCAACATGTTGACTAAAGGGGAAACATTGTCAAGCATTAGTAAATTTAGCCTACCTTCCAAGGAAGGATCTAATCCTTGACAATATCAAATAATTGAACATCTAGCATAAGTGGGTAATGATGTAATCATGCTACACATAAGTTTTCATAAAATGCTAACTTTAATTAAGAAGACAAAGAGAGGTTCCATCTTTTGCATAATTGGGCCAAAGTACTTAAGGAAGGAACCATCTTTTCATTTATAATTTGGATAAATACATTTTCCTTTAAACATGGAAATTTTGAGAGAAGTAGCAAGTAGAATTTGTGTAGTATTCCTAGCTTAAGTTTCTAATACTTCGGATGTCATGGAAATACTTAAAAATTTCGGCAGAGTTTCTCTTGTATTCATCAAAGTTTCCAAATACAACATAAATAGAATTTAAAAGAGAACATGGTATAATCATAACATCCCAACAACACCAACAACACCACCAACAACACCACCAACACCACTATAAACATCAACACAACCTCATTCTTAAGAAACATTAGTGATATCACCAATACCAATACCAATATCATTAATATCACCAAGATGTAACAACCACACTGGGATGTCCACACAAGGGAAATGCCTCCAAATGAACCCAACATGCAAGTAAACAAGTAAGAATATCGATACTTTATAAAGCTACCAAAGAAAAGAGGGTTCTCCACATTTTTCTACACCTCAAGTCAAATTGTCACAACATAAGCATACTTCCCCTACCAAGCAATAAGAAATTAGCTTTATGCATGTTTCCTTACTAAAGAGGCCTCTATAGCATGTCCACATGTTAAAAACAAGCAATTTGACATTCTAATATCCATGCAAACTATAATGTATGCTTACAAAAGATGGTATCTTGGCAACATTTGGCAACCCACCTAGGAATTCACACCAAGATGCATGCTTCAATAATTTTAGTAACCAAAATGCAACCATAACAACTTCTTAAGTGCTTGCAAGAGCAAGCTATGTAGGATTTCCACTTAAGGGTGCAACTATGGAACAATCACAAAGAGGTCTACATGAAAGATATCAACTTTATGTTAGATTTTCACAAAATGGGATTTTTGTCATATTTAGGTAGGAAAGTTCCAAGTTTTAACACAAAACATAACTTCCTTTTATAAAAAGATCCACCTCGTGAACATGTGTTAACACTAAAATTCCCTAACAATAACCTTGGAAATCTTTCCTCTCACTTTTTTTCTATAATTCGTGTGAGGGAACATTCTACCACAAATATTACACAAATCCCTAACGTAGTATTCACTATAAAGGGTAAAGAAATCCCACCCTAGTGAAGTTGAGTTCCTACCTCAATGAAGAAACCAGATTGAGATCTCAAGTATCACTACTAACAATAACAACAAGAATAATGATATTTGCTAACATCTAACAAACCACACTTTCCAACATACCTTCATTCAAGCACCAAATACATCCATGGCAACATTCATTCTTAAAAGTTAACCATCACATACATACACCCACAAATCACCCAAAAATGCCAAATGATGCCATGATGCATATGATGCACAAGTAATGCGATGCAATGCAATGCAAGGGGATCCCATGAATGAGCTGGCGTGCACGTGCAAGTGATTCTACTCTGTTATCAACGTGGAGCCACCTAATGGTATCAAGAGGTTGCCCATGGTGACTTCACCCGCCTCCTACCGTGGCAACTTTGTCCATGCCCGTGCACTCCACCTTCGTGTCCTAATAACACCAAATCACCCATTCCACTTTCCGCATATATTCAACAACACATTGCCAACTTTCCATACTCAATTCATTCCGTGTAAATCTCAATTCAGTACCAATCACAATTGAATAAAAGCTCCCAAAATCCCAAAAGGGGACAATTTCACAAAATTAATATAGTTTCCACAACATGAGAGCAATTTCATAAATGAAAGTAATTTCACAAAATGTGAGCAATTATAACTTCAACATGCTAAATGAGAGTTATTCCACATAATTAGCGGCACAAATCATTCCAGGGCATCATCAACATAAACATAGCAAATTGTGGCATCATATAATTTATTGCACCATACACATAAAAACTATCCATAGCCAATTTTACATAAGCATTTCATTATCAAATATTTCATATGTACCATACCAAGGAATTGAGTAATAAGGCTTCCAACATGCTAAAAAGAGAGCAATTTCTCAAAATTAATGTAACAGGCTTTCAATTGTATCATGTGGCTTCCAACATTCAAAATTAACATAACTTCCAATAAAATTAATGAGGGCAAAATGATATCAAATTCACCTATTCATGGCCAATTTCACCTCACAATTTTTGTCCACACATTACTCAATGTCCATACCAATAAAACTTCAATAATAAGCTTCTAACATTTCTAAATGAGAGTAATTTTCACAATTTTACAAAATTTAAGTAGCAAGCCTTTCAATTTGCATCATGAATCATCATTTTCGCAATTTTAATGTGATAATCCCAAAATCATGGCATCAAAGAACTCAACATCCATATAATTTTAACCTAGAATGCACCATGTGAAGGATTTGCCACAAAACCCTAAAAAGATGCAATCTTTATCATCAAGATGAAATGAAATGAAGCATGAGAATTGGGATTGGACTCCTACCATAAAAATGAATGATGAGCTTCACCCAAAAATCCTCCAAGAATCCACCAAGCTCCAAGAATCCCGTATTTGAGCACCACCACTCCGAAATTCATCATCCTAGACCTTGGAATCACCTCCTTCTAGCTCCAAACTCCCCCATATACATCTAGCTAACATTAGGACTCAAAAGAAGCATGAAAAAGGGATATTTGTGTTTGAAATTGAAGGAAAAGAAGAGCAGAATTCGGCCAGAAATGGACAGATTTGGGGCTATGGTTTTGGCCATGGAGCTTAGAGAAAGTGGAAAAATTGAGGGAGATGGAAGGGGAGAAGGATTAGGGCTTTAAACCTCTCCTTTCCTCTTCATTTCTTCTTCTATTTCTCATCTAATTCCCCCACAGAAATTCGGCAGCAAGGGGGGCATTGTTTTCTGCCTGGGTTGGGAAAAAAGGGGAGAAGATGAAGGAAAAATAAAATAAAATAATGAGGAGAGAAGAAGTTTGTAGAAAAAGGAAAAGAATTGGGATTTACAAGTTTGCTATTCTAATAAACATCTCTCCTCTCTTCCTACTAATCCAAGCCCACTAGTAAAGCCCAACCAACATTAGCTAACAATAATCCAAGCCCAACTCTAGCTACCAAAATTAACTAAGGCCCAAACAATAACACTGATAATATTAATCAACATCACCAGTAAAAATACTAACACCAAAAATTATAACAACATCACCAAAAATAACAACCAATATCAATAATAATAATGTCATTCATTAATAACTATCTCAGCATCACCAATTATCATGAACATACCGTTTTACTATGCACACTTACCAACGAAAATCGCCAAGCACGCTAATAAACACGAATAACATGCTAACAGTAATATCAATTTACTATCCAACCACATGCATTCACTTATATATCTAAAGCATATCATAGTCCCCTTATAGCTATACATGTAGGAACTTACTATACACACAACAAAATTACTATACGCACACACGCAAATAGTATATAACACATATGGGCATTACAAACGAGGCTCCAAAGATAGCTCAAAAACTAGTTTTTCGCAAAAAACGAGCCGTCACAATAACCAGCCAAACCCTAGCACCAGGTGGGGCCCACCCGTGGGCCCCACCTGCGTGCCACGTGCACAGCGCACGTGCAGTGCGCGTGCGCTGCTATCTGGGCACACGTGCCCGCGCGCAGCGCCCGTGCATGCGGGCATGCGAGCACGCACCCTTACGCGCTGGCACGTGCCCACACTAAACCCAGACACGGGCCCCTTTATATCGGGTCGGGCGCGCCTGACTTGCTATAGTCGCACGCCCGACCCGCAATGCCATATAAGGCCCTTTTATGCTTTTATGGCTCTAACTTGTGCATTTGGAGTCTGTTTTCAACGTGGTTTGAACCTACGTTTAGACCGGGACGATCTCGTTATCCAGGTAACCATTTCCACGCGTTTATTATATTAAATATGCATGTAAACATTTTACGACACATTTAATTCCCTTTGCATCATATGCAAAATTCCCACATCTATTATAAAAAATCATTTGCATCAAATACAAATGAACTGAGGGCATACATCCCCCAACAACATGCACCGCATCCTGTTCGTGTTGGGTTTTTTCGTCGTGCATTGTGTGCACGGGTTATTTCCAGGTCTTATTATATTTGAGGGATACCCCCCACGGGCTTGTCCGATATGGCACTGTCATATCGGACCGTGGGGGATCCCTCAAATAAAAATCAAAAAAAATTCCCCACCCTTAACTTGTAAGGGACGTATATACCTTGCAATACTAACAACAAACACTCTAGAGGATGGGTGAATATAGTAATGGAAATAATCATGTAATTAAAAATTAAACTTACAAATGCAGAATTATAAGTGCAAGAGGAATTTAAACAACACAATCATGCAAAACACAAATGCACAAGATTTTACCACGGTTCTCCAACTTGGGTACATCTAACCACATCAAATATTCACTATGATCCTACCTAAGGTAGTGAATACAATCCCACACAAGGGATACCCTACACAAGGGATTTGAACTCTCACAAAGAGAAAAACTAACTCTCACAAAAAAAGTTAGGGTTAAACTCTCACAAAGATATAAACTAACTCTCACAAAGAAAGTTAGGGTTTCAAGAAATAAATAAAACAAATAGACTCTGACATTTGCCTTGATAAGATGAACTTACTCAATATGGATGCAAGGCATGGAAGAGGATCTCCAAGTGATGAGATGAGCTTTGATGCACTTGGAGAATTTCCCATGAGCTAGCTTCAATGCATAAAGACGAATATGCTCATGAGAGGGAAATGAGAGAATACGAGTGGCTTAATGATCTCAATGATATGCAATTTGTGTCAAGAGTTCTAATAAAACTAAGCCCACTCCTATATATAGGAAGCCAAGAAAACCCCATAAAACCCAAGCAAAGAGCCAAAAGACAAATCTATAACGGCTAGAAAATGGCAGTTTACAGCTCGGACAGGCGCCTGATGAACAACAAATAGGCGACTGATCAACGGTTAGATTATTCCAAACGGCTATAATCTGAGTCAGGGCATGCGACTGTAGAAGACTACACAGGCGCATGTACATGTGCAGGTGCCTATAAAGACTTCGTCAGGCGACTGTCACATCGGATGGAAATGAGCTGAGAAATGTCAACTTTCGCACTTGTGCATTCAGACGACTGATGAATAAAGTCCAAGCACATGAGGAAAGACATGCGCCGGAAAACTCTACATCAGTCGACTGCCACACATGATGGATTGGTGCTCAAGTTTGACAGGTTATGCACAATGGCACTCAGGCGACTTCTGAACAATCGTCAGGCGCCTAATGGTAGACAGGCGACTGTCTTTTGTTCTTCAGTCACCTGCACCAAAAGCTCAAGAAAGGAGTCAAGAAATATTAACTTAAGCTGTGCACAACAACTGCATGTAGAAGGCTGGCCAGGCACCTGGTGAACACCAGTCGCATGTCCTGCCTTCAGTAGTCGCCTGTTGGAAGACCAGAGACTCCAATTGGAGTTCATAACATAGGGAACCTATTGGGTTGGATTCTATGAAGATCCTAAGGTTCACTAAGATGGTTAATGCATATGCATGAATGATAGATCATCTATCAAGGCATTACAAAATCCTAGACTCAAAATGAGAAAAGCAAGTAATAGAAATTACATGGAATGAAATGCTTCAATTGATAGACATGTGACTAAAACACTGAGAGTCATTAGCAACAACATAATGTTGTGATCATCATCAAAACAATATTGGTCTAAAACACCAATACCTAATACCGCTTTCCATTTAATTTTAAAAAAACTCACCCACTATGCACTTTAGGCTTTCTAGCCTTCTTCTTTACGTGATTGATCCCCTTTTACCCTCCGACACTGCCGACACACACCTACCCACACTTCTCGCTCGCACGTGTGCACCTCGCCCTGTTCGTCGGGGGTTATTTTTATCCATGTTAGTGCACGGGTAATTCCTAGTCTATATTACAAACAATGTGTTTGAGTTATGTTTGGGGTCCAGGTTAGCTCCTTCACGCGTTGGACCGCTTAATGGTCCAACACAAGGAGAAGTGTCCGATCAAAAAACTGTATTCAAATTTTTAATAGTAATTATACAGTTAAACTTTTGGGTTTTTCGTATATACGTCCCCCAAAAACGTCTAATTTGAAAAGTGTCCCCCAAATAATAGCTTTTGCCAAGAGGTCCCCCAATTCATCTAGCTCACACGAAAAGGGTCCTTTTTAACGAAATCTGTTAAAAACGTAACTAGGGCTAACTCGGGTCTAGTTAAGGTGTAGTTTAGGTGAGGTTTAAACCCAATAACCCATTCTTAACCCAACAAATGCTACCACTACTTCTCTCCCCAAAACTAGGGGTAACTCGAGCGTTGGAAAGGGACAGCGGTAGCTAAAGGGACGGCAGGGTTACGAAAAGGCGATGGGAGGAGAGGGAGAGGTGGTCGAGGCAGTTTAGGGCGGCGTTCCTGCAGGTAGGGTTGGATTGGGAGGAGAAGAGGATGGATTGGGATAGGGATAGGGCAATTTCGAGGTCATGGGAGGAGATGGAGAGGGCCGAGAGGATGATGTCAATGGGGGATGATGGGGGCAGGGAGAGGGGGGAGATGGAGATGGAAACCGCCCTCTTCAGAGAACTTAGCCCCACACTATTCACCTTCTTCTTGTTGGATACAATGTGTTGTTGGATACAAAGATCGATGACTTCGTGTTTAATGACAACAAACATGTGTGAACGATTTAATGTGTGTGTTAAGTGTTTTCAGGAATGGCACTCTCGTGAATACTCAAAGAGAGACTAGCCAAAAGTGATGGAGGAATTTCTATACACATTTCAATTGGACTAAGTCAAAGATAGATAATATGGATACAATAATTGGACTAAGTCAAAGATGAGAAGATAAGGAGCAAATCAATTCAAATCCATATTTGAATTGATTCAAATCAATTGGTGCAACATTCAAATCCTAATGCCATGCAAATTGGAGACTTGGTCAAAGATGGAGAGATATGGAGACTCTCATACAAATCAAAGGTAATTAAATGAGATCTAATTCAAATCCTATAGCCACACAAATTCAATTCCATAGCCATTCATATTCAAACTCCATATCCAAAGAGATTCACTCAAATCCTAATCAAATTAGAATTCTTTCCCATCTCCATCCAATATGGGATTCTAATTGCTTCTATCATATCACATCCTCTCCTATATAAATACATATTCCAATAGAGAGTTTTTGAGAGAGAGAGGGGGCAACCAAAAACTCCAAGGGAGGCCAGCCATATTCCTTCAACCCATAGCATGGTGCGCAAGTTTGAAAATGGAAATACATATTGCGCAACCTCCATGAACCAAGGCCAAAACTCATTTGCAAAGCTTCATTGTCATCTACATTGCAAAACCTACTAGAGGCCGCAACTATCCTCTCCTAGTTCTCCTTGGTCGCAAGTTACAAATCTCCAAGAGCTTCTTCTCATCTCCATAGCCAAACCCTCCCATTGTCAAAGGCCATTGCCAAGAGCTTCATCTACTCCCTCTCCTTGCGCAAGCTCCTTCAAGATCCACATTGCCGCAATATCCCCATGCCATAGCCCATTGCCACAAGTTACTAGAGGGGGCTTCATACATTGCACAACACTTCAAGGAGGGCTTTATACATTGTGCAACACCTTCAAGGAGGATCTTCATACATAATGCAACACCTTCAAGGAGGAGCTTCATCCATTGCGCAACACATCAAGGAGGCCAAAGCACACCAAGGCCGCAACTTTTGAGGATCCCAAGTCACCTAGGCCGTAACTTCCAGAGGTGAGGACCTGACGTTAGCGATGACATTCTGTCAGATACGATCTGACCTGAGCTGATTGCCAAAGACGACTGCCGCTACACAAATTGAGATTCTCTAAACTCTTTATTATTATTTTGTGTAGTTGAATAGATCTCTGTAGGGGAAACTTTACCATTGATACGTGTTTTGGGGACTTGTCTAGTGGGGGCTAGACAAGACTGTCTTAACGAGTTGTAGCTAGTCAAGATAGAGCGTTTACTAGGTTGATAGTGTTTTGCACCGATGGTGTGTGGTATGACTAGGTGAGGAGTGGGAGCTCGGGACTCATTGTAGTTGTGCAAAGAAACATATTAATCTAGTATTTGCTTGGGTGCTGGATGTAGGTCGTTGAGGTGACCGAACCAGGGTAGATCTACTTAATATCTGTTGATTATAAAGTTTGGCACATAGTTGAAAAAGGTTATAAGCCACCTGTTATTAAAGTTGAAAATATTGAAATGCTTAAACATGAAGATAAATGGGATGATGCCGATTGGACATTAAATTCTTTGAATGGTAGAGCTATGGATGCGCTTCTATGCTCTTTTGATAAATCTGAATTTAATCGTATATCACATTGTCAAACTGCACAGGAAATATGGCACACGCTGGAGGTGACGCACGAGGAAACGTCACATGTGAAGGAGTCTATACTTGCCTTGTTGAGCACAGAGTATGAGAGCTTCTGTATGCTTCCGTCAGAATCCATATCAGAGATGTTTGCGAGGTTCACGGACATCGTTTACAAGTCTAGCTCCCTTGGTAAGCCATACTCTAGCCTTGAGCAGGTAAGGAAAATCTTAAGGGTGCTGCCAAACTCTTTTAGGCCTAAAGTCACTGCCATTCAAGAAGCGAAAGATCTATCACAAATGAGAGTGGAGGACTTGATAGGCAACTTAATGTCCCACGAGCTTGAGCTACAGAATATAGAGGCTATAGAGAAACCAGATGCAAAGGAAAAGGAATCGAAACCACTATCTCTTCAAGCTAGCGAAGATGGCGACGACAACAATGAGGAGATAGCACTAATGGTCAGAAACGTCAGAAAATACGTCAGAACTCCTCAAGGAAGAGAAGAAATGCATAAAAGGTTCATTTGCTCTAACAATTTTAATTCTGATAGAAATCCCTCTGAACAGAATACTACTAATAGAGTTGAATGCTTTAAATGCAGGAAAAAGGGGCACTACGCGAAGCATTACAAACAAGAAACGGCTAATGTCGCAGAGAAGAAAGGAAAAGATGTGGTGCAAACGTGGGACATGGACAGTGAGGATGAGACTGAGGAGATTGTAGCACACTCCTCCATTTGCTTCATGGCAAAAGATGATGAGGTAAAATCTTGCACCAAAGCTGAACTTTTAAATATTTGTAAAGGAATGCTAGATGAGATTAATGAGCTAGAACTTACTTTAGATGACTATATGAATGGTTGTTATGAATTGTAAAAATAAAATTGTGACATGTTGAAAGAAACTGAAAATCTGAAAGAAGAACTTGTTGCTTGCAAATCAACCATCACCATATTGAAAGAAGAAAAATCTAGCTCACCTAAAAAAGTTGATTGTCTTTCTTGTCCCTCTTTTAAAAAAATTAGCATGCATAAAGAAAAATTGATTAAGATTGACACTGAAAATAAATTGCTTAGTGAAAAAATGTGCATGCTAAATAATGAGCTTAAAGAAAAAATGATTGTTTTTGAAAAGAAGGAAGAGGAAAACAAGAAAGCTTTAATTTCATTAATAAATGCACTTTGCTTGTGAACGAAAATACTTTATTGAAATCCAAAGTCACTAGTCTAGAATTGTCATTAAAGAAATTTTCAATTGAAAACCATCGTTGGACATTATTCTTGGAAATCAACTTTATGGCAATAATAGGCGAGGACTAGGATATGGTTTTAAAAAAGTTGAAAAGACTAAATATAGAAAAGTTCACATTGAAACAACAAATGTTGGAAATATGCATGCAAAGTACTTTACTTGTTCTTGTGTTGGTCATACATCGTATTATTGTAAGTTTAGGAACTCAAATATGAAATTCAAGCAAATATGGGTTCCTAAATCTTTGATGACTAACATGAGTGGACCTTGTTGGATTCCAAGGTCACACATAACATCTACCGTGTAGGTAAGATGTGTTGGATCCTGTGGATGGCAAACAATACTAGAAGGGGGGATTGAATAGTGTTGTGTAAATATAAACTTTTTTGTTCTAATTGATTAGCACAATTCAAAACCTTCTAATGTTGCCTAAGAACCCAAGTAGAGTGATCTACGCTTGGTTCTTAATCAACTTAGGTAATCTTAAAAACAAATCAAAGAGAAAACACTTCTGATAGTCGACTCCATATGAACAATAGTCGACTCCCAGAGAGATTTTATGCACAGCTCGGCTGAAAGAGTAAGTAATAAAGATATAAGATAACAAAGAAATACAAGAAAGAATCTTTACACGGCAGATACAAAGGAATTGATCTTGCAATATATTATGAAAGAGTTACAAGGGATATAAAGCTCAACAAATCAAGATATACAAATAGAGACAGACAATCACAGAACATGCAAGCGCAAACACAAGGATTTTTATCATGGTTCCCCACAACCTTGGGTACGTCCAGTCCCCGACCAATCTGGTACAAGATTTCCACTATTTGCCCTGGCAAATACAAGCACCTAACTTCACTCTTAGAATTCCCACACACCTAGCCTTGACCAGGATTTCCAACTGCAACACTGCAACAGCTAGACTTGTCTAGGATTTCCAACACCCTTACAACAAAGGGCAAATCACAAAATGAAAACCAATATCCAACTCACCACAAATATTAGTGGAGTTTGGATTTACACCCAGATTCTGTAGCCAAAGTAATAACAACGTGTATTCATGGCTAAAAGAATTCAAATATAATCTTTAGATCACACAAAGATTTGAGAGTAATTCTTTGTGATCTAGATCGTTGTTTTCAAAAAAAAATCCTTTTGATAAATCAAAAATGAAGAACAAGGATTTTTGAAACCGATTTTGAAATAGCCAAATAAAATTGATCTCAAAAAGAAATAATAACTTTAAAAATAGAGATCAGAAATTAACAACCGATTTGGCTAACAAAAAAATAATGAGAGCAGAATGAGAGATCTTAGAATTTCAGCGCAAAAATAGATTTGAGAATTGTTGTAGATTTTTGATATATGTGTGTATTGAAATGATCTCATATGATCCTCTATTTATGGGGTTAGGAAGAGAATTTGAATTTCAAAACAGATTTGACTTTTACCCCGAAAATAAAGGAAGCAATGAATTGGAGAGACAATTGAACAAGTCAAAACGTTGAAATTCGACAACTGGTAGTCGACTCCCTAGGAGTGGTAGTCGACTCCCAGAGCATTTCAGAAGCTTGTACGTGCACGTATTTATTTTAGACTTTTTCCGTAACCAAATCCTATAGTGTGATATGCCGTTGTGACCCTCTCTGAGAGTATTAAAATTATGGTGTGAATTAGGAACGCCATTTCACGGGTCATTCTCCCACGATTCGACCTTGTTTGTGGAGACGTCACGATTTTCACTCTTGTCGTGAGGCCTTTCTATTTTTAATTTCATTTCTCATCGTCGAAATTGTGATCCATCTTCTCTGTCTTCTTTCTCTCGTCGTCCCGGTCACCCCAGTATTTATTTCACAATTTTTGGGCTTCGTTTGACCTACTTTCACTTTTTGGCCCAATCTATTGCATTTTAGCCCTAAGTTCGTTGTATTTCTCTAATAATTGGTTAACAATAGTTGCACCAGAATTGTTGACTTAGCCTAGGCCGCAACACACTGCAGCACCCCCGCAGCGCCCAAGGAGCCGGCTGCAGCGATCCCCGGCGACGGCTAGTCTCTGTCCTTATCGGCAGTGACGCGCGGTCTCCCCTCTTCACAGCAACACGGGATGAACTCAGATTTGGGGTGAGTTTCAGTTAGTAGGGTTAATAATAGAACAGTATTGCTATGAGTTTATTGGTTAATATTCTTTATTATAAATAGTGTTCTTATACCATGTTAACTAGGGTTACCAATGGTGAGGGTAGTTTGGAACTAGTTTCGTTTTTATCCGAGGGTATATATATATATATAGGTTTTGGTGCATGATTATTACTTTGATGTATTATGTTGGTCGCAGGGGTTGGTGTAATGTCACACTCCCTTTTAAATTATCATGCATACCAGTATAACAAAATAGATGTAACACCACTAGTATGTTATGAGTAATGTAGTAATAGCTTATTATTAGCCTAGGTTGCTATTATAAATGGTTGTATATTATTCTTTTAATATAGTTGACAGTTGGCATGTCTTAATATTGACGGGGACCCGGGGGCGGGCTAGGAACTTAACTAAAATTGATTTATAGACGTCCCAGGTTGTCTAATAATTTCTTGTCCTTTCGTAACGAACTCATTTGTGCCGTGATTTTTATCACAGAGAAACCGCCGTTCCGTACCGTTCACGAATCCGGATTCCAACCCCTGACGTCGCTACCTGATGCCAGTGTAGCTTTCGCGTCGTGTTGAGGTTCCGTAGATCCGTTGGTTGACCCTGACCCTGCTGGACTACATCCTTGTCGGATCTTTCAGGCAAGGAATGAGACTTTAGTTACTGCTTTTATACTTTTCTAGAATTGATGTTAGAACTGCTAGATTTATTTCTGCAAAACACTTGAAAATGATCACATGTTGCTTTCTGCTCGAACCCACCTTTAAAATGCAACTTAAACCTCGCATGCTAATTAATAAGCCAGACATTTTGATTTTGTGGATCTTCGTAGAAGATCACAGGCGTGGGCCTCTCCTATACAGAGGTTGGCACTACTCTTGTGGAGCGTTCGCTGGCTCGTCCAGGAATGTCTCGCTTACGGATAGTTGATCGATGACGGGGGTGACCATTGAGAACTGGTGCTCCCCAGCTTTGGCTCACCCGTGACTGGTGCGCTCCGGTATGATACGTAGTATCATTCATGATTAATGATTTGTTTCGGATCGACGACGGGGGTGACCATTGCGAACTGGTGCTCCCCAGCTTTGGCTCACCCGTGACTGGTGCGCTCCGGTATGATATGCTATATCATTCGTGATCCTTGTCTTGTCTCGTGTCTAGATGGAGCGTTTGTTGGCTCGTGTCCATAACACAAACGACTCGCGGGTGGGGTAGGACAAAAGAGTCTAGCTGGGCCTGGGGGGTAGCTCCCCTCCGCCTACGCAGCTTGAGTCCTTAGGCTTTATCTTCGTGTCGCAGTTGGTGCACTCCTGCCTGCTTCGCAGGGATGCATTCCGGTCGTTTGACCTTTTCTAGACTTGGACAATCTGACCAGATGGACACCCCTGGCAGATTGATAGAACTACATGAACAACTCTTAGACGATCTGACTAGATGGACACCCCTAGCAGATCGATTAGAACAACCCTTACTTATTTCCTGTTTTCTAGAACTCCTGTGTAGGTTGTCATTTAAATTTCATATAGAACTGCTAGAATTGTATAACTGCTTTAATTATGGTCTCATTAGTTCGTTGCTGACATGTGTTTTGCACATGTCACAGACTTAACTGAGCTGGCATCACCTGAGGATCCCAGCAGACTCTTCACTCTTTAGTTGCCCCTGGTACGTGCAGTTTTAGTTTCTATGTTAAACTCTTTGTTGGTTACCTTCCGCTTTGAATAGTATCTTATATTACTGTTTGACTATTGTTTCATGCTAAACCATTCGGTCGGACCTCCTCCTCCGCATCATAACTTGCCTAGACGCTTATTGGACCCCGAGCCTCAACGGCTCGAGTCCATGCGGGCTGGCCAAGCCTCGCTTCTCAAACTTTTGGGAAGCGGGGCGTGACAGTTTTTGTGGTGGCCCATGCAGGTCATGATCGAATGATTTATCGAAACAATAGTGTTGCAGTAACTATTCAAACAACCAACAATATTCGAGTCTGACATAAGTTAGTTAGGTTTAGACTAATTCATTGGCCCCCTCTGGTTTGGATTTGAGTGAGAATACAGGAATAAGATGAAGTTTAAAGTGATGTATTCCTAACACATTGGCTAGTTATAAGGTTGGATTCTCGACCTGACAAGGAACCATGGAAGTGAGAACATTGAATCTAGGGAATGAGATCGACTCTTAGTATGCTGCTCGTGATAGAAGTGTGGTGATTAGAAGCCTTGTCTTAACGACTAAAGGCGTAAACCTACATCGATCAGGTGAAATGTTATGCATCGGATATTATGAGCATATATATATATATGAGCCGAGTAGCAACAGTATAACCTGAGTTTTGAGGTAACGTGGTTGACATAACTAATATGATCATTAGAGATGAACAGAAGAGATTCAGAGTGATAATGTGATGACGAGACTGATCTTATGATGGATTGTATAAGATCGACAACATGATCTGTTTTGGACACAGTGATTTAAAGGAATTAAGGATCTTGGGAATGTCATGAGAATTTCAAAGTTGACTGTTCGGATACGCATCGAGTGCGTACTGATCACTGGATTCCTGTTACAGTTTACGAAATGGTGAAAGGCGATGACTTCTCCAGATCATGTGGATGGATTAAAGACAACTGTGACTAGCAGTTTTAATGTCAATGAAAATTCTAGATCAATTCAAGTGAGTGTGTTTGGTTTTACGAGTGCTCAATGATCAGGAAATATGGGAAGGGAGTTAGCAGATTGCCTTGGTTGTTTGGATTGAAAAGGAAATCGTAA
Source organism: Scilla litardierei (assembly GCA_030789695.1). Lineage (NCBI taxonomy): Eukaryota > Viridiplantae > Streptophyta > Magnoliopsida > Asparagales > Asparagaceae > Scilla > Scilla litardierei. Next base: position 265,317,776 of record CM061133.1, on the reverse strand, counting down.
GTAAGTCCGACATCCGAAAATCTAAAATTGGTTGGTAGTTTCACTTTAGAGATTCCTAGAGGCAGCTGAGCCAAGAACCAATTGAAGCGGAGAACAACAAGATCATTATAACATGTTCTCATGAACGGGCTTTCGAGTTGGAAATTTTGTGGGTGTTTAAAATAATTGGGACCAGCCAATTAGGGCTGGTTAGTTGGAGGTTGTGTAACCACCATAAATGTCAAATATTGGAAGTGTCTGCACATTAGGGCCTTGTGTTTGTTCTGCCTTCCCTGTAGATCCATGAGGAGGATTACTCGGCTCGTGTGAATATATATCATTGTCGGGCATGCTTAGTATTATTACTTAGGTATATGTGATCTTATGGATGAATAATGAAATATGTGTATTACGATGAATGTAATGATTATATGTATATGGTACATGGATAAGTATAGATACTTATGTAAGATAATAGGTGTGTGTATAGATAAGTGATTAGGCCTATTAAATGACCCATATGTTAGTACGTGTGAGTGCGTGCTCGTACGTAGATATGTATTGTGCTTAGACGTAAGTAGTTATGTATTTGCTGCATGAGTATATAGGTGTTATACATATGGTAGCGGGATTATAATTTTGATTGGTATTGCTTGCTTTTACGAGATGTTGTATGCGTGAGGTATACACGACTATTGCATATCTTGATTAGGTATGAAGTAGATGTGTTGGTATACTAATTATAGATAGTAGGATATGGAGTGAATATATGTTCTACATGTGTGTGACTATACGGTGAATGCATGTATTTGGGAGGGTATTATAATTATATGTGTGCTGATGTATGTATTATTATTATGGTATATAAAGTAATTGAACTATGTGGGTGTTACATGACTAGATATTGAGTTTGATTGACATTATGGTGTGTATATGGTTATATTGGTAGATGTGTATATGTTGGAGTGGTATTGGTATAGGTATAAATACCGTGTTACGTATATAGAGTATTCTGATATGTATTTCAAGTCCCACTCAAGCTTGAGTGGGTATACTCTAGGTATATTGTTATGTATGCCTGTGGCTTGCGTGTAGTACATGAATATAGCAATGTTTGACGTATGTATAGTGATAGGATTGTTTGTGCCTGGTTGTGTTACGCCCATGAATGTGGGTCGCTATACCAGTATATAGTTATAGGTGTTGGTCTTGTGGTATAGTTATTTACTAAGGACTTGCCTGTGTGAACGTATGTGTGCTAACTAAACTAGGTGTGTAGATGTGCTGAATATATAATGGTACGATTGGTATATGTGAATGAAATGTTAGCGTGTATGGGTGTGCACCATGCACGGGTAAGTATGTGACTAGTTATAAGTTTTGGTGACTATGGTATGGGGGGTGTATCGTGAATATAGTTATAGGACCGTATGTGATGTGAATACATGGTGAAATATTTGCATGCAATTGAATGAATATATAATTGTGAAATTATAGTAGTGGTGAATGTATATTAGATATAGTAAACTTGATATAATAATGGGATGGTGTGACTACTTGAGTTGATGTGTCTGGTATTTGATGTATACTAGGAAATATTAGGGAGTAGTATACCCATGTCTGATTTGTGCATAGGTAGTTATCTATACGTAGAGCAATAATTGTATTTGCTAGTATGAGACTATGCTTATGTGAGTATCTGAATTATTGTTTTGTGCTAGGTAAGAAGTAGTTATAAAGGGACGTACGTGACCATATGAATGATTGAAATACGGGTATGAATTTGACTGGCTATGATAGGTATAGGAGTATAATGTGCGCGAATATATACACGTTAGTAGTGTTAATGTTTGACTACCTAGTGCAGATATAAGCACTTGTAATGAATATACCTGGTTTGAATTATGTGTGATATGATTGGGGTAGTTACTAGAGCGACTAGATATGTTAGAAAGTCCGAGGACGGACTTTATTCTAAGGCGGATAGGATGTAACGGCCGGTACCCACTATTCGTTATACGGCTGTGCGTATAGCAATTTTGGGCACCTGATTGGTTTTGTTGCTTTGTATGTGAGTCGTGTTGTGTGTCGATAGGGCCGTTGCACCTTGGTTGCATCCTTGGAAAGCCAACCCCGACGTGTGCCCAACTTGGTTTCACTGTCACCATTGGACCCCATATCCTTATACGCTTCTCGTGCACGTAGCTTGTACGTGCACGTATTTATTTTAGACTTTTTCCGTAACCAAATCCTATAGTGTGATATGCCGTTGTGACCCTCTCTGAGAGTATTAAAATTATGGTGTGAATTAGGAACGCCATTTCACGGGTCATTCTCCCACGATTCGACCTTGTTTGTGGAGACGTCACGATTTTCACTCTTGTCGTGAGGCCTTTCTATTTTTAATTTCATTTCTCGTCGTCGAAATTGTGATCCGTCTTCTCTGTCTTCTTTCTCTCGTCGTCCCGGTCACCCCAGTATTTATTTCACAATTTTTGGGCTTCGTTTGACCTACTTTCACTTTTTGGCCCAATCTATTGCATTTTAGCCCTAAGTTCGTTGTATTTCTCTAATAATTGGTTAACAATAGTTGCACCAGAATTGTTGACTTAGCCTAGGCCGCAACACACTGCAGCACCCCGCAGCGCCCAAGGAGCCGGCTGCAGCGATCCCCGGCGACGGCTAGTCTCTGTCCTTATCGGCAGTGACGCGCGGTCTCCCCTCTTCACAGCAACACGGGATGAACTCAGATTTGGGGTGAGTTTCAGTTAGTAGGGTTAATAATAGAACAGTATTGTTATGAGTTTATTGGTTAATATTCTTTATTATAAATAGTGTTCTTATACCATGTTAACTAGGGTTACCAATGGTGAGGGTAGTTTGGAACTAGTTTCGTTTTTATCCGAGGGGATATATATATATATATAGGTTTTGGTGCATGATTATTACTTTGATGTATTATGTTGGTCACAGGGGTTGGTGTAATGTCACACTCCCTTTTAAATTATCATGCATACCAGTATAACAAAATAGATGTAACACCACTAGTATGTTATGAGTAATGTAGCAATAGCTTATTATTAGCCTAGGTTGCTATTATAAATGGTTGTATATTATTCTTTTAATATAGTTGACAGTTGGCATGTCTTAATATTGACGGGGACCCGGGGGCGGGCTAGGAACTTAACTAAAATTGATTTATAGACGTCCCAGGTTGTCTAATAATTTCTTGTCCTTTCGTAACGAACTCATTTGTGCTCGTGATTTTTATCACAGAGAAACCGCCGTTCCGTACCGTTCACGAATCCGGATTCCAACCCCTGACGTCGCTACCTGATGCCAGTGTAGCTTTCGCGTCGTGTTGAGGTTCCGTAGATCCGTTGGTTGACCCTGACCCTGCTGGACTACATCCTTGTCGGATCTTTCAGGCAAGGAATGAGACTTTAGTTACTGCTTTTATACTTTTCTAGAATTGATGTTAGAACTGCTAGATTTATTTCTGCAAAACACTTGAAAATGATCACATGTTGCTTTCTGCTCGAACCCACCTTTAAAATGCAACTTAAACCTCGCATGCTAATTAATAAGCCAGACATTTTGATTTTGTGGATCTTCGTAGAAGATCACAGGCGTGGGCCTCTCCTATACAGAGGTTGGCACTACTCTTGTGGAGCGTTCGCTGGCTTGTCCAGGAATGTCTCGCTTACGGATAGTTGATCGATGACGGGGGTGACCATTGAGAATTGGTGCTCCCCAGCTTTGGCTCACCCGTGACTGGTGCGCTCCGGTATGATACGTAGTATCATTCATGATTAATGATTTGTTTCGGATCGACGACGGGGGTGACCATTGAGAACTGGTGCTCCCCAGCTTTGGCTCACCCGTGACTGGTGCGCTCCGGTATGATATGCTATATCATTCGTGATCCTTGTCTTGTCTCGTGTCTAGATGGAGCGTTTGTTGGCTCGTGTCCATAACACAAACGACTCGCGGGTGGGGTAGGACAAAAGAGTCTAGCTGGGCCTGGGGGTAGCTCCCCTCCGCCTACGCAGCTTGAGTCCTTAGGCTTTATCTTCGTGTCGCAGTTGGTGCACTCCTGCCTGCTTCGCAGGGATGCATTCCGGTCGTTTGACCTTTTCTAGACTTGGACAATCTGACCAGATGGACACCCCTGGCAGATTGATAGAACTACATGAATAACTCTTAGATGATCTGACTAGATGGACACCCCTAGCAGATCGATTAGAACAACCCTTACTTATTTCCTGTTTTCTAGAACTCCTGTGTAGGTTGTCATTTAAATTTCATATAGAACTGCTAGAATTGTATAACTGCTTTAATTATGGTCTCATTAGTTCGTTGCTGACATGTGTTTTGCACATGTCACAGACTTGACTGAGCTGGCATCACCTGAGGATCCCAGCAGACTCTTCACTCTTTAGTTGCCCCTGGTACGTGCAGTTTTAGTTTCTATGTTAAACTCTTTGTTGGTTACCTTCCGCTTTGAATAGTATCTTATATTACTGTTTCATGCTAAACCATTCGGTCAGACCTCCTCCTCCGCATCTTAACTTGCCTAGACGCTTATTGGACCCCGAGCCTCAACGGCTCGAGTCCATGCGGGCTGGCCAAGCCTCGCTTCTCAAACTTTTGGGAAGCGGGTCGTGACACTGGTAGTCGACTCCATAGGAGTGGTAGTTGACTCCCAGAGCATTTCAGAAGAAGAAAAGTTTCCAGCTGGTAGTCGACTCCCACTCTTTGGTAGTCGACTCCTAGAGAAGTTTCTTCTAAAACTCAGCTAGCAAGAGATGTAATTAACTCCTGGGTGTAATGGAGACTAACTACTAAGATGAGAAGTAACTAGCACTTGCTCTCAAGAGTTTGAAAAATGATTTTTAAAACAATTAATCTTCGAAATCATTTGTGTGTGTGTTGTAATTACTTTTGGCTTTAACATAATCCTAAGAGAGACGCAACTCACACACTATAGACTTAGGTCGAGTCTTCCCGAAGCTTGATCAGATGATGATGTGAAAGCAATCTTCTCTTGAGCTTCTTTTCCATTTGAGCGTGAGCTTCATCATCGAGATAGCAACGCCGTCCTTGTCTTTGTCCATTTGAGCGTAGATTGCGCTTCTCCGAAGTATGTATAAACCTTTTCATTTGTCGCACAACCTGCACACTTAATTGTAGTGTAGTTAGTACACTAACCTCATTTGGTGTGCTCATCATCAAAACCACTTGGAGGTGGAATTCAATTTCTATCATTCTTCCCGTTTTTGGTGATGACACCCAAATGAAAAATGAAGTAAGTTTAAGTACAAGTGTGACTATTATAAAGTTACTTACTCTCCCTGCTTAGATGCGGTACTCCCCCTGCATCATAGTCGTTAATAAAACAATACATTTTTGCATTTTATACCCTTTCTCCGCCTTGTCATCAATCAAAAAAAGATGACATACTTATTTCAACAAATATTACATCCCATCAACAAACATGAGGTTAGAGAGAAAGTAAATCTAAGCTTAATTCTGCAGAAAAGTGTTAGTATATGATATGATCAACATATTTTTAGCAGAATAATTTAGATAATAATTAAGCATAATGTTCAACCATAAGCATGTCTAAAAACATAAGAGTGTCAACCACCACAGCATAAAGTAGTTATTACAGACCAAGAAGTTTTGAAAGCCATTGTTTTGAAATTAAGAATGACCAATATTCTTCTCTTTCTTCAAAGACTTGATCTCCTCAAGGATTGTCTTGAGAGTTTGCTCGGCCATATCATTGCTACTTACCACCAGATCCTTCAGATCATCAACCTTCTTGTTAAGAGCTTCAAATCCTGCCTTTTGGGAAATCTTCAAGTTTGAAATCTTCTTAAGCAGCATGTCTTGAAGTTCCACAATGTAGGCAGGTGGCTCCTCATCTTCTTCTTCTCCTTCGCCATCATTTTATTCCTCTTCTTCTTCATCAGAATCTGTAACAAGGGGTTTCTTACCTTTCTTTTTAGCAGAAGATTCTCCTTGCTCAGCAACAAGAGTTTCTTCAGGGATGTTTTGGTTGAGATCAATATGAAGCCATATTCTTCTGAGCGTGTGTGCATCAAACACAAGAGCCGATTCCAGAATTTCAGTTTCATTGTCAAGAGGAACATTTTGACCAATAATAGAATTGTAAGATAATGGCCATGAGCTAAGGAGGAAGATAACCTATCAGATGATGCAAGGCAAGAATGGAATCCATGATAACTTTAGACCAATTTACGCGGATATTACCTAGCATTGCGTGAATACATTTGGCCTGTTTTTCAGAAAGGATGGAATGGCTACCAGACTTCTGCGTGATATTATAAGATAGGATATTTGCTAAAATTCTTACTGGGTAGCGCAAATCACTACAAGGTAGTTTAGTTTGAAAATATCTACCCGGCAAGTACATCCTATTAAGGATATCGCAATCAGTCATTTCAATATTATCAAGCAGTTCTCCAGAGTAAGAAATTCCTAATGCTTGCCCAAGGGACTTAACAGTCATGGCTATTTTAGAATCAAGAACTTTGGTAACAAATCTAGATTTGACAAGATCATAGTCCATGTTGGTGTAAAAAAGATATACAAGCCTAGGATAGCACATGAAGACAGTTTTAGATGAAAATAGGGTTAGGAGGTTCTGACACTCTAGAATATCAACAATTCCATAATTCAGAACATGATATAAATTAACAAACCTCTCATGGTGGATTTGTCTTTTAGAGATGCTTAGAATTTTGTCATAAGAAACATTTTTGAAGAGGTAAGTTTCAATAATTTCTCTTTGAGAAAGAGATGATTCATTGATTTTCCTCTTCTTGGCAATGGTCTTTTTAAAAGGCATTCTAGAAAGAGAAAATAAATTGAATCACAATGCAAGAATCAAGAGTTATTGAAGATAAAACAAGTTTATGAGAGAAAGATTTTACCTTTGAAGTTCTTCCTTGAGATGAAAAAAGAGTTTTTACCAAGGAACAGAGATGAAAAAAATTTCAAAAGGATGGGTAAAAAGGAGGTAGTCGGCTCCCCTATGGTTTGAGAATTGGGGGTTTTACCTCATGGGGTGAAAAAGGATGATGAAAGGTGACCTTTAGATCAAGAGATCAATGGTTGAGATCATTTCTCCTTATTGGGTTTAAGTTGCCTCTTGCATTTGAACCCATTTAACTCAATGGAACCCAAAACCAGTAAGACAGAAGTAAGAAAAAAGAACCCAGATTTCCGCACCGCTCACTAGTAGTCGACTCCCTCATATAGGTAGTCGACTCCCTGCTGGGCTGAGTCGTTTTCTCATCCCGAGGGGGTTTGGTCCAAAAGTTGAGTGCGTTTCTGAAAAAAAAATGTTTTATAGATATGAAACAAACATTTATAATAATTTAAAATGATTTAACAATCATTTAATCATTTAAGCATATTAAACATGTAGCTTTGCGAAGCAATTTTTGTCGCAAAAAAAAACTTTTGACGTTGTTCTTGTTTCTCCTCCTCGTTCTTTTTAGAGTACCTGAAAAGATAAGCGTTTATGATACTCTTTGCTTTTGAGTCCAGAGGGTTAGTCTTTAGGAACCAAACCCAATATGGTTTAGTTCCTTCATGGAAAACATATTTATAATTTTTGTTTAAATGAACTTTTTGAACAAAGTTTGTGGCGTACCTTTTTTGTCTCTGCTCAGACAAGTTCTTTGGAATCCAGATGCTCAAAAAAAATTTGTTAGAATGATGCATCCTAGTATGCTTGACACGTTTCTTGGTATGATTTGAAACATATCCAAGACTCGTTTTGCTAGATGAAGCTTTTTGATTTTCAATTAAACTATCTAGCTTTCATTTTCCTTTGTTGAAATTTTCAACAATCTTCAACGTAGCGTCGTATGTGTCTTTGACAGATACGAGAAGATTATTCAAATTTTCAACCTTTTCATTCATGGAGAGAATGTCTTTTTGCAAAGACTCATTTTTTTAATTGCAACGTTTTCTTTATTAATCTCTTCCTTTTGTTTAGTCTCGTTCTTAACTAATCTAAGTGTTTTTCTATATTCTTTAATGAGCTTTTCATGCATTTTGCATAGCTCCTTATATGCTCCTCTATAATCCATATCTTCATCATCACTTGATGGTGAATCACTATCACTAGATGAATCATGCATGGTGCTTACCTTAGACGATGTGGAAGCCTTAAAACACATATGTGATGTGTCTCTTCTTCCGTCTTTGTCATCTTTTGAGGATTCATCGGATGAAGAAACGTCGCTTTGGTCGAAGGCTGCGTAAGCTTCCTTCTTTGGTCGTCAAAACCTGTTTCTTCTCTCGTGGCTTTCTCGGTTCTTTCCACGTTCTTTGGAATCATGGTTGTTCCTTTCCAAGGGACAGTCTCTTTTGATGTGCCCAGGTTTATTGCAACCAAAACAGATAATATCGTTAGTGGGTCTAAAAGAACGTTTACCATACTTACTTGTGATTAACTCTTTAAAGTTCTTTGAGATGGAAGCAATATGATCCTCTTTGTCCGTGTAGTCAGAATCTTCTTCTTGAGCTTTGAAAGTAAGATTCTTCTTCTTTGGTTTTTCTTCAATTTTATTGTCTTCTTCAAGTTCAATTTCATATGCCATGAGATTTCCCATCAACTCTTCGATGGTAAGATCCCTCACGTTGTGTGCTTCTCGAATGGCTGTCGTCTTTCCTTTCCTTTCGGGTCGGAGAGATCTCAGTATCTTCATCACCTACTCGTATTCAGAAAGTTTCTTTCCTAATCCTACGAGCCCATTTGTAATGTTAGTAAAACTAGTATTCACATCGGTGATACTCTCTCCTTCTTCCATTTTGAAAGTTTCAAACTTAGAGTGTAAAACATTTATGTGGGATTCTTTTACCTTTTCAGTTTCCTCGTGACTTACCTGAAGGGTGTGCCATATTTGATGTGTTGTCTCACATTGGGAAACTCGATTGAATTCATTACCTGTTACGACGCAGAATAGTGCATTCATCGCCTTCGCATTGAGATTTGCTCTCTTTTTGTAGTCGGCTGACCATTTTCCGAACTCAACTTCGGTAGGTGTGATGTATGGAACTTTAATGACGGTCCATGCTTCGATGTCCAGTGACTCCAAGTGAATCTTCATCCGGATCTTCTAGCTAGCGTAGTTTGTTCTGTTGAACAGAGGTGGTCGCATTGTGTTGAGTCCTTCAGAGTGAAACGATGTTGATGCCATCACCTTTATAGCCTCGCTCTGATAACAAGTGTTGGATCATGTGGATGGCAAACAACACTAGAAGGGGTGGTTGAATAGTGTTGTGTAAATATAAACTTTTTCGTTCTACTTGATTAGCACAATTCAAAACCTTCTAATGTTGCCTAAGAAACCAAGTAGAGTGATCTATGCTTGGTTCTTAATCAAATTAGGTAATCTTAAAAACAAATCAGAGAGAAAACACTTCTGGTAGTCGACTCCCTATGAACAGTAGACGACTCCCAGAGAGATTTCATGCACAGCTCAGCTGAAAGAGTAAGTAATAAAGATATAAGATTACAAAGCAATATAAGAAAGAATCTTTACACAGTGAATACAAAGGAATTGATCTTGCAATATATTATGAAAGAGTTACAAGAGATATAATGCTCAACAAATCAAGATATACAAATAGAGACAGATAATCACAGAAATTGCAAGAGCAAACACAAGGATTTTTATCCTGGTTCCCCACAACCTTGGGTACGTCCAGTTCCCGACCAATCTGGTACGAGATTTTCACTATTTGTCATGGTAAATACAAGCACCTAACTTTACTCATTAGGATTTTCCACACACCTAGCCTTGACCAGGATTTCCAACTGCAACACTGCAACAGCTAGACTTGTCTAGGATTTCCAACACCCTTACAACAAAGGGCAAATCTCAAAATGACAACCAATATCCAACTCACCACAAAGATTAGTGGAGTTTGGATTTACACCCAGATTTTGTAGCCAAAGTAATAACAACGTGTATTTGTGGCTAAAAAATTCAAATATGATCTTTAGATCACACAAAGATATGAGAGTAATTCTTTGTGATCTGGATCGTTGTTTTCAAAAAAAATCATTTTGATAAATCAAAAATGAAGAACAAGGAAAACCAATTTTGAAATAGCCTAATAAAATTGTTCTCAAAAAGAAATGATACCATTAAAATAGAGATCAGAAATTAACAACCGATTTGGCTAACAAAAAATAATGAGAGCAGAATGAGAGATCTTAGAATTTCAGCGCAAAATAGATTTGAGAATTGTTGTAGATTTTTGATATATGTGTGTATTGAAATGATCTCATATTGTCCTCTATTTATAGGGTTAGGAAGATAATTTGAATTTCAAAACAGATTTGACTTTTGCCCTGAAAATCAAGGAAGCAATGAATTGGAGAGACAATTAAACAAGTCAAAACGTTGAAATTCGACAACTGGTAGTCGACTCCCTAGGAGTGGTAGTCGACTCCCAGAGCATTTCAGAAGAAGAAAAGTTTCCAGCTGGTAGTCGACTCCCACTCTTTGGTAGTCGACTCCCAGAGAAGTTTCTTCTGAAACTCAGCTAGCAAGAGATGTAATTAACTCCTGGGTGTAATGGAGACTAACTACTAAGATGAGAAGTAACTAGCACTTGCTCTCAAGAGTTTGAAAAATGATTTTTAAAACATTTAATCTTCGAAATCATTTGTGTGTGTGTTGTAATTACTTTTGGCTTTAACATAATCCTAATAGAGACGCAACTCACACACTATAGACTTAGGTCGAGTCTTCCCGAAGCTTGATGAGATGATGATGTGAAAGCGAGCTTCTTTTGAGCTTCTTTTCCATTTGAGCGTGAGCTTCATCATCGAGATAGCAACGTCGTCCTTGTCTTTGTCCATTTGAGCGTAGATTGCGCTTCTCCGGAGTATGTATAAACCTTTTCATTTGTCGCACAACCTGCACACTTAATTGTAGTGTAGTTAGTACACTAACCTCATTTGGTGTGCTCATCATCAAAACCACTTGGGGGTGGAATTCAATTTCCATCAATATGGAGATTTGGCGAGGAACTACAAATTGAATGCTTCATTATTTAGTTCCTTAGCCAAGCGACGATGCGAAGGTATATTTTTCTAATTTGCACTTAATGCATACTATCATAGAATTTTTTTGTTTTGCATACTAGATTTGATTTTTATTTCATTTGCTAGTTTGTTTACTTTCTAGCTTGTTTTACTTCTTTATAAAGAAAAATCAAAAAATGAAAAGGAGAAAAGGCAAAAAAAATGAGCTTAATGTATATCTTTTCCTTTGTATTATTCAATTGATACTTATGAATGACATTCATATCCTTGTAGAAATCATTGTATTATTGTCATAGCTACATGCGCATGTTAGAATTCCTAAATAGCCATGACATACTTAATGAATTGAGTAACATGCTTTCTACACATATACTTTCACTTCCACTAGCATTGAATATTGTTGCACAATTGGAGATTCTTTTATGAAATATTGGAAAGTGAATGTAGGATGAATAATAACTGAAAATCTAATGGATATGATGTGTATTTTCCATGGATAAAAATTGAGCTCAAATGAATTGAATATGAAAAAAATACATGAATATTGCTCTGTATGTAAAATGGATACAATTCTTGGCAAGTATACTACCGACGAGTATCCAACATATGCGTTATGGGTAATCTTTAGCGTTGGTGTTATACTCGTCAAGCAATGACACCCCCATATCTAAGAGTCCTTATAGGCTATGTTTTTGGGGTGTGGTAACTTGAACCCATTTTTAATGAGATGGGAAAAATCAATCCTAGATGATTTAATGTTTAATGGAAAAGTGGATTGGTTTTGGTAGAGTTTCTTAAGAGTTTCACCATTTGTGCTTCAATTATTTAATCATCACACTTATACGATGGTGTAGAAGTCTACGTTACACTTTGAATTTGAAGTGCTTATTTTAAAAAAAATGACATGCAAGTGTTAGTTGTAATTTAAAATACTCTATTTTTGCATGTGGCATGAATTAGACTTCGTTTATACACTTTTGATGATAACAAAAGGGGGAGAAAATATGGAGAAGATTATGAATGATTTGGTGTGTGCGTTAATGCTTATATGTTGCATATATGAATGTTGGTTTAAGGGGGAGCATTAATGAATATAATGAAGGTGCTTAATGAATATGCGAATATGTGTGCAAGGGGGAGCATGGATAAAAGGGGAGCATGCATACATGTTTGAATGTTCAAATGTTTGAATGCTTGAACATCATTGGTTCCATGCTTGTATGCTTGCACATCATTGCCATACTTGTTGCATATTGCATACATCCTCCATCTTCACACTTCACACACACATGTCACCATGAAATCATTTGAATCGTGATTGCTCAAATCTTATATTTGTTTGTCATCATCAAAAGGAGGAGATCGTTGGATACAACGTGTTGTTGGATACAACGATCGATGACTTCGTGTTTGATGATAACAAATGTGTGTGAATGATTTAATGTGTGTGCTAAGTGTTTTCAGGAATGGCACTCTCGCGAATACTCAAAGAGAGACTAGCCAAAAGTGATGGATGAATTGCTATACACACTTCAAGTAGACTAAGTCAAAGATGGAGAATGTGGCTACAACAATTGGACTAAGTCAAAGATGAGAATATAAGGAGAAAATCAATTCAAATCCATATTTGAATTGATTCAAATCAATTGGTACAACATTCAAATCCTAATGCCATGCAAATTGGAGACTTGGTCAAAGATGAAGAGATATGGAGAATCTCATGCAAATCAGAGATGATTAAATGAGATCTGATTCAAATCCTATTGCTACACAAATTCAATTTCATAGCCATTCATATTCAAACTCCATATCCAAAGAGATTCACTCAAATCCTAATCTTAGGATTCCTTCCCATCTTCATCAAATATGGGATTCTAATTGATTCTATCATATCTCATCCTCTCCTATATAAACACATATTCCAAGAGATAGTTTGTGTGAGAGAGAGGGAAACCAAAAACTCCACGGGAGGCCGGCCATATTCCTTCAACCCATAGCATGGTGCATAAGTTTGAAAATGGAAATACATATTGCACAACCTCCATGAACCAAGGCCAAAACTCCTTTGCAAAGCTTCATTGTCATCTACATTGCAAACCCTACTAGAGGTCGCAACTATCCTCTCCTAGTTCTCCTTGGCCGCAAGTTACAAATCTCCAAGAGCTTCTTCTCATCTCCGTAGCCAAACCCTCCCATTGTTAAAGGCCATTGCCAAGAGCTTCATCTACTCCCTCTCCTTGCACAAGCTCCTTCAAGATCCACATTGCCGCAATATCCCCATGCCATAGCCCATTGCCGCAAGTTACTAGAGGGGGATTCATACATTGTGCAACATTTCAAGGAGGAGCTTCATCCATTACGCAACACCTTCAAGGAGGAGCTTCATCCGTTGCGCAACACATCAAGAAGGCCAAAGCACACGGCCGTAACTTTTGAGGAGCCCAAGTCACCTAGGCCGTAACTTCCAGAGGGGAGGACGTGACGTTGGCGACGACATCCTGTCAGATACGATCTAACCTAAGATGATTGCCAGAGACGACTACCGCTACACAAACTGATATTCTCTAAACTCTTTATTATTATTTTGTGTAGTTGTATAGATCTCTGTAAGAGAACCTTTACCATTGATACATATTTTGGGGACTTGTCTAGTGGGGGCTAGACAAGAGAGTCTTGACGAGTTGTAGCTAGTCAAGATAGAGCTTTACTAGGTTGATAGTGTTTTGCACCGATGGTGTGTGGAACGACTAGGTGAGGAGTGGGAGCTCGGGACTCATTGTAGTTGTGCAAAGAATCATATTAATCTAGTATTTGCTTGGGTGCTGGACGTAGCTCGTTGGGGCGACCGAACCAGGGTAAATCTGTGTGTACTCTGTAATTGCATAGTTTTTACTCTACCTGTGATTATAACTGCGTGTGATTTCTCGTGGGTTGCACAAGAATTTTTATTAGCCTATTCACCCCCCCATAGGCTTAGATCCAGATCCAACACTTTCCCTCGAACACATGCACCCTCTTACTCATCGCCTAGCCCGAGCTCCCCCCGCCTGCAAACAACTCAGCCCCCAAGCCCCTCAGAAACCACCACCAACCCCACGCATCACCCGCAGCTTCCTCCCCTCGCACACCCACACAACCTCCAGCCAACACCGAGAACCCCCGGCCCTGCCATGAAACCCCACCGAGCAGCCCCTCATGCCTCTAACAAACCTTCACCATGACACACCCCCCACTTGCAAGAAACACCCAAGCCCACAACCCTCCACACGTCATCTACCTCCAGCTGCAAGCCACCGAACTCCCAAGCCCACGCACGACCCCGTGCACGACACCCACCGCACAGCTACCCTGCTGCCTGCGTTACAACCCCCATCTCCAATAGCTCAACCGAGAACGCCCTGCACAACGCCCGAGCCAACCACCCCTCTTCCTCATTTGTTGGGCTGGAGGAGGAAGAAAGGAGGGAGGGGTATAACGGGCAGTTAGTGTTTTCTGTTAGAAGAGAAGGAATATTCTCTTCAAATTAACCATGGAGACTCTTTTCACATGAGTTAAATGAATTGGGGGACCTCCTGGCAAAAGCTATTATTTGGAAAACTCTTTTCAAATTATACGTTTTTGGGGGACCGTTATACGAAAACCCCTAAATTTTAGCAGCTTGATCTGGATGCCTCCACATAACCCTTAGCCTGCAGCTTTTGCAAATACACCACTTGATTTAAGTAACAGTTTTGTAGATGCAACCCTCTTCATATAAGTTGTTTTCAATCACACTATAGAGACATATTTGTTTGCTTATCTATGTATTTATTATTTCTATTCATATTAATATTAACATTTTTGAGTAATTACAACTAGACTCCACTGGCTCGATAACATAACTTTATCTTGATCAAAGATCAGTAAAGAGCAAGGCAATAAAAAGAATTTAATGACTATATGTCCAATCAGAAACAAGTGTCAAAAAAGCCCTAATCAACTTATTATTATTCTTTGGATGGATGTCATCTTGCATGTTGAATTTCAAACTTTTCAAAATTCAATTGTAACATTTGTCCGCTATTTTTGAGTATATTGGCATATTGCATCTATTTATATGTTTTTAGTGGTTCCATTTTCTATATTGTTTAGAGTTAAGACTTTTCATATTATCTCATTTATGTTAACACATGCATATGCCTATGTATTGCTCTTACTCAATTGATCTAACACAACATCAAAACCATATTCCTAACTATTAAATTTTTAATCATGCCTCGGTGCTTTTTTTAATGGCATTGTAGTCATCATATTAATCATTATTAAATTGAAGTAACACAGAATCAAACCCATATTTCTATCTATTTAAAACAAAATTTGCCAAAGGACTATAGTCAAGCGGCGTATACCTCCGCTTTCCTGTGGGACCGCCAGGGATTGATCATGTTGGATGCGAAACGCGGAACGCGTGCGCGCCTTTAACTAGCTTTTCATCACACACAAAAACTAGTAAATTTTTTTCTTCCCTCAGTGCTAATGGTATTGTAGTCATCATACTAACCATTAGCTTGCATCGTGTTAATCACAAGCTAGCCTCATGTTAGATTGTATGGCACATGCATGGCATCACTTTAAAATCCTTGTGTTTAAAAATATGTATGCTTAATAAGTAAAAAAAAGAAATGCAAAAGCAGGCGAGGTGTGAATCAACGAATTATCATGGAAGGAGGCAAACATGCAAAATGAGCACAGTAAGGGTGTGTTTGGTTAATGGGAAAAGGAAAGAAAAGGAAGGAAAATAAGAAGGAAAATGATTTTCCATTGTTTGGCTTAAAAGAAAAGTGAAAAGAAAAAGGAAATGAAGGAAAAGAGTGAAAAATAAATAGTAAAACTTTTCTTTCAACTTTTCCTCCTCTTGACCCAAGGAAAATGAGGGAAAACAAAGCAAAACTAACTATTCTCACATTCATGCATTTGTGTTTTTTAACAAATATAATTAGTAGCTATTTTTAATGAATTCATT
Source organism: Scilla litardierei (assembly GCA_030789695.1). Classification (NCBI taxonomy): domain Eukaryota; kingdom Viridiplantae; phylum Streptophyta; class Magnoliopsida; order Asparagales; family Asparagaceae; genus Scilla; species Scilla litardierei. Next base: position 265,301,694 of record CM061133.1, on the reverse strand, counting down.
AATAATTCATGAATTTTTTCAAAAAAATTATGAATGAATTTTTCAAAAAATCACGAATTATTACCAAAATTTTACACATGAATTATTTAAAATTCGCAAATTATTCAAAATTTGCGAATTTTTTCCGAATTTTTTAAATTAGTATGGGAATAATTCAGATTTTTTTTAGAAAATCATGAATATTTAAATTATTTTTATTCATGAACTTGTTCGAAAAATTAGCGAATAATTCGTGTAATTTTCGCGTTTTGCTTGAAAAATTCGCACATTATGCACGAATTTTGTTAATAGCTTGCAAATTATTTCCAATGTTTTCATATAATTTGTAAATTATTTATGTACTATTTAATATCACATACGAATCATGATATTTGTATGGTTTAAAGAATTATTGTTAGAATTCTTAATTTATTTGCTAACTTTCTGAACAGAACAACTAACAAATTTTTAATTTATTATGAGACTAAAATACCTCTTAAATTTTTTAAGCAAATTATTTATAAAGTTAGCAAATACACCTCTTAAATTATTTAGCAAAAACACCTCTTAATTTTTTTCGTTTTGATTTAATAACATAATGGAAGAAATTTCCTTATTTTTCCTTTGAACTTTCTTCAAAATTTTCTTTCGCAACCAAACATGAGAAAGAATCTCATTTCATTTTCATTTCACTTTTCTTTCTTTTTCTTTTTCATTTCACTTTTCTTTCATACATTTTCTTTCAATCCAAACACACTCTAAGTAAAATAAATTTAAAGAAAAAAATCAAGAAAACGGGATATACATATAAAATGCATAATAAAGAATGCTGCGTGGAATGCAAATAACGTCATATATATGTGCAAAAATGGTCTCAGCCATTATTGCCTCATACTAACCTTTTGGAACCAATCATTGATTTTCTTAGTTTCTACTTATTCATCATATCATTGTTCGTTTAGGTATTCCTAATCATTTTCTCATGCATTCACTTAGGTCAACCAATTCGTACTACCGCTACTAACATAGTTAAATACCACTTACATTACTCGTGTTACCCTAAGACGAGTGTTATCACATTATGAAGTTATCTTTTTAACATTGTTATTTTATATAGGAAGAGTGTCAAATACATTACCACATTAGGGGTGAAAAACACAATTGACATGATACATGAAATCCAATCCGTTCACAATCGAAGTTAGCACAAACCCAACTCTCAAACTTTCTAGTTCATCGGACTATGCAATCGATATTTAAAAATGGAGAGCAAAAAAACTGGAGTTTTGTTGAATCATAGAAACGAAAAGAGACGTTGCTGAATATAACAGTGATGTTTTTCGTTATAGTATAAAAATAGAGCAAGCACAAGAAGAGAGAGACTATGTGTAATAAGACGAGAGGATACATAAAATAAAGAAAATGTCAAGAGGATGAAAGGGACGGGTTTGTTTCTACGCCAGTAGGTCTATTCTTCGAAGAGGGGGACTATCTGCACCGCAAAAGTGCGGGGCAGACCATCAATTTCTTTACGAAAATAGAAATAGGAGGGGTGGGATTTCGTGTGAATTGACAAGGGGAAGTAATAAAACGACAACCTGCACCGCATTCACGCGGTGCAGATAGTCCAACTCTCTTCGAAAGGATAGTCGGGTTCCGTGAGAGATGCAATGTGGGGAACGGGGATGAGTACTATCTCGTCAAATCACATCATTTGCGCATTATATGATGACCTTTTAAGATATTTCATTAACGCATAGGTACCCACATGGACAATTTCAAAATTAACTTGAAGTTTTTGAAATGTTAGCTACTAAAAATAACCCGTGTATATGGACTCAAGAAAAAACCCACATACATGATAGAGGGCTTGCGTGTAGCCAAAAGGAGATGCAAGCGTGGGTGTGGGTGTATCGTCTGGGTAAAAGGGGTAAAACAGGGGCTAAAACGTGAAAAACACTAAGGGCAAATTGGACAATGGACAATGGCAAGCATGTAAAATAGGGGAAGAATGAGGTTTTTTGGCAATTGCTAACATGCAAATAGGAGAATGTGACCCGTGAGTGCACGTGGCAAAAAAAACCCACATACATGATGTGGTGCATGTGCACAACCGAAAAGGAGTGAGAAGTGTGGGTGTGGGTGTGTGTATCATCGACGGTAAAAGGATGAAAACAGTGATTAAATAGCAAAAGAGCATTGGACAGGCAAAGTGCAAAAAGTCCAATGTCATACTAGTAAAATAGATTGGAGAGTGATGTTTATTGCTTTTCTTTGGTGTCTTTGCAACAACACCAAAAAAACTCACCCAACCTCCCACTACCTCCATGTGGGCCCCACTATGATGATGTGGTCAAACCATGACCACCACTCCATCCACTCATTTGTCTTAGTATGACAAATGTCTCATCATCATCCATCAATTGTACAAAGGACTAGTCATAACACGTGCACGCGGGCACGTGTCATTTAAGATTTTTTCCCCGCAAAATATTTATTCTCCAAAAAATTATTTACATAGCCAAAATTTAAAAGAACAACAAATTAACGTAAAAATATTTAGGGGCACGGGCGTCTTCGGCGTGAACAACAAATTCGACGCTGTCGCCTTCAACGCGGAACAAGATATTCGACGCAGGCGCCTTCGGCGTGGAACAACAAATTCGACGCGGGCGCCTTCGATACGGAACAACAAATTGATAGTACAACGAATTCGGCGCGAGCGCCTTCGACGCGAAGGCGCTTCGGTGCAAAACAACAAATTAGCGTTAAAAATTTATCGGCGGGCACCTTCGGCCGTGGATCAATGAGGTGGCAGCACCCAGTGCTTATTCCCCAGAGTGTGCCCCCTCGCATTCATTCCCTAGAGGAGAGTGTGTGTGCATAATATTTTTTGATAAAAAAATTATTAAATGAATGCCTGCCATAGCCTCCCGTGCTTATTTCCTATAGTGTGCACCCTCGCATTCATTTCCTAGAGGAGAGTGTGTGTGCATAATGTTTTTTGATAAAAAGATATTAAAAGAATGCATGTAAGAAGTTAATGCCTACCTGTTAAGGCCAAAATTGACCGAGACAGTTGTCAAGCTGACGTAGACTCTTCGTGTTGAGTCGGAGCCTCGTCAACAGATGGGTTGTGACCCTAGGTTGGTAGAACCTGGGTCGGATGATGGTAGTTGATGATGATGCGGTGAGCGGTCGACCTTCGAGCAGTAGATGTGTCGATTGTTCGAGCCTCGGGAGCTCGATAACAACCCTCGACGCTGGATGACGATCGTCGATCTGCACCACAGTGACACGTTAGGGGATCGGATCTGGGTTCCAACCCAAATCCCCTCAGATGCTTAAGTTAGTGTGGGAACTTAAGTAAGAGAGGGAGCTTGGTGCAGCTGAGATCGACCCACTGAGGTTCGTCTCGGGACTGGCGACGCAAGCTCGAATGTATAAGAAATATCAGCTGAGAATGTAGAGTTCTATGTCTTAGACCTCGTATCTTGGAAGAATGGAACCCTTTTATTTTTGTTATTCTATCCCTTTATAGGCGGTTCCTCCCCGATTGCATGTAACCGTCCCTCATTGATTCAGGAACGATCTCCTCCGGGATTCGGAGTAACGGCTGCCCATTTACTCGGCCCCATTAATCTCCCCCGAATATTGGCGCATGCCTAACGGTCGAACGACCCGTTCGTCTGACTCAGCAACGCACCGCTCTGAGCGACAGGTATCGAGTTACGGGCGCTTAACGGGTCGAGTGCTCGGATACTCCAATAGGGTCTACAACCGTGCACTAACAATGGCCCCCATCATTCGGCCTCAAAAATTGCACCGATTGAGACCGTATGATGCGATATCTTCTTAAATGCGCACAGTTCTTGAAACATTTGGTTAGATTTGTACTGCCAAAACCCTTTCATCTTTGAACTGATCTCCGTCGCTTCTTATGGCCTGCTCCAGACACGTGTCGTCCATCGACCGTTAGCCAGTTGAATTTCTTCGTATAAGAAGAAAAGCGAGGAGGAAGAAGAGATCTTTTCACTTCGTCTTCCTTCTCACCTCAAAAGCTTGCTTCCGGCGTTGTCTTCCCGAAGATCGCTTGCTTTCCTTAAGGTATTCCCCACTGACCGATTTTGACTCTCTCTAGATATGTCAGGTATGTTTACTCTGGTCGTACTGAAGGAGCCGTCCTACGAGGAGCTCATGACGCGCCTTCGGCCTCCACGATGCGGGGAGGTTCCTAAAAAGGAAAAAGGAGTTTGGATAGAACCGGACCTTCACATTCACCGGAGGGATTGGAGCTCATAGGTTCCCGAAGTTATCCTAGAGATGGCCCCCAGGTTTTTCGCATCTGACCGCTGAGGTCTGGCGAGGTTGTTTTTGTCATCCTTTTAGGGTTAGAGTACCTAATTTGGATGAGAGAGTGTGTTTTCCACGGAAGAGTGAGGTGTGGGTGTATCTTAAAGCTTTTCGTCTAGGACTCCGGTTCCCCCTTCACCCACTCATCGTAGCGGTTCTGTGCTCTTCGGAGCTTTCTATTTGTAGAGTTGCTCCTCAAGCTTTTCCCCTCTTAGTTGACTTCATCGTGTTGTGTAAGCTCTATAGGGTCCGACCGACCCTCGGGCTATTCAGGTACTTCTTTAGGATAGTATCCGACCCTCGTCGAGTATGGTACCATATTGCTGCTCGCCCTGGAACGAGGCTCATATACGACCTTCCGATTTCTGATACGGGGTGGGAGGATACCCTTGTGTGTGTCATCCTTCCCGAACTGGGTCCGTTGCTCAATGGTTGAAGTTCTCTGAATCCTGGGCTTGCGGAAGAGTCTAGGTTATCAACAGAGTAGATCAGAGCCAGGTTGTCATCGGACGAGACTGATGCTGTGAAGCTCCTTCTGGTTCGACCGATGAGAGAAAGGTCGACCAGAATTTGTTGGATGATCATACTTTGAAGACCATTTTGTGGAGCCCGGGTAATGTATTTTTGTAACGACCCGGTCTCCGGGATACCCGATAAGTACGAATCTGTATCAGGTATTTCCGAAGAGGCGAGTGTTTCGTAGAAAGATAGAAGGTAAGAAAGTAAAAGAACACTGTAGGTCACTGCGCACGTACTGGGAAGTACAAGTAAAGCTCCATCACAGATAAAACACTGAGAAAATAAACAAAAGTACAATATTTCATTTTATTTATACAATGAGAAAACTTTTTACATACACCATCTGTACAAAAGAGAGAAGCTAGAATGAGACAACCATAATGTTATACAACTCCAAGTCCAGATCCAATTTATACAACTCCAACATCCTCATTGTCACAACCCTACGTACAAAGGTCTACCCGAAAAAGAAACACCAAAAGTATAAGTCTCTCATCATACCCCTCGCCACCCAATTCTACAACTGTTCACCAACTCCAAAGCTCCAGCCTCTAACTCCAACCTCCAACTCACACAGCCTGAAAGTCAACGGGGAAACGTCAACGCGTGACCAAGTAGAAACACCTAACCTCTAGTAGAACCCAGTTTTAGAACTGGTCTGCCTATCTAGGGAGGGTGGTCTAACAAGTAAGGTTCATGGTGTATAAAAGTGATCACATTCCAACATGCGAACTTAGTTATGAGAACTTGCAAAACATGCATATAAAACCATATTATGAAATGCAGATATTGAAAGGAGGCATAAGAACATGTTACCATGGGATAGCAGCATTAAAGTAAACAAAAGTAAGGAGACATGAGATAACAACATTTATAAATTAAAGACAATTACTATAAGTTGTTGATTCACATGTTTGGAACTCGTGTAAATCGTAGGATGCTAAGGAGGCGGACTTCACCCAGGATGGGTGAAAAAGTGGTACCACTCCAGCGACACGAGCACTGGAGGGGCCTCTCGTAACTCTGTACCCGACTGGATAAGGTACCGAAGAGAGACTCATCTCGGTTTTTCTTTCGGACAAACGGAGAAAACCATCATTTACCGACATGGTGTGACACGAGCACACCACCGGCCTCTCCAACTCTAGTCAACTCTTTCCTTACGAGAGTGACGTAGTGAGTGAGAAATCATACTACGGTCCACTCCTTAACACCTACAATTTATCCGTGTTCCCCCAAACCCACATCCGGAGTCTCACCCATTTCAAAATGGAACGAGTACTCCCGATGTCAAACTTTGCTCACTCATTGTTTTCTTTTCTATTTTGAAAGAACATTTCCTCATTTAACAATGAATCAACTAGTGGTCTCAATACCACTTTCATTTCAACTTACATGAATTTTCTCATCATCATCATTATTTCCATAATGAAATATTTCATGAAACATCCACATAATTACATGTACCAATAGCATACTAATGGGATCCTGATTAGCCTAAACTAAATTAACTTGGAACAAAAATACACTATGACAATTACCAAGCAAGATTAGCATATGAATCTGTCTAAACTGTCAGTCTAGAGAGAATGGCTCTGCAGACATATTTACAGTCAGATTTAGCTTCTGATCCCTCTTCAAAGTTGTAGATATATGGCTGCTACATAAGCACACCAAATTTCAGAGAATAATTCCAAGTATATGAATTATGGTGATGTTTCTCATAACAGGCACAGTTTCAGTCTGCAGAAACAGAAACTGGGGCATTTCTAAGTCCAAATTACTACCAGTTAAAGACAGAGTAAAAGTATGGAAAAATTATAGGTTGAAGATCTTGAAGCCAGCTTTCCAATGGTACCAAGATCATTACGTTTCATTAAGAGTGCAGGGTTTTTTACTCATTTTACTGAAGGGTGTCCAGACTGTCTAAAAACAGACCAGTTTCAGAAACTGAATTTTTACCCTAGTTTTCAGTTTGAATTTGCAAAACTTGTAACGTGAAAGTAATTAAGGACTTCAATATAAGAAACATATATTTTTTTCATGCATTTCTATGTAGCCAATTAAGTGCAGCAAGCTACCAAAGTCTCAGCCAATTCTGTGTAAATTTCAGCATGTTGTTCATCTAGCTAATTCCACATAACATATTAACATAAATGGAATTCCTAGTCCTACAACTAAATCCTACTATAAGTGATAGGAATTTCTACCTCCAAAAGTCCTCCAAAATTCTTTGGCCCTTCTTAGTCCTTGAAGAACTTGAGCCTCTCCTAACTTCCTTCTTCAAGCTCCAAACTGTCCTTCCAATAGTTGGATTTTGGTGAGAGTTTTTGGGATGAAAGTGGTGTTAGAAGGATAAGGGAAGAGGGTGGTGTTCTTGGTGGTGCAAGGGTGGTGCTAAGGGAGGAGTATGGTGGTGTAAGGGAGAGAGCGCGAGAGATGAGAGAATGAGGGATTTTTTTTTTTGGTTTTTGGTTTCTCTTTTTGGTTTTGTTTTTCCATTTTCTTTTCTTTTTCTTTCTTTGAAAATTTCTCCATCCTCCACCTCACCCCTCAAAATCCTCATCAAAAGACACCTAGCTTTGTGGTAGGTGTAGATTACCATGGGGATGACACCTAATTGTAAGTTAGGTAGGAATAAACCTCCTTATGACACCTAACCTAATGAGGTGTCATTACATGACAAATTAGGGTTTTCAATTTTTTTATAAATAAGAATACATGTCATAATACTAGGTACCATCCATTATACATGTATTCATTCATGTATTCTTCATTTAATAATTCCAAATGATGAGTTAAAATCATTTAAAAATAATTCCTCCACCACAAAAATTTAAAAAAAATGTAAGGATGCCCAAAAATTATACGCACGAATATACTCCCAAAAATATGTACATATACACGTATATATGGATACTAGGTATTACATTCTACCCACCTTGAAAACAAAGTCCACCCTCGGACTTTCTATGCTAAGGGTCTGACCGGAGATTGAATAGTCTAAGGGTCCCCCTACCCACGAAATACAAACAACACTATATGTATACACTACACACCCATCTATACATGCACTATATCATAGATTAAACACATATATATACACATTCGTATCCAAGGATATAGGTATACACACAGACAAATCATCATAACACATACATAGTACTATACATTCCATGTTCATCCATATACATACATGTACTCACATATATATCTATATGGACATGAGAACAGTCACATATATGTACAGACTAATATGTACACACATGCTAGTACACCTATGCATATGGACACATGTATCAATGTCGTACATAGCAATAGGTAGAAATATATAGATACACTCAAGGCATTAATATACACACCAATATTTATTCACTCAATACATGTGTACTCACATAAATATTCACACAAGTATATGTTCATAGACATATGATATATCCGGGTTACCTATAGGTACTAGAAATAACCCGTGCACAAAGTGCACTGCGCGGAAAAAACCCGTGCACAGCCCGGACAAGCATGGGTGGTTATGCACGGTGAGCCATTCTGAGTTTTGGGTGGTCGTGCGCGGACAGAAAGGGGGGAAGAATAAAAAGTGTGGGTGGGTGTGTGGGGAGGGGCAAGGGGTAAAAATGCAAAAATCGGGTTGTATGTGCAAAATTCCACACCTCCTCTCTTATCCCTCAAAATCTCATCTATTATCCAAATTCTCTTATCCTAATTCTTGATTCGGGTTGAATATTGCGTATTTAACCCCCTAATTAGTCCTATGATGTGCCTATATAATACTTAATTGCTCTCTAATATGTGCGTATTTTGTACACCATTATTTATTAGAGAAATCACATTATTTGTGCACAAAACACGAATTCTATTGAGTATTTCTGCATTTTTATATTTTTCTTAGCATCGTCTCGATCTCACGATTCCAACGACTATTTATTTGTATTTTTCTGAGATCTGTGCTAATTTCTATGAATTTTTGAATGCAGAATACCAATTAAATGAAGAAATACGGAAGAAATACGTTGAAAATACGTAAATACGGTCACCGCACGATTTTTGGCGCGACACGTGGCATCATCACGACCGCTCACGCCTCATCCGATGGCTCACGAGCGCTGCTCAGTATGCGGGCGACGTGGCCTCGTGTGCGCCGATCGATCGTGATCCGACGGCTTCGAGATCGCAACCAAAATGCGGGCGACGTGGCATGTTGAGCGCCGTTGGATTCTCATACAACGGCCGAGAACGAGGCGGGATCGAAAGCGAATGCGGGTGACGTGGTTGCATATCGCCCGCACGATGATAATCGAACGGCTACGAATCAAGCCGCAGGCGAATCGAAGAGCGCGATCGTGACCGTTGGATTACGATCCAACGGTAGAATCAATTCCAAATCGATATCAGATTAACGCAGCAACGAGCGGTCGAGATGCAAAGCGGAGTCGATCGAACGGTCAGCATCCACCCCGAAGCGACGAGGAAGCGGGTTTGGGCGCGCGGCGGCGAAGATCCGATAAGGATCGCCACGTGTCGCGTCGTGGGACGATCCCGTAAGATCCAACGGCTAATATTTGCGCCGCTCGGAGATGATGGGTGCGTGTGCGAAAAAATAGTGGATCTAGACCCGTTAAGCCCCAAACCCGCAATGCTATTATATAAGCGTATTCCTAGGGTTTTTGGGGGTATTCTGGCGTATTTTGGGACTTTTGGAGCGGCTACTGTGCGTATTTCTCCAGGAGAAAATTCTGAAAATTTCCAGAGACTATTCTTCCTATTCTCAGAGAGTTTTGGATTCTAAAGAGGAGATTTGGTGATAATTTCTTGAACTTATACCCCGTATTTGGTGTATTTCTTTGTATTTTGCTTCCTAAACGATGTATTTTGCTATCAAATCTGATTTTTATTGCACCATGCGTGGCTAATCTCTTTGTGCTATGGTTGTGATGTAGTTAGGAGTATGTAGTTGCTAAATTTCATGTCTTTAGCCCTATTATCATGTTTAAATTGCTAGTAATGTTGATTTCTACAACGTATTTGATGGGTAATTGCTTATTGTCGGTATTGTTGATGTGCCTTATGGCTAGGCCCTGATAAGGCTAGCTAATTTGTGTTCTCTAATATGAACTTATCGCTGCGATTATTGTTTAATGAGATCAACATTGCTAGTAATACGTTTAAGGCTATTTTGACTAGTTTTCATCGATTTATCTTCCGACGCCTTCACACCTTGACCGGGTGAAGCGTTGTGTGATATTAAAAGACGTGAAATTTCAGCGACTATAAACTCCTATGAACTCACAACCGTAGCATACTAGTCTCATTGAATACCAAACTTTCGTGATACCGTAATACTTGTAGGAACCACTTCCTTTGCTACAAATCCTTACACTATTCTTCACCTTCACAAAGGTGGTTGTTTTCTTAACCGTATATTTTATTTGATTAGTTGAATTTGTGTTATCTCAGGTCGACTTGTCCCGAGGATTCGACTCTGGACTCTCCAGATACTACTTGCACGATCTCCTGCACTTGGGAGTAAAGCTCACATTGTTTTGAGAGAGGCAAGTTTTTGGCGCCGTTGCCGGGGACAATGGTATCTTTGATCCACATTTTCAGCTTTTCAGAGGAGTACTCGGTGAGATCCTTCCACTTTATAGCTTAGTTTTATTATTGAAAACAAAAAAATATCTCTTTGCTAGTTTATGTGGCATAGGACCTCCACTTCACACAGATTGATAAGAATTGAAAACATGGCTAATAATAACAAACAACCTCTTGTACACCCACAAGAACTACCATTGAGTGCTACTTATATGCCCACTAGAGTTGCTTCTGAGTCATGCATTATTTTGCCTGAGGGTGCTCATTCTTTTTCGCTTAAAGCTGGGGTGATCCAGATCCTTCCCTCTTACCATGGAGAGGATAGGGAAAATCCTTACTTGCATATTAAAATGTTTGAAGAAGCATGCTCTACACAGTTGGATGGAAAAGTTAGTAATGATGTTGTTTATCTTAAACTTTTTCCATTCTCATTGAAAGACAAGGCGAAGAATTGGTTCAATGCATTGCCTCCTAGATCTATTACTTCTTGGCTAACCATGCAAACTGAGTTTCTGAAAAAAATTCTTTTCTTTGGCCAGGACTCAAGCTTTAAAGAGGCATATCATGTCTTTTTCGCAGAAGGAAACTGAAGCATACGATCAAACTTTGGAAAGATTTAAGGAGCTTCTGTTGGCGTGCCCACATCACGGTTTTGACAAGGGACACACCATTGGATTCTTTTACGATGGATTGCAGCCGAATACGAAGCAATATGTAGAGATGATGTGCAATGGAGCTTTCTTTGAGAAGACCCCGACGGAGGCTTGGGCATATTTGGAGAACATTGCAGAGAATGCAAGAAGATGGGAGCCACCTTCAGAATTTGACAGGTCCATGTCTACACATCAGACAAAAGGTGGCTTGCAGACTTTGAAGCCTTAAGATGCATTGATGGCACAAGTGGAGGCATTGGTGACGTAAAAGCTACAAAATATTGATCTCAGAGCAGCAAAGGCAGTCACATCAGAGCCATACTGCGTCATATGCGAGAAGCCAGTTCACGATACTACCGTCTGCCCACTGATCCTAGGAATTAAAGAATTGGGCAGAAATCCAGAATCAGAGGTGAATTTGGTGGCAAATCAAGGCTACAATGCAAATTGGAAGAACCAATCAAATCAAGGAGGTGCTTCATATCAGCAGAAGCAGCAGACATCCACTCCCTATTACCATCCCAACCACTCCAACTATCAAGGAAAAAGGGAGCAGAAAAATGAAATTCAGAGTCTCACTGCTGCAGTTCAACAGATGGCTCAGATGCAACAACAGCTCACTGAGAATTTTTCGAGATTTATAGCATCACAAGACAAAGGTAAATTACCTGCTCAGCCTATTGCAAATCCTAATACGAATCCTTCTTCTTCTTTTTCAGGAAACAACGTCAAACCATGTCAGGCAGTGACTACATTGCGTAGCGGACGTGAAATTGAAAAACCGGAAATGCCTAGACATGAACAACCAGCTGAGGAGAAAGAGGAGGCACAAGCACCTGAAAGTTTGCAGGTTGAGGAAGAGGTAGCAGAAAAAGAGCCAGAACCATATGTACCTCCAGCTCCATTCCCACACAGACTTGCTCCACCATCAAAAGACAGGTATCAGGCAGAGATAAGAGATATCTTCAAGCAGGTAAAAATTAATATCCCATTACTTGATGCAATCAACCAAGTGCCTGCATATGCTAAATTTCTGAAGGAGCTATGCACTGTAAAGCGGAGTCTAAATGTGAAAAAGAAAGCATTCTTAACACAATAGGTAAGTGCAATGGTACAACATGACACCCCTCCTAAATATAAGGATCCAGGTTCTCCTACTATCCCATGCATTATAGGAACTAAGAAATTTGGAGATGCTTTACTTGATTTGGGATCTAGTGTTAATATTTTACCTTACTCTGTTTATGTGCAGTTAGGATTGGGGGAGCTGAAGACGACACCTGTGGTTTTACAGTTAGCAGACAGGTCGGTAAAAATCCCACGAGGATGCGTGGAGGATGTGCTGGTCCAGGTTGACAAATTCTATTATCCCGTGGATTTTATCGTCCTTGATATTCATGGACCACAATCAGGTAATTTCACTCCGATTATATTAGGACGTCCATTCCTAGCAACTTGCAATGCTATGATAAATTGTAGGGATGGACAATTGAAGATAAGCTTTGGTAACATGAAACTTGAGCTGAACATTTTTGAATCATGTAAGTTATCTGCGAATGTTGATGACGTGAAAGAGGTATGCTTTATTGAGAGCTTAATCGAAGACTATTTTGATGCTAAGTATGAATGTTCGTCCAATTTTATTGATTATAATCTTGAAGATATTGATGAATCTTATTTTGTGCAGGGCAAAAATGAAAGATCAAGGGATGCATGGGTGCCAAAGTTCGAGGCATTGCCAGTGGAATTGCCACCACAACAACCTTCAGAGATTGAGCATCCAAAGCTGGAATTGAAGCCTCTGCCAGACTATTTGAAATACGCTTTCCTTGGAAAGGAGGAGACCTTCCCTGTGGTAATATCCTCTAAACTCACGCCTGAACAAGAATGTGCTTTGCTTGATGTGCTTAGGGAACACAAAGGGGCCATTGGATGGTCTATTGCAGACATTACAGGTATAAATCCCTTAATTTGCACTCATCATATTTATCTTGAGGATGATGCCAAACCTACATGTGAGATGCAACGTCGATTAAATCCTACATTGAAAGAGGTTGTTAGGGGGAGATTCTTAAGTTACTTGCTGCAGGTATAATATATCCTATTTCAGACAGCAGATGGGTTAGCCCCATACAGGTGGTTACGAAGAAATCAGGCCTCACAGTGGTAAGAAATGAGAGTAATGAGCTTATACCGATGCGGACCACCACAGGTTGGAGGATGTGTGTTGATTACAGAAAGTTAAATGCTAAAACACGAAAAGATCACTTTCCATTACCTTTCATTGATCAAATCTTGGAAAGAGTAGCAGGTAACGAATTTTATTGTTTTCTAGATGGTTATTCTGGCTATTATCAGATAGAGATAGCTCCAGAGGATCAAGAGAAGACTACCTTCACTTGCCCCTTTGGAACTTTCGCTTTTAGGAGAATGCCTTTTGGATTATGCAATGCACCTGCTACATTTCAGCGTTGCATGTTGATTATCTTTAGCGATATGGTTGAGAGGATTATGGAAGTGTTTATGGATGATTTCTCTGTATATGGCACTTCATTTGAAAATTTTTTATCTAACTTAGCTCTTGTCTTGCACAGGTGCCAGGAAAAGAACCTGCTGTTAAACTGTGAAAAGTGTCATTTCATGACAACTGAGGGTTTGGTTCTTGGACACCTAGTCTCCAAAGCAGGTATTCAAGTAGACAGAGCAAAAGTTGAGGTGATTGAGAAGTTGCCTACACCAAAATGCGTCAAGGACATTTGATCCTTTCTAGGCCATGCAGGATTTTATCGAAGATTCATAAAGGATTTCAGCGCCATCTCCCGCCCCCTCTGCCACTTATTAACTTTAAATGCTGATTTCATATGGACACAAGAGTGTCAAGTTTCATTTGATAAATTAAAAAACTCACTTGTTTCCTCCCCTATTTTGCAGGTTCCAGACTGGAGTATGCCATTTGAAATCATGTGTGATGCAAGTGACTACGCAATGGGGGCAGTGCTTGGGCAAAAGAAAGAGAAAGTTCCTTGTGTGATCTACTATGCCAGTAAAACGTTGAATGAAGCACAAAGGAACTATACTACTACGGAGAAGGAGTTGCTAGCGGTGGTGTTTGCATTGGAGAAATTCAGAAGCTATATATTGGGCTCACCTATTCTCATCTTTACAGATCATTCTGCACTGAAATATCTTTTATCTAAAAAGGATGCTAAACCTAGACTCATACGATGGATTCTTCTTTTGCAGGAATTCAATATTCAGATCAAGGATAAGAAGGGAGTTGAAAACAATGTCGCAGATCACCTTTCTAGATTGACGATGGGAACAGAGTCGCCTACCATTCCATTGCGAGATTCCTTCCCAGATGAGCAGCTTTTCGCCATTTCTACCCTACCATGGTATGCAGATATAGCTAATTATTTGGTGACAGGTAGAACCCCTCCACATTGGTCCTCTTTAGATTTCAAACGCTTCAAGCATGAGGTAAAATCATTCTATTTTGATGATCCTTATCTTTTTAAATACTGTGGAGACCAAATTGTAAGGAGATGTGTACCCGACCACGAGTTTGATAGTGTTTTACATTTTTGCCATGATGGGGTATGTGGGGGGCAATTTTCAGCTCATAAGACTGTTGCCAAAATTTTATAGAGTGGTTTTTATTGGCCTAGTATGTTTAAAGACGCCTATGCCTATTGTAAATCATGCGTGCGTTGTCAACAGTTGGGGGGAATTACCAAAAGAAACATGATGCCATTGAATCCCATGCTAGAAATAGAATTATTTGATTGTTGGGGCATTGATTTCATGGGGCCTTTTCCACCATCTTTTGGGTATATATTTGTATTGGTTGCCATTGATTATGTTTCTAAATGGGTGGAAGCTATTCCTTGCAGGTCCAACGACGCTTCCGTGGTGCTGAAATTTTTGAAAGAGAACATCTTCTCGCGCTTTGGAGTGCCAAAGGCCATTATCAGTGATGGAGATTCTCATTTCTGCAATAGGCTCTTTGCAAATCTAATGAAGAAATTTGGGGTGACACATAAAGTTTCAACACCTTACCATCCTCAAACAAATGGGCAAGCGGAATTGGCGAACAAGGAAATCAAGAAAATTCTTCAGAAAACAGTGAATCCAACACGCAAAGATTGGAGTCTTCGCTTGCCTGAAGCTCTATGGGCCTACAGGACAGCATACAAGACTATCTTAGGGATGTCACCGTTTCGTTTGGTTTATGGAAAAAATTGCCATCTTCCTGTTGAATTAGAGCATAAATCTTTTTGGGCAATTAAAACCCTTAATTTGCTTGATGACTCATCAAATGTTTCTCGTAAATTGCAGATCATGGAGCTTGATGAGATACGACGTGAGGCATATGAAAATGCAAAGCTCGCAAAAGAAAGGATGAAAGCTGTGCACGACAAATTGATCATGCGAAAGGAATTTCAAATTGGAGACAAGGTTTTATTGTACAATTCAAGACTCCATATATTTCCAGGAAAGCTGCGCTCAAAATGGACAGGACCATACTTTGTCAAAGAAGTCTTTTCACATGGAGCGGTGGTCTTAGTGAATGAAAAGGATGGCCATGAATTCAAAGTCAACGGACAACGTCTGAAACATTTTCAAGAGCTTTGGGCCAGAGAGGATACCACCATTGACCTCACAGATCCACCTTCGGGTGGTAACTAATCAGGTGTGTTCTTTCCATGACTCACTCTCCTTAACATTGAGGACAATGCCTATTTTAAGTTGGGGGGAGGGTATAAATTTTTAGGATTTTTTTTTTTTTATTTTCTTCTTTTTTTTCTTTTAGTAGTTCCCTTTTGCAAAATTTTTTTTTCTCTTTATAAAAAAGGGGGTTGAGTCAAGATTTATCACCAATGCTTATTGCACCTAGAAGTGAACCTCATGTGATGAAAATTCTCGAAATCCATTCACCACTTTGCACATATGATTTATTTTCCTCCACCACTATTGTTACATATTTCATTCTCATTCGACATGAATGTTAGTTCTCATGGTAAATCTCTCTTGATATATCTCTATGGTAGGATTGAATGATGACTTAATTAATCTTGAAATTATGAATTAGCAAGTCGTATGCTTTCAGTGGAACACACCATCACAAAATGACTGGAGCATTGTTTTTTTATCTCATATTCATTGCTATTTGCATGCTTTGTGTGATCTTGGGTGGAAAGTCTACACTGTCTTTTGAAATGATTAGGATAACCCATTCTTGTGAAAGAATAAAGAAAAGGAAGCTATCTTGCTAAGTTACTTATGCACGCACAAAAGAAAGAATGAAATAAGATGAATGAAGAAAAATGTATGGACGAATAAATGTGTCATTAAAGAAATAACTTGGTTGGCTCGATTAGTACAGTCCGAGGGGTCCTTCTTGGCCTAATGCCCTATTATCGTCTGATTTGGGAGCCATTGACTGGAACCTCATTCATTTGATGGAGCAATCCAAGTTATACATTTTTTCTGCAAATGTTACTTGATGTGCGTTACGCAGAACCAATCAAATTAGAAAAGAAGAGCAAGAAAAAGTGTGCATCATTAGCAAGGCAAGAGAACTTCCAAAGCTTAAAGAAAGCACAAGATATGGTGTGATTTCCTATGAATGAAAATTGACGTGTGTATGCCTTGATGCCAATCTATTTTTGCTTGCTTTACATGATACATCTACGCTACAAGTTATATACTTTGATTGAAAGGTGTTCGCCATTGATTTTGCATACCATTCGCTATGAAGTAATGTAAAGTGAAGTTAAGTTGATTTAATGACCATTTTAGAGATACTTGCTTTTCGTTGTAAACCCATGAGTACCATTATATAATGGGCATGAAATCTTGGCATTAGTGTGTGGACATTTTCTTTCGTCTTTGTAGTATGGTGATGAATGATTTGAGACCTGATAAGGTGATCTAGGTGTATACTTGATATCGCATCTCGCTCATTTTGCTAGGGACTAGCAAAACGCTAGTTGGGGGGTGTGATTCGGGTTGAATATTGCGTATTTAACCCCCTAATTAGTCCTATGATGTGCCTATATAATACTTAATTGCTCTCTAATATATGCGTATTTTGTACACCATTATTTATTAGAGAAATCACATTATTTGTGCACAAAACACGAATTCTATTGAGTATTTCTGCAGTTTTATATTTTTCTTAGCATCGTCTCGATCTCACGATTCCAACGACTATTTATTTGTATTTTTCTGAGATCTGTGCTAATTTCTATGAATTTTTGAATGCAGAATACCAATTAAATGAAGAATTACGGAAGAATTACGTTGAAAATACGTAAATACGGTCGCCGCACGATTTTTGGCGCGACACGTGGCATCATCACGACCGCTCACGCCTCATCCGACGGCTCACGAGCGCTGCTCAGTATGCGGGCGACGTGGCCTCGTGTGCGCCGATCGATCGTGATCCGACGGCTTCGAGATCGCAACCAAAATGCGGGCGACGTGGTGTGTTGAGCGCCGTTGGATTCTCATCCAACGGCCGGGAACGAGGCGGGATCGAAAGCGAATGCAGGCGACGTGGTTGCATATCGCCCCACAATGATAATCGAACGGCTACGAATTAAGCTGCAGGCGAATCGAAGAGCGCGATCGTGACCGTTGGATTACGATCCAACGGTAGAATCAATTCCGAATCGATATCAGATTAACGCAGCAACGAGCGGTCGAGATGCAAAGCGGAGTCGATCGAACGGTCAGCATCCACCCCGAAGCGACGAGGAAGCGGGTTTGGGCGCGCGGCGGCGAAGATCCGATAAGGATCGCCACGTGTCGCTTCGTGGGACGATCCCGCAAGATCCAACGGCTAATATTTGCGCCACTCGGAGATGATGGGTGCGGGTGTGAAAAAATAGCGGATCTAGACCCGTTAAGCCCCAAACCCGCAATGCTATTATATAAGCGTATTCCTAGGGTTTTTGGGGGTATTCTGGCGTATTTTGGGACTTTTGGAGCGGCTACTGTGCGTATTTCTCCAGGAGAAAATTCTGAAAATTTCCAGAGACTATTCTTCCTATTCTCAGAGATTTTTGGGTTCTAAAGAGGAGATTTGGTGATAATTTCTTGAACTTATACCCCGTATTTGGTGTATTTCTTTGTATTTTGCTTCCTAAACGATGTATTTTGCTATCAAATCTGATTTTTATTGCACCATGCGTGGCTAATCTCTTTGTGCTATGGTTGTGATGTAGTTAGGAGTATGTAGTTGCTAAATTTCATGTCTTTAGCCCTATTATCATGTTTAAATTGCTAGTAATGTTGATTTCTACAACGTATTTGATGGGTATTTGCTTATTGTCGATATTGTTGATGTGCCCTATGGCTAGGCCCTGATAAGGCTAGCCAATTTGTGTTCTCTAATCTGAACTTATCGCTGCGATTATTGTTTAATGAGATCAACATTGCTAGTAATACGTTTAAGGCTATTTTGACTAGTTTTCATCGATTTATCTTCCGACGCCTTCACACCTTGACCGGGTGAAGCGTTGTGTGATATTAAAAGACGTGAAATTTCAGCGACTATAAACTCCTAATGAACTCACAACCGTAGCATACTTGTCTCATCGAATACCAAACTTTCGTGATACCGTAATACTTGTAGGAACCACTTTCTTTGCTACAAATCCTTACACTATTCTTCACCTTCACAAAGGTGGTTGTTTTCTTAACCGTATATTTTATTTGATTAGTTGAATTTGTGTTATCTCAGGTCGACTTGTCCCGATGATTCGACTCTGGACTCTCCAGATACTACTTGCACGATCTCCTGCACTTGGGAGTAAAGCTCACATTGTTTTGAGAGAGGCAATTCTCTTATCCATTTTCTCTTGATAATATCCCTCTTTTGTATAATAGATTCTCGTATCCAAATTCTCTTGGTCAAATTCTCTTATCCAATTTCTCTTGATAACATCCCTCTTTTATATAATAGATATGTATGTATATGTATGTATCTATATGTATGTATGTATATGTATACGCTTGTCCAAATTCTCTCATCCAATTTCTCTTGTCCAATTTCTCTTATCCAATTTCTCTTGATAACATCCCTATTTTATAGAATATATATACTCTTATCCAAATTCTCTTATCCAAATTTATCTTGTCCAATTTCTATAACATCCCTATTTTATAGAATAGATATACTCTTGATAACATCCCTAGTCATTACCCATGTCCATAGGACACTGTTTATTTAAGATATTCCCATCCTCAAAATTTTAGTTCCCCCCAAAATTAAAGCACAATAATTGTTATGTAGTTCCCCCCAAAAAATAAATGATTTCATCTTCCCCCGACCAAGAGTTTCCCCCTAAAATACAAACTTCCCCCATTTGTTTCATAGATTTTTCAAATTCAAACTTTTGGTGTCATGATGATAAAATGTCTTTCAAATATTAAATTTCAGACTCCCATCAAAATTTCAAAACTCCAACTAAAATTCAAACTTCCCCCAAGGTTTCTCCCAAAATTTCAAAATTCCAACTCATTTTTGTTTGTCCTAGTCATCATGTATGTTTGTCCTAGTCAGCCCTAACCTTTATCCTAGCAGAACATAATTCAAAATCTTCATCAAATATAGAATAGATATCCAAATTCTCTTGTCCAAATTCTCTTATCCAAATTCTCTTGTCCAATTTCTCTTAATAACATCCCTCTTTTATATAATAGATATCCAATTTCTCATGTCCAATTTCTCTTGATAACATCCCTCTTTTATATAATAGATGTATATACTCGTGTCCAAATTCTCTTATCTAATTTCTCTTGTCCAATTTCTCTTATCCAATTTCTCTTGATAACATCCCTATTTTATAGAATAGATGTATATGTATGTATGTAGATGTATATATGTGTGTATCTCATCACAAAATTCCCCACCTCTTCTCTTATCTCTCAAAATCAGAAATTGGATAAGAGAATTTGGACAATAGAAATTGGATAAGAGAATTTGGACAAGAAAAATTGGATATCTATTATCTATTATATAAAAGAGGGATGTTATCAAGAGAAATTGGATAAGAGAATTTGGACAAGAGTATATACATCTATTCTATAAAATAGGGATGTTATCAAGAGAAATTGGATAAGAGAAATTAGACAAGAGAAACTGGATAAGAGAATTTAGACTAGAGTATATACATATCTATTCTATAAAATAGGGATGTTATCAAGAGAAATTGGATAAGAGAAATAGGACAAGAGAATTTGGACGAGAGTATTTACATACATATGTATACATAATATATACATCTACATCTATTATATAAAAGAGGGATGTTATCAAGAGAAATTGGATAAGAGAATTTGGGATGGTATTAAGAGAAATTGGATAAGAGAAATTGGACAAGAGAATTTGTATAAGTGAATTTGGACAAGAGTATACATATACATCTATTATATAAAAGAGGGATGTTATCAAAAGAAATTGGATAAAGGAATTTGGACATGAGAAATTGAATAAGAGAATTTGGATATCTATTATATAAAAGAGGGAAATTGGATAGGAGAAAATATAAGAGATGAAATTTTGAGGGATAAGAGAGGAGGTGTGGAATTTTGCACATATAACCCCGGTTTTTGCATTTTTGCCCCTGGACCCTCCCCACACACCCACCCACACTTTTTATTCTCCCCCTTTCGACCATTTTTTCCAGTCCTTTGAAGATTTTGAATCTTATCCTACTAGGACAAAGCTTTGTCCTACGTGGCAAGTTTGTCCTAGGTGGCAATGACAATTTTGGGGGGACTTAAATTTTGGGGGAAAACTTAAATTTGGGGGGAAACTTGAAATTTTGTGGGAAAACTTGAAATTTGGGGGAACTTGAAATTTGTGGGAAAAAAACTCGGCCATTAAATAAACCGTGCCCTATGGGCACGAGTAATGACTAGTCGATTATATAAAAGAGTGATGTTATCAAGAGGAATTGGATAAAGGAATTTAGACAGGAGAAATTGGATAACTGAAGTTGGATATCTATTATATAAAAGAGGGATGTTATCAAGAGAAATTGGATAAAGGAATTTGGACATGAGAAATTGAATAAGAAAATTTGGATATCTATTATATAAAAGAGGGAAATTGGATAAGAGAAAATATAAGAGATGAAATTTTGAGGGATAAGAGAGGAGGTGGGGAATTTTGCACATATAACCCCGGTTTTTACATTTTTGCCCATGGACCCTCCCCACACACACACCACACTTTTTATTCCCCCCCCCCCTTTTGACCATTTTTTCCAGTCCTTTGAAGATTTTGAATCTTATCCTACTAGGACAAAGCTTTGTCCTACGTGGCAAGTTTGTCCTAGGTGGCAATGACAATTTTGGGGGACTTAAATTTTGGGGGAAAACTTAAATTTGAGGGGAAAATTGAAATTTTGTGGGAAAACTTGAAATTTGGGGGAACTTGAAATTTGTGGGGGAAAAACTCAGCCATTAAATAAACCGTGCCGTCCAGGGGCAAAAATGTAAAAACCGGGGGTGTATGTGCAAAATTCTCCACTACTCTCTTATCCCTTAAAATCTCATCTCTTATCCAATTTCTTTTGTCCAAATTATCTTGTCCAAATTCTCTTATCCAATTTCTCTTGTCCAATTTCTCTTATCCAATTTCTCTTGATAACATCCCTATTTTATAAAATAGTATGTATGTATGTATGTATATGTATGTATGTATGTATTTGTATCTATGTATATGTATAAGTATACTCTTGTCCAAATTCTCTTATCCAATTTCTCTTGTCCAATTTCTCTTATCCAATTTCTCTTGATAACATCCCTATTTTATAGAATAGATGTGTGTATATGTATGTATATGTATATGTATATATGTATATGTATGTAAGTATGTATATATATGTATGTATATACTCTTGTCCAAATTCTCTTATCCAATTTCTCTTGTCCAATTTCTCTTATCCAATATCTCTTGATAACACGGTTTATTTAATAGCTGAATTTCTTTCCCCCACAAATTTAAAGTTCCCCCAAATTTCAAGTTTTACACAAAATTTCAAGTTTCCCCCTAAATTTACCCCAAAATTTATGTCCCCCCCAAAATTGTCATTGCCACCTAGAATAAACTTGCCACGTAGGACAAAGCTTTGTCCTAGTATGATAAGATTCAAAATCTTCAAAGGACTGGAAAAAATGGCCGGAAAGCGGTGGATAATAAAAAGTGTGGGTGGGTGTGTAGGGAGGGTTCAGGGGCAAAAATGCAAAAACCGGTGTTGTATGTGCAAAATTCCTCACCTCCTCGCTTATCCCTCAAAATCTCATCTCTTATATTTTTTTCTCATCCAAATTTTCTTATCAAAATTTTCTTATCCAATTTCTCATGTCCAAATTCTTTTATCCAACTTCTCCAAGGGCATAAATGCAAAAACCGGGTTTGTATGTGCAAAATTCCACACCTCCTCTCTCATCTCTCAAAATCTCATCTCTTATATTTTCTCTTCTCCAAATTCTCTTCTCCAATTTCTCATGTCCAAATTCTCTTATCCAATTTCTTTTGATAACATCACTTTTTTATATAATTAGATATCCAATTTCTCTTATCCAATTTCTCATGTCTAAATTCTCTTATCCAATTTCTCTTGATAACATTTTTTTTATATAATAGATATCCAAATTCTCTTATCCAATTTCTCATGTCCAAATTCTCTTGATAACATCCCTCTTTTATATAATAGATATCCAAATTCTCTTATCCAATTTCTCATGTCAAAATTCTCTTATCTAATTTCTCTTGATAACATCCCTCTTTTATATAAAAGATATCCAAATTCTCTTATGCAATTTCTCATGTCCAAATTCTCTTATCCAATTTCTCTTGATTACCCGTGCCCATAGGAGTTTTTCCCCCACAAATTTCAAGTTGCCCCAAATTTCAAGTTTTCCCACAAAATTTCAAGTTTCCTCCCAAATTTATGGTTTCCCCTACAATTTAAGTTCCCCCCCCAATTGTCATTGCCACCTAGGACAAACTTGCCACGTTTGACAAAGCTTTGTCCTAGTAGGATAAGATTCGGTCATTACCTGTGCCCATAGGGCACGGTTTATTTAATGGCTGAGTTCCCCCCCCCCCCCTCACAAATTTCAAGTTCCTCCAAATTTCAAGTTTTCCCACAAAATTTCAAGTTTCCCCCCAAATTTAATTTTTCTCCCAAAATTTAAGACCCCCCAAAATTGTCATTGCCACCTAGGACAAACTTGCCACGTATGACAAAGCTTTGTCCTAGTAGGATAAGATTCAAAATCTTATCAAGAGAAATTTAGTCATTACCCGTGCCCATAGGAAACGGTTTATTTAATGGCTGAGTTCCCCCCCCCCCAACAAATTTCAAGTTCCACCAAATTTCAAACCCGTATCCAATTTCTCTTGATAACATCCCTCCTTTATATAATAGATATCCAATTTCTCTTATCCAATTTCTCATGTCCAAATTCTCTTATCCAATTTCTCTTGATAACATCCCTCTTTTATATAATAGATATCCAAATTCTCTTATGCAATTTCTCATGTCCAAATTCTCTTATCCAATTTCTCTTATATAATAGATATCCAAATTCTCTTATCCAAATTCTCTTGTCCAAATTCTCTTATCCAATTTCTCTTGATAACATCCCTCTTTTATATAATAGATATGTATGTATGTATATGTATATGTATATATGTATATGTATACTCTTGTCCAACTAATTTCTCCTGTCCAATTTCTCTTATCTAATTTCTCTTGATAACATCCCTATTTTATAGAATAGATATATATGTATGTATATACTCTTGTCCAAATTCTCTTATCTAATTTCTCTTGTCCAATTTCTCATATCCAATTTCTCTTGATAACATCCCTATTTTATACTCTTGTCCAAATTCTCTTACCCAATTTCTCTTGTCCAATTTCTCTTATCCAATTTCTCTTGATAACATACTATTTTATAGAATAGATGTATATACTCTTGTCCAAATTCTCTTATCCAATTTCTCGTGTCCAATTTCTCTTGATATTTCCTATTTTATGGAACAGATGTATATGTATGTATGTATACGTATATATGTATATGTATATATGTATGTATCTGATCACAAAATTCCACACCTCTTCTCTTATCTCTCAAAATCTCATCACTTATCCAATTTCTCTTGTCCAAATTCTCTTACCTAATTTCTCTTGTCCAATTTTTCTTATCCAATTTCTCTTGATAACATCCTTATTTTATAGAATAGATGTATATGTATGTATGTATATGTATATATTTATATGTATATATGTATGTATCTCATCATAAAATTCCCCGCCTCTTCTCTTATCTCTCAAAATCTCATCACTTATCCAATTTCTCTTGTCCAAATTCTCATATCCAATTTCTCGTGTCCAATTTCTCTTATCCAATTTCTCTTGATAACATCCTTATTTTATAGAATACTAGTCATAACCCGTGCCCGCGGGCATGGTTAATTTAAGATTTTTTCCCGCGAAATCTTTGTTCACAAACATTATTTACACGGTCAAATTTGTGCGGAACAAAAAATTCGGCATAGAACAATAAATTCGGTGAGGGCACCCTTGAGTCGGAACAACAAATTAGCGTAAAAAAATTAGCGGGCGCCTTCGACGCGGATGGTGAAAGTGCATAAGTGTGTGTGTGTGTGTGTGTGTGTGTGTGTCGTCCAGGGGCAAAAATGTAAAAACCGGGGGTGTATGTGCAAAATTCTCCACTACTCTCTTATCCCTTAAAATCTCATCTCTTATCCAATTTCTTTTGTCCAAATTCTCTTGTCCAAATTCTCTTATCCAATTTCTCTTGTCCAATTTCTCTTATCCAATTTCTCTTGATAACATCCCTATTTTATAAAATAGTATGTATGTATGTATTTGTATCTATGTATATGTATATGTATACTCTTGTCCAAATTCTCTTATCCAATTTCTCTTGTCCAATTTCTCTTATCCAATTTCTCTTGATAACATCTCTATTTTATAGAATAGATGTGTGTATATGTATGTATATGTATATGTATATATGTATATATATGTAAGTATGTATATATATGTATGTATATACTCTTGTCCAAATTCTCTTATCCAATTTCTCTTGTCCAATTTCTCTTATCCAATATCTCTTGATAACACGGTTTATTTAATAGCTGAATTTTTTTCCCCCACAAATTTAAAGTTCCCCCAAATTTCAAGTTTTCACACAAAATTTCAAGTTTCCCCCTAAATTTACCCCAAAATTTATGTCCCCCCCCAAAATTGTCATTGCCACCTAGAATAAACTTGCCACGTAGGACAAAGCTTTGTCCTAGTATGATAAGATTCAAAATCTTCAAAGGACTGGAAAAAATGGCCGGAAAGCGGTGGATAATAAAAAGTGTGGGTGGGTGTGTAGAGAGGGTTCAGGGGCAAAAATGCAAAAACCGGTGTTGTATGTGCAAAATTCCTCACCTCCTCGCTTATCCCTCAAAATCTCATCTCTTATATTTTTTTCTCATCCAAATTTTCTTATCCAAATTTTCTTATCCAATTTCTCATGTCCAAATTCTTTTATCCAACTTCTCCAAGGGCATAAATGTAAAAACCGGGTTTGTATGTGCAAAATTCCACACCTCCTCTCTTATCCCTCAAAATATCATCTCTTATATTTTCTCTTCTCCAAATTCTCTTATCCAATTTCTCATGTCCAAATTCTCTTATCCAATTTCCTTTGATAACATCACTCTTTTATATAATTAGATATCCAAATTCTCTTATCCAATTTCTCATGTCTAAATTCGTTTATCCAATTTCTCTTGATAACATCTTTTTTATATATAATAGATATCCAAATTCTCTTATCCAATTTCTCATGTCCAAATTCTCTTGATAACATCCCTCTTTTATATAATAGATATCCAAATTCTCTTATCCAATTTCTCATGTCAAAATTCTCTTATCTAATTTCTCTTGATAACATCCCTCTTTTATATAAAAGATATCCAAATTCTCTTATGCAATTTCTCATGTCCAAATTCTCTTATCCAATTTCTCTTGATTACCCGTGCCCATAGGGCACGGTTTATTTAATGGCTGAGTTTTCCCCCCCATAAATTTCAAGTTCCCACAAATTTCAAGTTTTCCCACAAAATTTCAAGTTTCCTCCCAAATTTATGTTTTCCCCTACAATTTAAGTTCCCCCCCAAATTGTCATTGCCACCTAGGACAAACTTGCCACGTTTGACAAAGCTTTGTCCTAGTAGGATAAGATTCAGTCATTACCTGTGCCCATAGGGCACGGTTTATTTAATGGCTGAGTTTCCCCCCACAAATTTCAAGTTCCTCCAAATTTCAAGTTTTCCCACAAAATTTCAAGTTTCCCCCCAAATTTAATTTTTCTCCCAAAATTTAAGACCCCCCAAAATTGTCATTGCCACCTAGGACAAACTTGCCACGTATGACAAAGCTTTGTCCTAGTAGGATAAGATTCAAAATCTTATCAAGAGAAATTTAGTCATTACCCGTGCCCATAGGGAACGGTTTATTTAATGGCTGAGTTTCCCCCCCCCCCCACAAATTTCAAGTTCCACCAAATTTCAAACCCTTATCCAATTTCTCTTGATAACATCCCTCTTTTATATAATAGATATCCAAATTCTCTTATCCAATTTCTCATGTCCAAATTCTCTTATCCAATTTCTCTTGATAACATCCCTCTTTTATATAATAGATATCCAAATTCTCTTATGCAATTTCTCATGTCCAAATTCTCTTATCCAATTTCTCTTATATAATAGATATCCAAATTCTATTATCCAAATTCTCTTGTCCAAATTCTCTTATCCAATTTCTCTTGATAACATCCCTCTTTTATATAATAGATATGTATGTATGTATAGGTATGTATATGTATATGTATATATGTATATGTATACTCTTGTCCAACCAATTTCTCTTGTCCAATTTCTCTTATCTAATTTCTCTTGATAACATCCCTATTTTATAGAATAGATATATATGTATGTATATACTCTTGTCCAAATTCTCTTATCCAATTTCTCTTGTCCAATTTCTCATATCCAATTTCTCTTGATAACATCCCTATTTTATACTCTTGTCCAAATTCTCTTACCCAATTTCTCTTGTCCAATTTCTCTTATCCAATTTCTCTTGATAACATACCTATTTTATAGAATAGATGTATATACTCTTGTCCAAATTCTCTTATCCAATTTCTCGTGTCCAATTTCTCGTGATAATTCCTATTTTATGGAACAGATGTATATGTATGTATGTATACGTATATATGTATATGTATATATGTATGTATCTGATCACAAAATTCCACACCTCTTCTCTTATCTCTCAAAATCTCATCACTTATCCAATTTCTCTTGTCCAAATTCTCTTACCTAATTTCTCTTGTCCAATTTTTCTTATCCAATTTCTCTTGATAACATCCCTATTTTATAGAATAGATGTATATGTATGTATGTATATGTATATATGTATATGTATATATGTATATGTATATATGTATGTATCTCATCATAAAATTCCCCGCCTCTTCTCTTATCTCTCAAAATCTCATCACTTATCCAATTTCTCTTGTCCAAATTCTCCTATCCAATTTCTCGTGTCCAATTTATCTTATCCAATTTCTCTTGATAACATCCTTATTTTATAGAATAGTCATAACCCGTGCCCGCGGGCACGGTTAATTTAAGATTTTTTCCCGCGAAATCTTTGTTCATCTCTCTGTGTCTCTCTTTACAGATAGAGAAGAAATAAAATTAAAAAAACAATTGAAAGAAGAGAGAGGCAGAGAACTGAGAGGGGCTTAATGGGTTCAATGGAGAACAACCCCGATTCCAGGGACCTGTTCTTCTCCTACCCGAACCCCAATCCGACCAGCACTGCAAGCTCCGGCTCCTCCGGATCCACCGTCGTCGGACGCAACTCCGACGCCGGGGTCAACGGCCTCTCCGATCTCGCACCCACTCCAGCGAGCTCCCCCTGGGCCCCACCCCCTCCCGAACCCCCAGGCCTGGCCACCGCCGATCCGGCTCCGGTGCCCTCTTCTACAACGCATTCGTCGTCGCCAGCTCCGCCACCAGCCCTCCTTCCGCCGGCGCCTCCCTCCCAGCCGGCAACATCTGCCCCTCCGGCAAGATCCACGGCAGAGAAGATCCGTTCGCTTCCAAGCTCCCCATGACCGCCATTATCAGCTGTCCGTACGCGAAAAATAACTACCAAGATCCGAGGCTCTTTGTGCTTCGACAAATTCGTTACCTCAAGATCTGAGGTTTTTAGGGGGGAGGTGATGAAGGAGGGGGTGATGAAGGGGGGGGGAGAGAGAGAGAGAGAGAGAGAGAGAGAGAGAACAGACTGCTGCCTTCTCTTCTTGGTTACCTTCTTCTCCTCTTGAAGCATATTTTCAGCAAGAGATAGGGCTGTTGCTCTATTGGGAAAGATCTCAGCAATCAAATGTCTGTTGCTATTCCCAAAAAAAGCCCCTTGCTCTACCCCAAAAGCAGACTTATTTTCCCAAGTCAAATGGCAGGTTACGAAAAGAAATGGGACCCACAAAAATTCAAAAATACAAACCATTGATCTAAATTTTTAATCCCAACCGTTCATCATCCAAGATTAAATCCTGGCCATCTTTCTATCAACCGGTTTGTCCTAGTCAGCTTGTCCTAGTCAGCCCTAGGATTCAAAAATCACTGTCAAATGTATACTCTTGTCCAATTTCTCTTGTCCAATTTCTCTTATCCAATTTCTCTTGATAACATCCCTATTTTATACTCTTGTCCAAATTCTCTTATTCAATTTCTCTTGTCCAATTTCTCTTATCCAATTTCTCTTGATAACATCCCTATTTTATAGAATAGATATCTAAATACTACACATCTATATGTGATGACACACTCCTTATAATTATATATATCTACATACATACATGTTCACACGATATTTAAATACACCATACTCATAATTCACAGAGCTAGCATACTTACACATACACATACCTATGGGTATACCTAGATACATCAGAGTATAGTTCAAGTATACAACCAAGTATACATCCATCTATAGATACACATACTACTATATCACATCCAATATGTATGCAACCTGTTGGATACAACGATATAAGGTTTATGGTTTGATGATGACAAACAGTTGTGAACGATCTGATGGTGTGTTAAGTATTTGCAGGAGTGGCAAGGACGTAAATATCCAATGTTGGCTAACTCAAAGAGATGGAGGAATTGCTATACACATAGCAATGGGACTTGTTCAAAGAGTTATTCACATAGCAAAGTGATATATTGGACTTGGTCAAAGGGGTATAGATGAGGAGAGATCAATTCTAATCAAGTTGGGATTTGATCAAATCAATGAACAAGATTTGCTTCTATTCAAATCCCCTATTTGCTATTATCTCCTAGATTCTTTAGGATTCATCTCCATCCATCCCCTAACCGTCTCCCCCCCACCTTCCATCATATAAAAGACATCATCTCCAAAGGGGCAACGGCATGCGGCATAAACAAAAATTGAAGTTGGCCAAAACCCTAAGAAAAATAGCCTACACGCCATCATCTTCTCTCTTGCGAAAAGTTTCATTGTTCACCCTATAGCCGCAAGTTCCATTGGCCAAACACTCATTATTGCCGCAAGCATCTAGCTCCTCTCCACATAGCCAAGCAATCAAGACCCAAGTTCCAAAGACTCCAGCATCTTCATAAGTTCAACAAGCCAGCCGCAATTCTCCAAGTGAAGAGGATCAAGCAACAAAAAGATCTCCCTTCACCATTGCCGCAACAAGCCTCAAAGAGAACTTCATCATTGTAGCAATCTTCATTGCTGGAGGAGGAGAAGAGTTCAACAAGGTTTCGGCATCAAGAGGAGTCACGCAAGTGTTATCAACAAGTCGCACCAACCGTAGCCAACGAACCCCACACCAATCGCTTACCGACCGGGGGTTTTTGCCGAGCCAACATCCACGCACCAAGCCTCGGCTACCGAATGCTCTCCGTGCCATCCAAGCTAGCAGCAAGCCCGCACCAAGAGCTGTGCCGACCGAGGGCCTCTCCACGCCAAAGGGGCTGCCGACCGGAGCTTCCTCCTCATTGCTGACCGAGCGGACACAAGCTCCAAGAAGCCTGCCGACAGAGAGCTCCTGTGTGCTTCAGCTGCTTGACGACCGAGAGGAAGCCAGGGCCAATTGCTGTGCCGACCGAACCAAGTTGCTGAGCCCCATCTTTGTTGCCTGCCGTTAACTCCTTGTGCCCACATCAACTGTCGATCGAGCTGCTCTACAACTCCTTGCCTACAGCAAATGTCACGACCCGCTTCCCTAAAATGGAGGCGAGACGTGAAAAGGTCCGCACGAGAGTGGAGCTGTGAAGCCCCAAACCCGATAAGCGTCAATAAAACATAAGCAGGTCCCTGTAACCACAACGGAACAACAATAATAATACAAGGAGAGACTGAAATAAAATCTCACATCTCATAAAGTCCAATATCCAAAATAAGTTCAACATCCAGAAAATCCACCAGGCTAAAAGAAAAGAGTCTAAAGGCCCAGAACAAGGCCAACAAAAGCAACGATATAACAAAGTATAGGTGCTACGCACCGATAACAAAACAACTGTCTAACAAAAGTAAAACACAACGAAGACACTAGGACTGGTCCCCAGTGTCCACGTACTCCCCGTCAAACACAAGCTCGGGCTCGGCGTCAGCAAACACCTCGTCCTCAACAAGGTACTCAGGCTCAGGATCTAACATGTGTCACCCAAAAGAGTAAAGGGGCACATGTCAGCAAGTCTAAAAGACTTGGGCAAGGAAACTAAAAGTAAGGCAACTAGCAACCTAGCAGTTATAGTATGCATGACATGGTAGTTATAACATGAGTGCACAAATAAGACATGGCAAGGCAATTTGTACAAGAGAACAATCATCGGGACAAGACAAGAATAGCCAAGCTACTATCAATCTCAATCAATTAACTATTCACGTTTCACGTTGTTTTGTAGATGTTTACGCCTTACAGCTGAATGGTTTCACATTCGCTGATTGGCCGCTTAACAACTACCCCAAAACCTAGAGTTTACGCCTTACCACTGCAGTTGCTGATCGGGCAGACTCGCAGTTGATTGGCCGCTTAACTCTTACCCCCAATACCCACACGTAATGGAGCCAGGGTCCCCGCACATGAGCTCAGCAAGTGAGCCGGGGTTGCCCCGCACATGAGCTCGCATTCTTAAACATTTGGCGTCAGGGTGCACCTAGCCGGACACAAGCAATTCGGGCATTGGCTATCAACCAACACATGGCCCGCTTCTGGAACACGAGCCAGGAACACAAGCATTTGTAGCGAAGCTACGCAATCACAGAATCACTTCAAGGATGCAATGACATGACAATTAATTTGCGTACCGTTAATGGAATTTAAACATGACATGGTAATTGTGCAACATGCTATATGTCGGAACTAGCTTCGTTGTCAAGCTAGTTCCCCAATTTGCGCCTAGGCGAGTATCATTTCGTCGCCTAGCATCTTTTACGCCTACAACAAGCAAATGGCCTAAAACATGGCCTACACCCTAAGTGGCAAGTTTCACTTGCCTAGCACCGGGGATGACGACCACTTCGTCACACGGATGCTAATCTACGGGGAAATCGCTGTTATGGGGGAACAATCAACAAACAACATGAAATTTTATTAGGGTTTCATAAAAATACAAATAGGCTATGAAAACATAGAGGAATCGGTTTCTTACCGAGAGGAGGCGGAAGAAACACTCCGGAGAACCCTAGGATCAGATCTGGAAAAGATTGGAGAAGTTTGGAGAAACTAGGGTTTTGGGGGATTTTGGTGATTTTGAGGATTTTGATGGAGATTTGGGGAAGACGAGAGGTAGATAGAGTGAATGGACGGTTTGGATGATGGATTTAGGGCTTGGAATGAAGGAATGAAGCTTGGAGGAAGATGGGGGCTCAATGGGGGTGATTTTAGGGTTTAGGGTCGAGTGGAGGAAGATGAAATCGTTTGGGATGGGTTTAAATAGGATGGGCAGGCGGCTGCCCAGAAATTAGGGTTTTAACACAGGTTAGTCGGTCAAAGAGCAACCACTGACCGACTAGTTTGGCAACTAGTCGGTCGGTCGACCAACGCAGACCGACTAAGTGTAAACAGTAACTCCTGAACGAAAATAGGATTTAGAATTAGTCGGTCCATGAACAAATACTGACCGACTAGTTTAGCATCTAGTCGGTCGATGAACGTTCTTAGACCGACTAAGAGTAAACAGTAACTGATACTAAAATTAGATGATGAGTTAGTCGGTTAAAGAAGCATTGCCGACCGACTAGTTTGCAACCTAGTCGGTCAACCAACGTTCTTAGACCGAATAACGATAAACAGTAACTCCTGAGAAATTTAGAAAGCCAACTAGTCGGTCCAAGAAGGATTGCCGACCGACTGGATCGTCATCTAGTCGGTCGGTGCCCCTTCTTATATCGGCTAATGAGCACAAAAAGTTCCGATACGGAGCGCGGGGCCCCGGGATCGATTCCTAAGACTTCTAGGCTTGATCTAATAGTAAGATACGACCGTTATGAATTCCGTCACGAATGACATACTTCGAAATCGACGATCCTAAGGAAGAAACGAGAAAATACGACGAATCGATCGAAAATGAAAGCTACGGAGACGAAAACCACACATGAGGAGAAAATCCACCAAAACATATATTATATTATAATAAATCCAGATACAAGAAAAGCAGTCGTTATATCCTCCCCAACTTAAGAAAAATTCCGTCCTCGGAATTTCCAAATACTCACGAGTCCGGAAACAAAAGTGGGAAACGCTCTCGCATCTCATCCTCATTCTCCCAAGTAGACTCTCCAGGTGAGCCGTGTCGCCACATCACTCTCACAAGATTGACAATCTTGTTCCGAAGCGATTTCTGACGCCTGTCCAGAATCTGCACTGGATGCTGGTCATACGTCATATCGGGGCGAACGGTAATCTCCGAAAAATCCACAGCATGAGATGGATCGCTAATGTATCGACGAAGCTGCGACACATGGAAAACATTGTGAACTCCTTCCAAAGATGGCGGCAAGGCCAAGCGATACGCTACCTCGCCAACCCTCTCCAAAATGTCAAATTGTCCAATGTATCGCGGGCTCAACTTCCCTCGCTTCCCGAAACGAATCACACCACGATTCGGGGAAATCTTCAAGAACACATGGTCGCCCAGCTGAAACTCCAAAGGACGACGTTTAGCATCCGCCCAATGCTTAAAACGGTCCTGAGCAATTCTCAACGTCTCCCGAATATTCCTGACGATATCCACGGCCTCCACGATCATCTCAGGCCCCAACAGCTCCTGATCACCAACGTCATCCCAACTCAATGGCGATCGACATTTCCTCCCATAAAGAGCGGCGAAAGGCGCCATGCCAATACTCGCCTGGAAGCTGTTGTTGTAAGAGAACTCCACCAGATGCAGATGGTCCTCCCACGAACCCTTGAAATCCAACATGCACGCCCTCAGCATGTCTTCCAAAATCTGAATCGTCCTCTCGGACCGGCCATCCGTCTGCGGATGGTACGCCGTGCTGAAACTCAGACGTGTACCCAAGCTCTTCTGCAAACTCTGCCAGAACTGAGATGTGAACCTCGTGTCTCTGTCAGACACGATACTCATGGGGACTCCATGAAGTCGCACAACCTCCTGCACGATTCACGTTACATCACTATCCAAACTAGGAAAAGGAAATAAAAACGGAGAGTAAAAGAATTTTACCTCCATATATCTCCTCGCTAGCGCCTCAATGGACTGTCCCACTCGGAACGGAATAAAGTGCGCAAATTTGGTCAATCGATCTACGATCACCCAAATCGCGTCATTCTGCTTCGGACTCCGAGGTAGTCCAGTCACGAAATCCATAGTGATGTGTTGCCATTTCCACTCCAGAATCGGAAGCGGTTGTAGCAACCCGGTCGTACGCTGATGCTCCGCCTTCACTTGCTGGCAACCCAAGCACTTGGCTACACTCCGAGCCACGCTCCTCTTCATACCATGCCACCAATAATTCAGACGAAGATCCTGGTACATCTTGGTGCCACCAGGATGCACAGAATACAGCGAACTGTGTGCCTCCACCATCAACTCCTCTCTGATATCCCAAGCTGGCACACACAACCTGGCTCTGAACCTCAGCGAGCCATCCTCATGAATCAAAAAGTCAGTCCGCAGACCGGCTTCCACCTGCTCCCGAATCTTCACCAGCTTCGGATCCTCAGCCTGGCCAGCCTTAATCCGATCCACAATCGTCGACTGTACCTGCATGTACATCAATGACGAAGCCTCCCCAGGAAGAACAACCTCCACGCCAGACTCACAAAAATCCTGCTGCAATCTCCACTGCGAGGTCAAAATCATCACCACTGGAAGCCTACTCAAAGCATCTGGAACCACATTCACCTTGCCAGGGTGAAACTGCAAATCAATCTCATAATCTGCCATAAGCTCCAACCATCGACGCTGTCGCATATTGAGCTCCTTCTAAGTGAAAATATACTTCAAGCTTTTGTGATCGGTGAAAATCTTCACTTTCTCACTCAGCAGGAAGTACCTCCAAATCTTAAGAGCAAACACAACGGCAGCCAACTCCAAATCATGCGTCGGGTAATTCTTCTCATGAACCTTAAGCTGACGGGACGCATACGCCACAACATGCCCATGCTGATGCAACACACAACCGAGACCCTTGCCAGAAGCATCGCAAAAGATCTCAAATCCACCGCTACGATCAGGCACAACAAGAATAGGGGCAGTCGTCAACCTCTCCATCAGAATACCAAAAGCACTCTCACAATCACCCGACCAAACAAAAGCAACATCCTTCCGCGTCAACCTGGTCATCGGCTCAGAAATACGAGAAAAGTCCTTAATGAATCGCCGATAATAACCAGCAAGTCCAAGGAAACTCCGAATCTCAGACGCAGACGACGGAATAGGCCACTCCCTGATGGCCCGAATCTTCTCGGGATCCACTGAAATACCATCTCCAGTCACCACATGCCCAAGAAAAGCAACTCTATCCAGCCAAAACTCGCACTTCGAAAACTTAGCATACAAACGATGCTTCCTCAAGATCTCCAACACCGTCCTTAAGTGCGAGGCATGCTCTTCCTCCGACTTCGAATAGATCAGAATGTCGTCGATAAAGATAACGACAAACTTATCCAAAAAGTCGTAGAAAATCAGGTTCATCAGATTCATGAAAACTGCGGGCGCGTTAGTTACGCCGAAAGGCATAACCACAAACTCATAGTGTCCATACTTCGTCCTGAACGCTGTCTTCGGAACATCATCCTTCTTCACCTTCAACTGATGGTAACCACTCCTCAAATCCAATTTAGAAAACACCCTCGAACCTCCAAGCTGATAAAAAATATCATCGATGCGAGGCAACGGGTATTTATTCTTAATGGTCACCGCATTCAACTCCCGATAGTCCACGCACATGCGACGCGAACCATCCTTCTTCTTCACCAGCAACACCGGTGCTCCCCATAGAGACACGCTAGGATTAATATAACCCTTCTTCAAAAGCTCATCCAGCTGCTTCCGCAACTCTTCCAACTCTGCAGGTGCCATACGATACGGCGCCTTCGAAATCGGCTGCGCACCCGGAATGAGATCAATAGAAAATTCCAAAGCCCGATCAGGTGGCAAACCAGACATCTCCTCGGGGAAGACGTCGCCAAAATCTCGCACCACAGCTGGCCACTCCAGCTCCATCTGCATAGCCACAGCCTCCACCGGCCTGGCCCGAAATCTGACAGGACCAAGCGAACTGCTACCACGACTGAACTCAAATACTGGATGTCCGGGAATCTCGAACACCACCTTCTTCCTCCGACAGTCGATCGTAGCATAGAAGCTCGCAAGCCAGTCCATCCCAAGAACTGCATCATAGTTGATGATGTCGTGGACAATGAAATCAGCGAAAAGCTCATGTCCACAGACCACCAACGAGCAAGAATTGCAACCACGATGCACCGAGACCACGCCATTCCCTGTAACGATATTCCAACTCTTGGGAAGAGGGGACTTCGACAAGGAATGCCTCTCCACGAAGCTCCGAGAAATAATGCACATCGATGCACCAGAGTCAAAGAGGACTCGTGCAGGAAATGTGCAAGCCAAAACCACACCTAATCAATCAATTAACAATCAAACCCTAGTCTAGCAAACAACCATGTTCAAGCAAACAACACAATCTAACAATCAAAACCAGCTAGGAAAGTAACAGCTAGATTGGGGATTACCTGCGATAACCTCATCCACAGCCTCGCTCTCCGCAGTGGTCATCAGAAAAGCCTGCCTCCTCGGCGGAACAGCCTGCCGAAAAGCCTGTCCCTGTGGAACAAGAGCTGCTCCACGACCAGCAGGAACAGACGCTCGCTACTGCAACGGCTGTGCTGCAACAGGTGCCCTCCGCAGCTGATTCGCATGCCGACAATCCTTCGCGACATGGGAAGCATCACCACAAACCAGACAGTGGCCCAAAAACTTCCGACACTGATCCTTGACGTGGCCAGGCTTGCCGCAGAAATGGCAAGACTTCAGAACAGGCCCTCCTGGCCTCTTAAACTGAGCAGACTGATTAGGCCTGAATCCAGGTCTAACCACAGCTCTCGCCTGTTCCACAGGCCTCTTCCCAGCACCAACAATAGACCCCCTCCTCTGGTTCACGAGCAGCTCCTGCCTCTTGGCTGCTACTAGAACCTTCTGATAAGACTCCCGGTCAGAAGAGGTCACAAAACTCTGGAGCTCCGAAGCAAGTCCCTGCAGGAACCTCTGAGCTCTCTCCTCAGCGTCCTGCACCATCTTCGGTGCAAACTGACTCAGCCTCATGAACTCTTGGTGATACATGTCCACCGACGAGTTCCCTTGCTTCAAATCGATAAAACGCTGCAGCATCTCTTCCCTGGCAGCTTTCAGAAAGAACTCACCCTCAAATCTTGTCTTGAAGGTAGCCCAAGCTATCGGCTCCACCAACATCTTCTCTTCCGCATCCCACCAATTCTGAGCATTGTCCTTGAGCTGCCTCTTCGCCAAATCAACCCATCCAGCCGGGGTGATCTTGGCCATCTTCAGATTGTCCTCAATGTTCCGAATCCACTCATCAACAGCCAGAGGACCCTCAGACCCATCAAAATATGCGGGACCCAGCTCCCGAAATTGCTTCGCTCCTGGCTCAGAGCGAGGGGCATCCGGAAGAGCCCGGGCAGCTCGAGCAAGTGGAGCATTCTGGACTTGCAGAAGCACGCCCTGCTGCACTTGCATCATCTGGAGCATCATCCGCATCATCTCACCGCTGGTGGGTTCCCGCTCAGGCTCCTCATCATGAGGGAGCGCACCACTGCCCCCACCACGGGTGAAACGCCTTCCTGCCATCTAATGACACGGAGAACGAATCAGATTAGACTCATAGCTTATGACATCGGACGTCGAACTTAATTTATTGGACATTCTAATATTATTATCGTCATTCCAAAAATCGAAGTTACAGAGGGACCTGCATGGGCCACCAACAAAACCTGTCACGACCCGCTTCCCTAAAATGGAGGCGAGACGTGAAAAGGTCCGCACGAGAGTGGAGCTGTGAAGCCCCAAACCCGATAATCGTTAATAAAACATAAGCAGGTCCCTGTAACCACAACGGAACAACAATAATAATACAAGGAGAGACTGAAATAAAATCTCACATCTCATAAAGTCCAATATCCAAAATAAGTTCAACATCCAGAAAATCCACCAGGCTAAAAGAAAAGAGTCTAAAGGCCCAGAACAAGGCCAACAAAAGCAACGACATAACAAAGTATAGGTGCTACGCACCGATAACAAAACAACTGTCTAACAAAAGTAAAACACAATGAAGACACTAGGACTGGTCCCCAGTGTCCACGTACTCCCCGTCAAACACAAGCTCGGGCTCGGCGTCAGCAAACACCTCGTCCTCAACAAGGTACTCAGGCTCAGGATCTAACATGTGTCACCCAAAAGAGTAAAGGGGCACATGTCAGCAAGTCTAAAAGACTTGGGCAAGGAAACTGAAAGTAAGGCAACTAGCAACCTAGCAGTTATAGTATGCATGACATGGTAGTTATAACATGAGTGCACAAATAAGACATGGCAAGACAATTTGTACAAGAGAACAATCATCGGGACATGACAAGAATAGCCAAGCTACTATCAATCTCAATCAATTCACTATTCACGTTTCACGTTGTTTTGTAGATGTTTACGCCTTACAGCTGAATGGTTTCACATTCGCTGATTGGCCGCTTAACAACTACCCCAAAACCTAGAGTTTACGCCTTACCACTGCAGTTGCTGATCGGGCAGACTCGCAATTGATTGGCCGCTTAACTCTTACCCCCAATACCCACACGTAATGGAGCCAGGGTCCCCGCACATGAGCTCAGCAAGTGAGCCGGGGTTGCCCCGCACATGAGCTCGCATTCTTAAACATTTGGCGTCGGGGTGCACCTAGCCGGACACAAGCAATTCGGGCATTGGCTATCAACCAACACATGGCCCGCTTCTGGAACACGAGCCAGGAACACAAGCATTTGTAGCGAAGCTACGCAATCACAGAATCACTTCAAGGATGCAATGACATGACAATTAATTTGCGTACCGTTAATGGAATTTAAACATGACATGGTAATTGTGCAACATGCTATATGTCGGAACTAGCTTCGTTGTCAAGCTAGTTCCCCAATTTGCGCCTAGGCGAGTATCATTTCGTCGCCTAGCATCTTTTACGCCTACAACAAGCAAATGGCCTAAAACATGGCCTACACCCTAAGTGGCAAGTTTCACTTGCCTAGCACCGGGGATGACGACCACTTCGTCACACGGATGCTAATCTACGGGGAAATCGCTGTTATGGGGGAACAATCAACAAACAACATGAAATTTTATTAGGGTTTCATAAAAATACAAATAGGCTATGAAAACATAGAGGAATCGATTTCTTACCGAGAGGAGGCGGAAGAAACACTCCGGAGAACCCTAGGATCAGATCTGGAAAAGATTGGAGAAGTTTGGAGAAACTAGGGTTTTGGGGGATTTTGGTGATTTTGAGGATTTTGATGGAGATTTGGAGAAGATGAGAGATAGATAGAGTGAATGGACGGTTTGGATGATGGATTTAGGGCTTGGAATGAAGGAATGAAGCTTGGAGGAAGATGGGGGCTCAATGGGGGTGATTTTAGGGTTTAGGGTCGAGTGGAGGAAGATGAAATCGTTTGGGATGGGTTTAAATAGGATGGGCTGGCGGCTGCCCAGAAATTAGGGTTTTAACACAGGTTAGTCGGTCAAAGAGCAACCACTGACCGACTAGTTTGGCAACTAGTCGGTCGGTCGACCAACGCAGACTGACTAAGTGTAAACAGTAACTCCTGAACGAAAATAGGATTTAGAATTAGTCGGTCCATGAACAAATACTGACCGACTAGTTTAGCATCTAGTCGGTCGATGAACGTTCTTAGACCGACTAAGAGTAAACAGTAACTGATACTAAAATTAGATGATGAGTTAGTCGGTTAAAGAAGCATTGCCGACCGACTAGTTTGCAACCTAGTCGGTCAACCAACGTTCTTAGACCGAATAACGATAAACAGTAACTCCTGAGAAATTTAGAAAGCCAACTAGTCGGTCCAAGAAGGATTGCCGACCGACTGGATCGTCATCTAGTCGGTCGGTGCCCCTTCTTATACCGGCTAATGAGCACAAAAAGTTCCGATACGGAGCGCGGGGCCCCGGGATCGATTCCTAAGACTTCTAGGCTTGATCTAATAGTAAGATACGACCGTTATGAAGTCCGTCACGAATGACATACTTCGAAATCGACGATCCTAAGGAAGAAACGAGAAAATACGACGAATCGATTGAAAATGAAAGCTACGGAGACAAAAACCACACATGAGGAGAAAATCCACTAAAACATATATTATATTATAATAAATCCAGATACAAGGAAAGCAGTCGTTACAGCAAAGGAGCCTAGCAAAGCGGGGCTGCCGACCCACACCAGCTCGCAAGATCAACTACCGATCTTTCCACTATTTGCTCGCCGACTGACCTGAGATTGAACTCCGAGAGGCTGTTGACCAAGAGATCCCCACTTTGCCTTCGTCGATCGCTGTCAAGAACCGCACCAAAGAGGTGGCTGCAAGTTGCCAAAGCATCCGCCTCCACTAGCTGCTGTGCCGATCCATCATCAGCAAGAGCCGTGCTCCATCCCTAGCTACTGACCGACTGCATCAGGCCAAGCCCGCACCCTGTGTCGACCTGACTACATCCAGTGTCATTGCCAAAAGCCGCAATCTCCTAGCTCTATCTGCCGTGAGTTTGGTGTGTGGAGCTCCAAGAGAAGAAAGGTACTAGAGTCAACCAAGGAGGCAAGAGCACATGGGCATCTGAGTTAGTACTTGGCTTTGGGTCCTTCATGTGAACAAAGGCAAAGTTGTCTTGGGAAAAGTTATTTGAGGGACCTACACATTCCTATACACTCGGTGCTATTGGCTAATTGTTGAGGATTTATTTGTGCACATCAAGTGACCACACAAGCAGGATATTGGGAAGCGCAACTTGAGTTGCGCGACTTGTGGAGACGACTACATCTAAGTTAGACGAGATCTGACACGCGTTGATTGACAGAGACGACTACGCAGACACGAACTGAGCATTTCTAAACCCTTAACTCTTTATATTCGTGTATTAGTGTATCGATCTCTGTAGGGGAAACTTTACCATCTGTGTTACTTTTTGGGGGACCTGACGACTTTGGGAGTTGTCACGGAGGGAGAGCATCTGACTAGATTGAGAGTGTAGAGCACGTGGTGTGCGTACGAGCTAGGTGAGAGTACATTTGGGATCTTGACTCATTATAGCTGTACTTGATTACATATCTATCTAGTAGTTGCTTTCGGGTCTGGAGTAGGTCGTGGGGACGACCGAACCAGGGTATATCTGTGCGTACTTTGTGATTGCATTCTTTTTACCATGTCTGTGCCTTATAACTGTGTGTGGTTGTTCGTGGGTTGCACGAATATTTTTAATAGCTTATTCACCCCCCAGGCTACGATCCAGATCCAACACGTGGTATCAGAGCCAGTTTAGAGGATCTAGTCTAGATTTTTAGATGACCATGAATATATCTGATTGTGCTTTTGCTGAAGTTCATTCTATTGCCCGTCCCCCTAAGTTTAACGGTGTAGACTTTGCATATTGGAAGGCTAGGATGAAAATCTATTTAGTGTCTGTAGATTATGATGTGTGGGATATTGTTGAAAATGGTTATAGTCTACCCACTATTAAAATTGAAGACACTGTTATGATTAAGCCTAAAGACAAGTGGGATTTAGCTGATAAGAAACTTTATACTCTTAATGGTAAAGCTATGAATGCGCTTATATGCTCTCTTGATAAATCTGAGTTTAATCGTATCTCACATTGTCTAACTGCGCAAGAAATCTGGCATACTCTGGAGGTGACATACGAGGGAACATCGTAAGTAAAGGAATCCAGACTTGTGTTGCTTTGCACAGAATATGAAAGCTTCTGCATGCTACCAACAGAATCTGTGAAAGAGATGTTTGCGAGGTTCACGGACATCGTCTACAAATCAGTTCCCTCGGTAAGCCATACTCTAGCCATGAACAGGTATGAAAGATCTTAAGGGCGCTACCAAGCTCGTTCAGGCCTAAAGTCACCGCTATTCAAGAAGCTAAGGACTTATCAATAATGAAAGTGGAGGACTTGATAGGCAACCTAATGTCACACGAGCTTGAGTTGCAGAGTATAGAAGCCAGAGAGAAACCTGAAGAGAAGACCAAAGTTTCCACACCATTAGCTCTTCAAGCTAACGATGACGATCTTGATGAAGAGCAAGCTCTAATGGTCAGAAACTTCAGGAGATACATTCAGACTGATCAAGGAAGAGCTGAGATGGGAAAAAGGTTCATTCGTTCTAATAATTCTAATTTTGGTAGAAATTCCTCTGATCAGAAAGCTATTAATAGAAGTGAATGTTTTAAATGCAGGAAGAAAGGGCACCACATAAACGATTGCCCACAACAACACACAGCTCAAGTTGCAAAAGGAAAAACGAAAGTGCTGACGTGGGACATGGATAGCTGAGGAGGATGATGAGGAACATGAAGCCCACTCCTGCATGGCATTAATGGCCAAACACAATGAGGTAGGATCTCCCACTAAAGCTGAATTGTTAGAAATCTTGAAAGGAATGCAAAATACTATTAATGAGCTAGAAGCTGATGTGGATAGTTATAGGAATGATAACTTTGATATGCAACAATCTGAGTATGACATGTCTAAGGAAATTGAAAAACTGAAAACTGAAATTGTTGCATGTAATGCTACAATTGACATGTTAAATAAGGAGAAAGCTAGCTTGCCAGAAAAAATTGATTGTCTTTCATGTCCCTCTTTATTAAAGGATATTAGCATGTATAAGCTAGATAAGACAAAGCTTGAAGGTGAAAATGAATTGATTTCTGAAAAGATTAACATGCTAAATCTTGAACTTAAAGAAAAAGTGAGGGATTTTGAAAAGAAAGAAGAGGAAAACAAGCGAGCTTTCATCAGTAAATGCACTTTGCTTGTGAATGAAATTGATATCTTGAAATCCAAAGTCACCACCCTAGAATTGTCATTAAAGAGATTTTTCATAGGAAAACAAAACTTAGATATCATTCTTGGAAATCAATTGTATGGCAATAATAGGCGTGGGCTTGGATTTAGTGCTAAAAATGTTGAAAAGCCCAAGTATAAAAAATTTCACAATGTGCCTTCCATTGCTAAAAATGTTTAGGCAAAGTGTTTTACGTGTGATAGTGTTGGTCACACATCGTACTATTGTAAATATAGGAACTCCAATATTAAATTCAAACAAGTATGGGTTCCTAAATCTTTGTTGACTAACACTAGTGGACCTTGTTGGATTCCAAAGTCACACATAACATCTCTTTTGTAGGTGAGACGGAAATTTGGCGAGGAGCGATAAATTGAGAGTCTCAATATTTTAGCTCCTTAGTCAAATAGCGACGCGAAGGTATATCTCATTCTTTGAACTTAATGCATACCTTCATAGCATTTCTTTTTTTTTTGTTTTTTTTTGTTAACATTTTTTGTGTGCTTGATTTTTTTGTTTTTTGTTTTTGTTTGCTTGATTGTTTTTAGTGTGTTTTTTAGTTCATTATAAAACTGAAAAAAAAAATTGAAAAAGACAAAGCAAAAAAATGAGCTTATTGCATATCTTCCTCTTTGCATCATTCTAGTGCTACAAATGAATGATGATCATATCCATGTAGAAATTGTAGTATTACTTTATGGCTTCAAGCGTATGTTTTATTTCAATAATAGCCATGCCAAGTTCAATGCTTTAATAATATGATTTCTACACCTACTTTCACTTCCACGAATATTAGACTATGTCGTACATTTGGAGATACTCTGTATTAATATTGGAAAGTGAATGTAGGACGATTATCAACTGATAAATCTAAGGGATATGATGTGAGTTGCCATGGATAAAAATTGAGCTAAAAAGAATTGGTTTTCATGTTATGAAAAAAAGGATAGTAAACATGCTCCGTATGAAAAATGGATACAATCCTTGGCAATTACACTACCCACGAGTATCCAACATAAGCTTTATGGGTAATCTTTAGCGTGGGTGTTTTTACTCGTCAAGCAATGTCACACCCACATCTAAGAGTCCTTTTAGGCTATGTTTTGGGGTGTGATACCTTGAACTCATTTTTAATGAGGTGGGGAAAATCAATTCTAGGTGATACAAAGTTATTTTGGAAGATGTTGGATTGATTTGGTTGAATTTGTACAAGTATCTCCCTTTGTACTTCTATGTTTAATAATTGCACTTACACGATGGTGTTGAATTCTAATTATTATTGTCGTTGGATTTGCAGTGTTACTCATAGAATGACGACATGCAAATGCTAGTTATAGTTAATAATACTCTCTTTTTGCATGTTTTATGTTTTAATCTTCATGAATACACTTTTGATGATGACAAAGGGGGAGAAAGTGTTGAAAGATTTGTGATATTATTGGGCTCAAAATACGGTATTATTGATTGAAGGGGGAGCACTGAAAATACATGAAAATGGTGAGCTTGAAAATAGGGGGAGCATGGTAGACAAACTAGTGCTATTGTATTGCATCGTGTGTGCTTGAACATCATGGATTACTTGTTTTGCATACACCCCTCTACTACACTTCACACACGATGATATTGCTAAAAATTGTTAAGTGCAAATCTCTTTTGGTTTGTCATCATCAAAAGGGGGAGATTGTTGGATACAACGATATAAGGTTTATGGTTTGATGATGACAAACAGTTGTGAACGATCTGATGGTGTGTTAAGTATTTGCAGGAGTGGCAAGGACGTAAATATCCAAATGTTGGCTAACTCAAAGAGATGGAGGAATTGCTATACACATAGCAATGGGACTTATTCAAAGAGTTATTCACATAGCAAAGTGATATATTGGACTTGGTCAAAGGGGTATAGATGAGGAGAGATCAATTCTAATCAAGTTGGGATTTGATCAAATCAATGAACAAGATTTGCTTCTATTCAAATCCCCCATTTGCTATTATCTCCTAGATTCTTTAGGATTCATCTCCATCCATCCCCTAACCGTCTCCCCCACCTTCCATCTTATAAAAGCCATCATCTCCATAGGGGCTAGGGCATGCGGCATA
Source organism: Scilla litardierei (assembly GCA_030789695.1). Classification (NCBI taxonomy): domain Eukaryota; kingdom Viridiplantae; phylum Streptophyta; class Magnoliopsida; order Asparagales; family Asparagaceae; genus Scilla; species Scilla litardierei. Next base: position 265,256,696 of record CM061133.1, on the reverse strand, counting down.
AATGATCACTCCATATTTTACACCTTTTTTCTGCATATTTGCATACCGTTTTGATCGCCCATATCACACTTTTCACGATTATTCGACAATATTGCGATACTTTTCACTATTTCTTGTTTTTGTCGTATTTCAGGAAATATGGAGCGATTTGGATCGATTGTGAGATCAAGAGGATTTGCACCCACTCCAGAGTGTCAACCATGGCCCTTTTAAGGGGTATTCTGCAATGGAAGAGGAGTGGAAGATGAAAGAACGTCGTAGGAGCGACGGGGGAGCGAAAAGATGAAGATTGGGCATTTTCAGCATGCCACTCGGCCGAGTGAAGGAGTCACTCGGCCGAGCATTGAGACCCCGCTCGGACGGCCAGATCGGACACGCAACAGAGATGTATCAGCGTGCACTCGGTCGAGCATCGCACGCCGACTCGGCCGAGTGCGGAGACTCCGTCCGCCCGAGTGGCACCCAGACGACGGCAAGCCAAAATGTCCAACTTACTGTAATCCGTCAGTCTGCCCCAGAAGCCCGACTCGGCCGAGTGACGAAAGCCGTCCGCCCGAGTATCAAATGCCCCTCGACCGAGTGACATTTGCCACTCGACCGAGTGATGCCGAGGACACACGTCGCCCAGATTTTCAGACATCCTCCCACTCTTTTGAAATCTGCTATCATTCCAGCAATCAAAGTATTTTTCTCATATTGTTTATGGATAGTAGACTTCATGACGGTTCCAACGCCGCCAAGAACGCGCAAATCGGAGGTCGGATGAAATCTGGAGAATTTCTGCAAGTTGATGCTGCAGTTCTGGAATTTCCACTCGGCCGGGTCACATATTCCACTCGGCCGAGTGCGGCCTGGGCCCAGATTTTAAGTTGCGGTTTGGGCTGTTTTTGGGCACGAATTTGAGGGGTTTTCTAGGGTTTCTTGCTAGGGTTTTGGGAGAGTATTTAAGGGGTTTGTAGCCACCATTAGAGGGGGATCCCATTATGTTTTCTTAGCCCCCATATGTTTCTCTTAGGATTATTTTAGAGGTTAGGCCATGCCCTAGGCCCCCTCTTAGATCAAAAAGCTTGTATTTTGGATTGAAGATCTTCATCAAGCTAAGTATTTTCTTCTTTTTATTTGAATCTTTGTTTTTCTATCTTTTTGTATGCAAGCAATGATTTCTATTGATTCTCATATCCTTATTGCTATGCTAGAGTAGATTTGTTGTTCTAGGGTTTAGGGATGAACCCTATGAATCTAATTTCATATTTGTGAAGAATGAATTTTAAATTGCTAGAATTGCTAGGAGGTTAGGTTGTGATTGATTTCCTACGGATAGCTAGGGATTTCCATCGATTTGGGATTTGCAAGAGATTGGATTCTAATCGATGGGAAGGCCTAGATATTCGATTTAGGTTTACAGTTGGGTTTCTCTAGATTTGGTTTGCAAGAGATTGGACCAAAGCTAGGATTTTTAATTGTAAACCTATACACATATTCGTTTGCAAGAGATTGGACGAATACGAACTATCACAACCTAGATCGTAACTCGAGTTTGCACGAGAGTGGACTCGAGGGGCGATTGAACGATGATGTCGATCCTCATGCTAGTGGCTTAGGTTAGGGTTTGCAAGAGATTGGGCCCTAACCTAGGTTTGCTATAGACCGGCAATAGCGCGAGAGCGTGAGCTTGGTTCTACATTAAGTTGCGACTAGTTCACCTCAACGCAAGTCTAGTAATATTGAGATTCACAATTAACAATGATGCATGACGGTCCGTAGTGGGGATTCCCTAGCCCTAGACGTCTTTATTTGATTGTATATCCCCATACTTTGCCCGACGATTGTGACAGGATCGCCGCAAGGCAAATTCCCTCTTTTATTATATTGTATTTGAGTCGATATTTGACCGATTTCTTTATCATCGACACCGACATCCACCATCATTTCCATTATATCATACCATAGCCATCTCCACCAATAAAACATTTGTAGTCAAACCAACCTAGGATAGATTGGAGCTCAACACCACCTCCTCGTGTTCGATACCCGCTCGCCACTTTGCCGTGCGCTTGCGGTAAAACTACAACCGTCGCTCCGGGACGTGTATCCGGGGCGCGATCAAGTTTTTGGCGCCGTTGCCGGGGAGGTGTTTTCCGTTGGGTGCCAATTTGTCACAATTAGGTTGATTAGATTACATTGAGAAAAAAAATCAAAAAAAAATCAAAAAAAAATCAAAAAAAAATCAAAAAAAAAACATTGAGAGAGATTTTTTCCCACCACCTTCTATTATTATCTTTATCTCTCTTTGTACCACTGACGTCTTTTCCAGGTTGTTTACTTTGATTGATCAGGTACAGCTGTTGCAGCGATGGTGCTTCCAAAGAAAATGCGAGCAGGCTCTATACAATCCTACATATATCTCGCTGCATTCTATCAGGCTGATGGAGAATCCTTCGGGGAAGCCTTGTCTAGGTTTGAAGGAATGTTAGAAATGTTCCAGACGAAGTCAGACCATGAGTGGAATGACTCCACGCTATTTGATATCTTCACTAGAAGGCTAAAGGGACCCTCACGTGAGTTTTTGAAGAGGATGCAAGTGGGGAAGTTCAGTGATTTGCAGTTGGCAGAAGCCTTGGAGCAAATGATAGATGATGCTCGATCTACTGGTTCACTAATCGTTACGGTAAGTAAACCATACGACCAAGTATTCATCGATTTTGTTTTGGCTAATGTCTCTAGTGCAGGTACTATCATAGATGGAGTGTATGCTTCACTTGAAGGTGATCATATCCACCTTTATACCATCAACACTCCACAAATAAAGACATCTGAGTTGCCAAAGGAGGACATGTACACGGACCTATTGAGAAACATTGTCGACGTAGTTCGAAATTCCGGTCCATTGACAATAACGGCAGGTGATCCTTTTGAGCTTGAATTTCAAAACTTTATTACTCATTGTATCTCTTCCACAGGCACAATTGATGATGGAGTCTATGCTCTAGTTGAGGGGCACAAGACCCACTTTTATACCGCGGTCAAGATACATGAGCCCATAGAGCCACCTGCACCTACTATTGAGGAGGCCAAGCCATGCAATCGGGTGCCTCGAGCTCCAGGACAGAAACAAAGAAGGAGGCATGAAAAGGAGATGATGACGTTTACATTGCCTTCTATACCTGAGGAGCCTGAGGAGGATGTCCACGTTCAGCTTGGGGGAGAGTCAGCTTGTGTCATCGTCGCTCCCCCTTGCCACCCACATGAGCCAGAGCTTGCTTTTGAGGAGGCCTTACGTGCAGAGCCAGAGCTTGTCACCGAGGAGGCCGTGCATTGGGACGAGGACACAGCCATTCATGAGGATCCCAAGCATTGCCCTCCTCCTTTCGAGCTACCGCAGCCACCTCTACTTTCTACAGAGGCTGAGCATCCCTCAGAGGCCCACCCTTCCACTGACGCCGAGGACAATCCCACAGAGCTTATGGCTCCCCTTCAGGGAGATCTCTTTACTCCCTCGCCCTTTATATTTGACTCCCCTCCCGTGTATGATGCTTGTTATGATTCATATTCTGACGACTCATTGCACCTTTTGCAGGATTCATGTACATATGATCAAGAGGTACGATGGGACGTATACGAGGAGGAGAGCGAGGAATTAGCACCCATGAATGCTATTGATTATGATCAGGAGGTGCGATGGGATAAGTCTGACGATGATGAGGAGTTGCTTGATGAAACCCACGCTTATATGCCGAAGCTACCTGAACAACCTGAGGCAAACAACGAGGGGTCGATCGACGTGGTACACGAGAGTATAGATTTATTTCCAGGGAAGTGTTGTCAACCGTTTTTAATTTTAAATACTTATGTTGATGACCCTCTTTGGAATACATTTATTTTGGGGAAGAATTATCCACATCAGATTGATGCGGCTTATCTCTTGCAGGGTACAGGTGGAGTCTTTGGAGAGATGCTGGGAGCCGCATTGCTGGAGTCTGATGGAGTCCGTGGACATACGCGCCTGGCGGAGCCACGGAAGGAGCAGTTGGAGCAGTTGCCTGCACCGGCAAAGATACTGGATCCGCCTTTTGCTATAGGTGATATCAATCCAGTAGTGTAGAAATTTTTATGCTTTAAATAAACACGAATTCTCTCGATAGCGAGAGGACCGTATAGATTTGCTTGAATAAATATCACCTCATATAACGGCCACAATAATCATTTACACCCCAAACCCATTATATATATTAATTCCCCTCTTCATATTTTGATATGCCACATCCTTTTGCTCACCACCATCGAGCATTTCTTTCAAGTAAATACTCACTTTCTTATTCATTTGACTTGATCACGCTTTGCAAAGCCATGAAATTTTTGATTGAGTCATTTGAATAGGATTGTTTGGTATAAGCTTGGGGGAAGGCGCTCTCATGCATCATTGTATGTGCATGTAGTTGCATTAGGATTTCATGTCATTCATAACATCATTTTTCATTCACCCCCTTATTATTATCGTTGTTCCTCATATTCTTTCATTATGATCACATTGAGGACAATGTGAAGTCTAAGCTTGGGGGAGTGCATTTCCATGCCATTTAGATGCATTAGTTGCATTTTTACTTTATTTTAGGATTTTTAGAAATTTTTCAAAATTTTGCATCATCTTTTTGATTTTTCCATCTTATTTTCCTTTTATGTGCGTTCATGCATCATATTGTGTGCCTGATTTTCTTTTCTTTTCTTTCCTCTCTTTTATTTTTTCTTATTGCTTTATTTTTCTTTCTCTTCTTTTGCTAGATTTGTTCCTTATGATGATATCTCTTATTGCTTTAGCAACCATCACGATGCTTATTATTCATTGCCATGCTACTTAGAGTATTCCATAGTCTTGCTATTCACATGTTCTTGCAAATCTATTTCTTTTGATGATTCCTCTACATGAATGCATGATATTAATTGAAAACTGAATGTATGGATTAGTGTTTGGTATGCTTTTGTTGGAAATGCACCAAGATTCACGCATCATTAGTATATCTGAAGCATCAGTTTTATTGTCTTATTCACCTTCTGTTGCATACTTGATATGAAAGTACTCTTTACCGCTTGACCTCACTCTTTATTGAGATGATTGAGAATATCCATGCTTACATATGAGTTTTAGTTGAAGTATTATTTTATTGAACCGTTCGTGCACATCTTAGAGTGAACCGAGTGTTACATTATCTCTTTCTCCACATATATCTTTTTATTCTCTACATGTCACTTGAGTTCACCTCCTAAAGCTACTTATATCGCATCTATTTCCCAAAAAAAATCCCCACAAAAGGAAAAGTTAGCTCCAAAAAGTCCAAAAAGCCAAAAAGGAGCCAAAAACCGAAAATACAAATCAAATAGCTCCTACAAAAATCCAAAAAGAAAAGTGAGAAACAAAAAAGGTTCAAAAAGAAAAAAAAAGAAAAAAAAATGTTTCTCTATCTCATTATTGGAGCCACAAAATACTTGGGAAAACCAAGGCAAAAATCCCATTTTCCATTATCATATTCCTTTAGATGCGATGCCTCAAGCTAAGCTTGGGGGGGTGAATTCATTTGACCATATGAGTGAGTATGACATTAGAGTGGAGACGTGCATGAATGGGAATATTCGATAATGCTTAGACTTTGCAAAATATATTAGATATGGAGATTTTTCATGATTTGAAATAAATATGTGAATGCCATGACTTCTATTCTATTCTCTATTGCATGCTTGGTGTGCATCTTATATGCTTCGTTTATAACTTTTGATTGAAAAGTGCATTGCCAACATTTGTATATTAAGTTCTATGAAATGTGTGATGTGGATATGAATTGATTGTATGAATTTAGAGAGTCCCTCTTATTGCTCTTAAAAGCTTGCAAGTACCATGTCTAAGTAAGATTTGAAATCCTTATAGCATGTGATTCGTATTTTCCAAGTTTTCGTGATGTGTAGCTTATGGCTTGAGATCTGAGAGAATAATCTAGCAACCACTTCCACCACGTGTTCTTTCTTTTTCTTTCGTTTCATTTTCTTTATTTTCGTCTCCCGAGTTTGTCTCTCTACTTATCTTCCTCGAGGACGAGTAAGAGGTAAGCTTGGGGGATTTTGATCACTCCATATTTTACACCTTTTTTCTGCATATTTGCATACCGTTTTGATCGCCCATATCACACTTTTCACGATTATTCGACAATATTGCGATACTTTTCACTATTTCTTGTTTTTGTCGTATTTCAGGAAATATGGAGCGATTTGGATCGATTGTGAGATCAAGAGGATTTGCACCCACTCCGGAGTGTCAACCATGGCCCTTTTAAGGGGTATTCTGCAATGGAAGAGGAGTGGAAGATGAAAGAACGTCGTAGGAGCGACGGGGGAGCGAAAAGATGAAGATTGGGCATTTTCAGCATGCCACTCGGCCGAGTGAAGGAGTCACTCGGCCGAGCATTGAACCCCGCTCGGACGGCCAGATCGGACACGCAACAGAGATGTATCAGCGTGCACTCGGTCGAGCATCGCACGCCGACTCGGCCGAGTGCGGAGACTCCGTCCGCCCGAGTGGCACCCAGACGACGGCAAGCCAAAATGTCCAACTTACTGTAATCTGTCAGTCTGCCCCAGAAGCCCGACTCGGCCGAGTGACGAAAGCCGTCCGCCCGAGTATCAAATGCCCCTCGGCCGAGTGACATTTGCCACTCGACCGAGTGATGCCGAGGACACACGTCGCCCAGATTTTCAGACATCCTCCCACTCTTTTGAAATCTGCTATCATTCCAGCAATCAAAGTATTTTTATCATATTTTTTATGGATAGTAGACTTCATGAAGGTTCCAACGCCGCCAAGAACGCGCAAATCGGAGGTCGGATGAAATCTGGAGAATTTCTGCAAGTTGATGCTGCAGTTCTGGAATTTCCACTCGGCCGGGTCACATATTCCACTCGGCCGAGTGCGGCCTGGGCCCAGATTTTAAGTTGCGGTTTGGGCTGTTTTTGGGCACAAATTTGAGGGGTTTTCTAGGGTTTCTTGCTAGGGTTTTGGGAGAGTATTTAAGGGGTTTGTAGCCACCATTAGAGGGGGATCCCATTATGTTTTCTTAGCCCCCATATATTTCTCTTAGGATTATTTTAGAGGTTAGGCCATGCCCTAGGCCCCCTCTTAGATCAAAAAGCTTGTATTTTGGATTGAAGATCTTCATCAAGCTAAGTATTTTCTTCTTTTTATTTGAATCTTTGTTTTTCTATCTTTTTGTATGCAAGCAATGATTTCTATTGATTCTCATATCCTTATTGCTATGCTAGAGTAGATTTGTTGTTCTAGGGTTTAGGGATGAACCCTATGAATCTAATTTCATATTTGTGAAGAATGAATTTTAAATTGCTAGAATTGCTAGGAGGTTAGGTTGTGATTGATTTCCTACGGATAGCTAGGGATTTCCATCGATTTGGGATTTGCAAGAGATTGGATTCTAATCGATGGGAAGGCCTAGATATTCGATTTAGGTTTACAATTGGGTTTCTCTAGATTTGGTTTGCAAGAGATTGGACCAAAGCTAGGATTTTTAATTGTAAACCTATACACATATTCGTTTGCAAGAGATTGGACGAATACGAACTATCACAACCTAGATCGTAACTCGAGTTTGCACGAGAGTGGACTCGAGGGGCGATTGAACGATGATGTCGATCCTCATGCTAGTGGCTTAGGTTAGGGTTTGCAAGAGATTGGGCCCTAACCTAGGTTTGCTATAGACCGGCAATAGCGCGAGAGCGTGAGCTTGGTTCTACATTAAGTTGCGACTAGTTCACCTCAACGCAAGTCTAGTAATATTGAGATTCACAATTAACAATGATGCATGACGGTCCGTAGTGGGGATTCCCTAGCCCTAGACGTCTTTATTTGATTGTATATCCCCATACTTTGCCCGAAGATTGTGACAGGATCGCCGCAAGGCAAATTCCCTCTTTTATTATATTGTATTTGAGTCGATATTTGACCGATTTCTTTATCATCGACACCGACATCCACCATCATTTCCATTATATCATACCATAGCCATCTCCACCAATAAAACATTCGTAGTCAAACCAACCTAGGATAGATTGGAGCTCAACACCACCTCCTCGTGTTCGATACCCGCTCGCCACTTTGCCGTGCGCTTGCGGTAAAACTACAACCGTCGCTCCGGGACGTGTATCCGGGGCGCGATCAATAAACAAAAATTGAAGTCGGCCAAAACCCTAAGAAAAATAGCCTACATGCCATCATCTTCTCTCTTGCGAAAAGTTTCATTGTTCACCCTATAGCCGCAAGTTCCATTGGCCAAACACTCATTATTGCCGCAAGCATCTAGCTCCTCTCCACATAGCCAAGCAATCAAGCCCCAAGTTCCAAAGACTCCAGCATCTTCATAAGTTCAACAAGCCAGCCGCAATTCTCAAAGTGAAGATGATCAAGCAACAAAAAGATCTCCCTTCACCATTGCCGCAACAAGCCTCAAAGAGAACTTCATCATTGTAGCAATCTTCATTGCTGGAGGAGGAGAAGAGTTTAACAAGGTTTCGGCATCAAGAGGAGTCACGCAAGTGTTATCAACAAGTCGCACCAACCGCAGCCAACGAACCCCGCACCAATCGCTTACCGACCATGGGTTTTTGCCGAGCCAACATCCACGCACCAAGCCTCGGCTACCGAACGCTCTCCGTGCCATCCAAGCTAGCAGCAAGCCCGCACCAAGAGCTGTACCGACCGAGGGCCTCTCCACGCCAAAGGGGCTGCCGACCGGAGCTTCCTCCTCATTGCTGACCAAGCGGACACAAGCTCTAAGAAGCCTGCCAACCGAGAGCTCCTGTGTGCTTCAGCTGCTTGACGACCGAGAGGAAGCCAGGGCCAATTGCTGTGCTGACCGAACCAAGTTGCTGAGCCCCATCTTTGTTGCCTGCCGTTAACTCCTTGTGCCCACATCAACTGTCGATCGAGCTGCTCTACAACTCCTTGCCTACAGCAAAGGAGCCTAGCAAAGCGGGGCTGCCGACCCACACCAGCTCGTAAGATCAACTGCCGATCTTTCCACTATTTGCTCGCCGACCGACCTGAGATTGAACTCTGAGAGGCTGTCGACCAAGAGATCCCCACTTTGCCTTCGTCGACCGCTGTTAAGAACCGCACCAAAGAGGTGGCTGTAAGTTGCCAAAGCATCCGCCCGCACTAGCTGATGTGCCAATCCATCATCAGCAAGAGCCATGCTCCATCCCTAGCTGCTGACCGACTGCATCAGGCCAAGCTCGCACCCTGTGTTGACCTGACTACATCCAGTGCCATTGCCAAAAGCCGCAATCTCCTAGCTCTATCTGCCGTGAGTTTGGTGTGTGGAGCTCCAAGAGAAGAAAGGTACTAGAGTCAACCAAGGAGGCAAGAGCACATGGGCATCTGAGTTAGTACTTGGCTTTGGGTCCTTCACCTGAACAAAGGCAAAGTTGTCTTGGGAAAAGTTATTTGAGGGACCTACACATTCCTATACACTCTCTGACATTGGCTAATTGTTGAGGATTTATTTGTGCACATCAAGTGACCACACAAGCAGGATATTGGGAAGCGCAACTTGAGTTGCGCGACTTGTGGAGATGACTACATCTAAGTCAGACGAGATTTGACACGCGCTGATTGACAGAGACGACTACGCAGACACGAACTGAGCATTTCTAAACCCTTAACTCTTTATATTCATGTATTAGTGTATCGATCTCTGTAGGGGAAACTTTACCATCTGTGTTACTTTTCGGGGGACCTGACGACTTTGGGAGTTGTCACGGAGGGAGAGCATCTGACTAGATTGAGAGTGTAGAGCACGTGGTGTGCGTACGAGCTAGGTGATAGTAGATTTGGGATCTTGACTCATTGTAGCTGTACTTGATTACATATCTATCTAGTAGTTGCTTTCGGGGCTGGAGTAGGTCGTGGGGACGACCGAATCAGGGTATATCTGTGCGTACTTTGTGATTGCATTCTTTTTACCATGTCTGTGCTTATAACTGCGTGTGGTTGTTCGTGGGTTACATGAATATTTTTAATAGCCTATTCACCCCCCCCACTCTAGGCTACGATCCAGATCCAACACAACCTTGCTAACATACATACATAAGTAAGTATCTCCATATATTGATGTGCTTATAGTAAATAGTCATACACCAATAATGATACACACTGATATGATGCACCACATATCTAATAGGTAGTCATATGCAAATATATCGCTTAAGCACATAAGTATAAACACTTACAACTATATATGCAATTATATCTAATGGTTCGCACACAGGTATGTACACAGTATATATCATTATAGTTAATAGTCATGTTAGCATGTATGTATAGAATATCAACCTTCTAGCACATACTCACTTTATATATGTAAGGATACATATATATGTATTCATATCCAATATTCACTCACGTAAATCTATATTTAACCACATATACACTGCATAAATATACTTACATACAAGCCGTCAACGTCACATATATTCAATGCAGTATATATATACATATAACACTATATATATACTATAGCATAAGAATTTTATTAATACAGTATATGTATATATATACACACACTTGTATATACAAGACATATCCATATATTAATCTTATTCACATGTTACACTCACATATCATCATATGATATATAAATACACACAAATATTGTATACTTGGCATACCTACTTATGTACATCTATACACACCATTTAGTAAGCCAATATATTTCATACACTACTTATGATACACATCTAATTGTAGCTATACTCATGTACACATATATCACTATATCAATTTACACAACCATATTTATAGTATGCATAAACATATAGTTATTCTTATGTATACCATCATACACTATTATACATTCAAATATACTTCCACTTATACTTACCAACAAACATCCACATACCAACACTTATATTATAAATTAATTTACACACCCATACGTATTCACACAGATACTCCGTAAATATATATACACACACACACACACTCATCCATTAGACACCCATATACAAATATATCTTTTAACATCACTTAAATGTATAAAAAAAACTACCCATGTTTATTCTCAGGAAGCTCTATACATTGGGTTTCCTAATACCAGGGTTTTACCCTAAGACTGATCACCTACCCACCTTAGGATACATCTACTCCTATGGAGCATTACACGTACTATCCTTACGCACGCCGCAGTGCAGAGACCTGCATGGGCCGCCAACTGTAACGACCCGGTCCCAGGGATACCCGATAAGTACGAATCCGTATCAGGTATTTCCGAAGAGGCGAGTGTTACGTAGAAAGATAGAAGGTAAGAAAGTAAAAGAACACTACAGGTCACTACGCACGTACTGGAAAGTACAAGTAAAGCTCCATCATAGATAAAACACTGAGAAAATAAACAAAAGTACAATATTTCATTTTATTTATACAATGAGACAACCTTTTACATACACCATCTGTACAAAAGAGAGAAGCTACACCGAGACAACCATAATGTTATACAACTCCAAGTCCAGATCCAATTTATACAACTCCAACATCCTCATTGTCACAACCCTAAGTACAAAGGTCTACCCGAAAAAGAAACACCAAAAGTACAAGTCTCTCATCATACCCCTCGCCATCCAATCCTACAACTGTTCACCAACTCCAAAGCTCCAGCCTTTAACTCCAACCTCCAACTCACACAACATGAAATTCAACGGGGACACGTCAACACGTGACCCAGTAGAAACTCCTAACACTCTAGTAGGACCCAGTTTTAGAACTGGTCTGCCTATCTAGGGCGGGTGGTCTAACAAGTAAGGTTCATGGTGCATAAAAGTGATCACATTCCAACATGCGAACTTAGTTATGAGAACTTGCAAAACATGCATATAAAACCATATTATGAAATGCAGATATTGAAAGGAAGCATAAGAACATATTACAGTGGGATAGCAGCATTAAAGTAAACAAAAGTAAGGAGACATGAGATAACAACATTTATAAATTAAAGACAATTACTATAAGTTATTGATTCACATGTTTGGAACTCGTGTAAATCGTAGGACGCTAAGGAGGCAGACTTCACCTAGGATGGGTGAAAAAGTGGTACCACTCCAGCGACACGAGCACTGGAGGGGCCTCTCGTAACTCCGTACCCGACTGGACAAGGTACCAGAGCGAGACTCATCTCGGTTTTTCTGTCAGACAAACGGAGAAACCCATCATTTACCGACATGGTGTGACACGAGCACACCACCGGCCTCTCCAACTCTAGTTAACTCTTTCCTTACGGGAGTGACGTAGTGAGTGAGAAATCATACTACGGTCCGCTCCTTAACACCTACAATTTATCCGTGTTCCCCCAAACCCCCATCCGGAATCTCACCCATTTCAAAATGGAACGAGTACTCCCGATGTCAAACTCTGCTCACTCATTGTTTTCTTTTCTCTTTTGATAGAACATTTCCTCATTTAACAATGAATCAACTAGTGGTCTCAATACCACTTTCATTTCAACTTACATGAATTTTCTCATCATCATCATTATTTCCATAATGAAATATTTCATGAAACATCCACATAATTACATGTACAAATAGCATACTAATGGGAACCTGATTAGCATAAACAAAATTAACTAGGAACAAAAATACACTATGACAATTACCAAGCAAGATTAGCATATGAATCTGTCTAAACTGTCTGTCCAGAAAGAATGGCTCTGCAGACATATTTACAGTCAGATTTAGCTTCTGGTCCCTTCTTCAAAGTTGTAGATATATGGGTGCTACATAAGCACACCAAATTTCAAATAATAATTCCAAGTATATGAATTATGGTGATGTTTCTCATAACAGGCACAATTTCAGTCTGTAGAAACAGAAACTGGGGCATTTCCAAGTCCAAATTACTACTAGTTAAAGGAAAAGTAATAATATGGAAAAAGTATAGGTTGAAGATCTTGAATCCATCTTTCCAATGGCACCAACATCAGTACGTTTCATTAAGTGTGCAGGGTTTCGACTCATTTTACTGAAGGATGTCCAGACTGTCTAAAAACAGACCAGTTTCAGAAACTGAATTTTTACCCAAGTTTTCAGTTCGAATTTGCAAAACTTGTAAACGTGAAAGTTATTAAGGACTTCAATATAAGAAACATATATTTTTTTCATGCATTTCTATGTAGCCAATTAAGTGCAGCAAGCTACCAAAGTCTCATCCAATTCTGTGTAAATTTCAATATGTTGTTCATCTAGCTAATTCCACATAACATATTAACATAAATGGAATTCCTAGTCCTACAACTAAATCCTACTATAAGTGATATGAATTTCTACCTCCAAAAGTCCTCCAAAATTCTTTGGCCCTTCTTAGTCCTTGAAGAACTTGAGCCTCTCCTAATTTTCCTTCTTCAAGCTCCAAACTTTCCTTCCAATTGTTGGATTTTGGTGAGAGTTTTTGGGATGAAAGTGGTGTTAGAAGGATAAGGGAAGAGGGTGGTGTTCTTGGTGGTGCAAGGGTGGTGCTAAGGGAGGAGTATGGTGGTGGAAGGGGGAGAGAGTGAGAGATGAGAGAATGCGGGATTTTTTTTTGGTTTTTGGTTTCTCTTTTTGGTTTTGTTTTTCCATTTTCTTTTCTTTTTCTTTCTTTGAAAATTTCTCCATCCTCCACCTCACCCCTCAAAATCCTCATCAAGAGACACCTAGCTTTGTGGTAGGTGTAGATTACCATGGGGATGACACCTAATTGTAAGTTAGGTAGGAATAAACCTCCTTATGACACCTAACCTAATGAGGTGTCATTACATGACAAATTAGGGTTTTCAATTTTTTTATAAATAAGAATACATGTCATAATACTAGGTACAATCCATTATACATGTATTCATTCATGTATTCTTCATTTAATAATTCCAAATGATGAGTTAAAATCATTTAAAAATAATTCCTTCGCCACAAAAATTAAAGAAAAATAGTAAGGATGCCCAAAAATTATACGCACGAATATTCTCCCAAAAATACGTACATATACACATATATATGGATACTAGGTAATACAATTTTGACTCTATGTCTTTATCTTCGCCACTCACGATAATTATATCCATCGTTTACAGATATGACTAACGAAAATCGACAGAGCGGTGATTTCGGTATGTACCGAGTTTGGAGGGAGCAGAAGAAGAAGAAGAGAAGCGTCGAAAGGTCAGGCGCACGTGCTAAAAGGAGAAGCGCACGCGTCAAGGGGTCAAACTCTCGGTCTCATATCCCAATCAACCAGAGCTCTTCTTCTGAGGGAGGGGAGATTAGGCAGACCTCCGAGCCCTCTTCTCGAGCCTCCTCGAGAGAGGCCTCCAGCCAGGCCCCCGTGCGGCCCGCCGTGCCCCTGGCCTCTGTCGTGGTTGTGGAGCCATAGGTGGTGGTCGACATCGACGCTGCCGACGCTGCTGAGCCGACCGAAGCGGTCGACCAGAACAGGGAGATGCCCTCCTATGGGGAGAAGGAGTCTGGAAAGAGGAGGCGAGTGGAGGAGGAGGATCCCTTGGGGAAGGGCATGGAGGTCGCTCCTCTCGATCCTCAGGGGGGTGGTGGAGACTCCTTCGGCATCTCAGGCCCCCGTGACATCCCTTCTGGATCAGTGCCCCTGGGACGACATTGTGTCGCCCGTTCCTTTGGTCGGCCCGATCCCTGCAGAGTTCAATTGAGCATTACTACTCAATCGGCTTACGTCTCGATCATCTGGGCGGGTACAAGGTGACTTTCACCTACCTCCCTTCACCATAGGAAAGGAGGAGTCGGCCTTGCTGGATTTCGGGACGACTGCTTGGTTGGTGGAGAACTCGATTCTCCCTAGGGATCTGGAGCTTCTACAGAGGTTGGACCTTGAAAGGGTGGCCAACTTTTTTGTGGGGAGCAGATACCAGGTACGTCGCCTGAGTCCTTCTTTATCGTCGTCTGAGTCAGTCGTTCTTTGACTAACCCCCTTTTTGCAGATGTCTGTTCTCGAAGCCGTGCTGCACCGTCAAGTTACTGACTTGATCGAAGGAGGTCAGTGGGTGGCAGATGCAGAGCGCAAAGCGTTCGGCCTCTAGGCTCGCACGAAAGAGGCAGAGGATGCCATGGGGAAATCCCTCGTGGATAAGGCAGTGGCTGAGTGGGCAGCTGCGGAGGCTAAGGACAGCCTCTCATCGCTATCGGACCTCTGCAAATCTGTCGAGCTTTTCTGGTGGGGGGAGAAGTCTCAGCTCGAGGTGGAGCTCGACACCTCTCGGAAGAAAACGGTCGAGCTTCGGGCCCAAGCTTGCGACTCCGAGATGTGGGCGGAAGCTTGCAAGGCGGAGGCGGCTGAGCTTCAGGCCAAAGTCACTGGGCTCGAGGAGGCCGTTGCGAGGGAGAAGGCAGAGCTTACGGCAAGATATACAAAGGCGATGGCGGCTTTTACCAGTGTCTTTGCGTCCGGAAGTGCTCCTCCTCCCTCTTAGGCCGGCAGGCCTTAGTTTAGGCTTCTTGTAATTTTCCTTTATTCAAATAAATGAAAACTTTTTGCAAGCTTGGTATGCTGTCACATTTCTTTTTACTTGAATGCATGTGTGTGTATGGCCCCTCAACGACCCAACTTCAAATTTGATAAAAATCTTTAGGTAAGTTTTGTCGTTGATAAGTTAGGTGCATTCAATCAGTGAACGCAACCTTTTAAACCATAAATCACACTTCCTTGGGTAGCGAGGAGCGAAGCCCCATCGACACATGGCCGGCGAACGTCGGGGGTTGTTTAATGGCGAGGGGAGATCCCTCGACTTATGGCTGACGACAAGGGCCGTTCAGTGGCGAGGGGTGAGGCCCCTTTCGACTTAGGGCCGACGAGTATCAGGGGTCATTCAGTGGCAAAGGGGAATCCCTCGGCTTACGGCTGACAAGCGTCGTGGGTCGTTTAGTGGCGAGGGGGATCCTTCGGCTTACGGATGACGACAAGGGTTGTTCGGTGGCAAGGGGCAAGGCCCCTTTGACTTGCGGCCGATGAGCATAGGGGGTCGTTCAGTGGCAAGGGGGATCCCTCGGCTTACGGCTGACGAGCGTCGTGGGTCATTCAGTGGTGAGGGAGGATCCTTCGGCTTACAGCTGATGACAAGGGTCATTCGGTGGCGAGGGACGAGACCCCCTCGACTTACGGTCGACGAGCATAGGGAGTCGTTCATGGGCAATGGGGAATCCCTCGGTGTACGGCTGACGACAATGTTTAGAAAGTTGTTTTGACTGATGTCAAAAAATGATCGACTTTGTATTCATCATGAACATGCATAGGATAAAAGATGAGGATAGATTTCAATAATATACCCCCGTTAGTACAATCATTGCTAATACTTCCGCAAGTGCTCAGCATTCCAAGGATGAGGAAGTTCTCTACCATCCAAAGTAACGAGTCGGTAGGTGGAAGGACCGAGTACATCGATCACTGTGTAAGATCCTTCCCACTTCGCAGCGAGCTTCCCTTGCTTGAGAATCTCGGGAGTGAAAGCAGCTTTACGCAGTACCAAGTCGTCGACACAGAATCTACGTTCACAGACCTTTGAGTTGAAATAGCAGGCCATGCGTCCTTTTTGTTCGATGAGGGTCGCCAGAGCCTATTCACGGACCTCATCCACCAATTGTAGGTTGAGCTCGAGGACTTCTGAGTTTCTTTCTTCATCATAGTATTGGAAATGAAGCGGTCGCTCATTGACCTCTACATGGACGACGGCTTCGCATCCGTAGGCCAGCATAAATGGTGTTTCCCCCGTCAAGGTTTCATCGGTCATTCTATATGACCATAGTATGCTGGGGATTTCTTCTGGCCAAGTCCCTTCGAGCCTGGTTATTCTCTTCTGAAGGGGCCCGAGGATGCTTTTGTTGGCTGCTTCTGCCAATCCATTCGACTGGGGATGGGTGACAGAGGCGAAGTGCAACTTGATCTTCAGCTCTGAGCAGAGGTCTCTGAAGCCGGTGCTGTCGACCTGTGTCCCACTGTCCGTCACTATGGATTGTAGGATGCCAAAATGATAGACGATGGACTTTCAAACGAAGCTTCGAGCTTCCTTCCAAGTGATCCAGGACAGAGGTTCTGCCTCGATCCACTTTGTGAAGTAGTCGATCACCACTATTAGGTATTTCCGTTGCACACTCGCTTGCTTGAATGGACCGAGGAGGTCTAGTCCACACTTGGCAAAAGGAACTGGACTGATGATGGGGATCAGATCAGTTAGTGGGGCCGAGCTGATCTTTGAGAACTTTTGGCAGGTCGAACACCTTCGAACGTATTCGACGACATCTCTGAACATCGTTGGCCAAAAATACCCTTGTCTCACGGCCTTCAAAGCTATGGATTTTCCCCTGCAGTGGTTTTCGCAATTGCCCTCGTGGATCTCTTGGATCACGTAGTGCGCTTCCTGCGTGGCTAAACATTTAAGATAGGGGAAGATGTCATACCTGGTCCATCATCTTTTGTACAACAAACCATCTAGCAGGATGAATTGGTAGGCCTTCCGTTCTATCTTTCGTGCCTCCACTGGGTCGGTCGGCTTCTCTCCTGTGTTTAGGTAATGGATTATGGGATCCATCTGTAACAACATGTTTTCATCAACACATCTAATTACGTATTTAACATTTTTTCAATTTTTTAACTATTTTATAATGGTTTGTCAGGAGTTTTATGATTTCAAAATTTTCTTATAAAAATATTTTGAAGTATTTGACTAGTTATGAAGTATTTTAGTAAGTTCGGGTTTCATCAAATAACTCTAAATAATCTGATAAAAATTCACTTTCAATTATTACTGTTTTGGCTTAATGAATTAATTTTCTATACAAACATCATCAAAACATTTTCAAACTTCTACAGTATCATTCTATGATTATTTAGGGATCCCCATATTAATTTCATAATTTTCTGAAGTCAGATCAATAGCGAACCTGCAAACCCGCTTCCTAAACGTTTTGGCCTAGAACCAGTATCTCTGTAGCTCAAATCCCAAAATAGATCTCGTATTCGCAATTCTCGCGACGATACGAACCCATGGGTATGTTTTCGTAATTTTCCGGAGCCGTTTGACTCCTGGGGCAAAATCATAATTTCGTTACAAAATTCTACTAATAACCTTCAGTAATTACCTTTTTACCCTAATCCACTTGCTAACTACTTTAACCCAAAAAGCTAAACATGTTTCCACGTTTCCAAATTTTTTTCTAAACTTAGTCTAAAGATTAAACCTACCCTCATTAATACTTTACCTAATGAATTAATTAGGGTTGACTAACTACCTAATTGTTTATTAATTTAGATTAGCTATAAAACCCCCCCTAATATTCTCTCTCCCAGGCTCACACACAGTCTCCCTCTCTTCTCATTTTTTTTGTTCGAAAAACCCCCCACCCTCGCGCTAAAAGCTGATCCCGCTCTCGACTCTCTCTGTTTTCCCCCTCTCACCCACGACTGCCGCCTCTGACCCCCCCTCGCTTCGCCGTCGACTGGCCGTCACCGGCCCTCCGCCGTCCTCCCGACACACCGCAGTAGACCCCAGCTCCGCTCCGTCCGCCGTGAAACCCCGAAGCCGCCACCGTTCCTCTCCACCTCCCTCCTCACCTCACCGCCGTCCCCCGGGGGCACAGCAACGTCACCGCGTTTGCCGCCCACCATCTCCGATCGCCAGCCCCGACCACTGAACGCCCCCGTCTCTCCCTCTCTGTCTCACTCGACGTCGCCTCCAGCGTCGCCTCTGACGCCACCTTGCCGTCGCCGCTCGACCGCCGCTGTCGTCGCCCTCCATCGCCGCCTCCGCCGATAGACGCAACGGCCACACCCCCCGAGAACGGAGCGAAGGTGACGCTGTGTTTTCGAGCGTATTTTCGAAAATACGTA
This sequence comes from Scilla litardierei, assembly GCA_030789695.1. NCBI lineage: Eukaryota > Viridiplantae > Streptophyta > Magnoliopsida > Asparagales > Asparagaceae > Scilla > Scilla litardierei. The sequence continues at coordinate 265,237,774 of CM061133.1, read as the reverse complement.
TACGTATTTTCGTATACGTGAATTTTAATTAATTAATAATGGGGTATTATTGGTTTAAAATTCATAACTAAATATATAAACCTCAGAAAAATGTGAGACTAGCTCCAGAAAATCGGAAATAATATTCTAGATCCAATGGCAATGGTCTCATCTCGATCAGATGATTAGTTTTTCAGAATAATTTTTTAACCCTAAAACTTAAATACGTAAAATTCTTTTAAAAATCTGTAACTCTTTATTTTCACGTACATTGATACGTGATAAAAATATATGTTGTCGTAATCTTCGAGACGGTCGTTTTGACTCCCACTTGAACATTTCCGACTACTATTGCATCCGAAATAAATTATGGAAGGATTACGTTACTTAAGTAAATTGGGTTTTAAGTGATTTTTGAGCTTCTGAAAATTATAAAAATTAAAAAGTAAATATTTTCCTCTTGTAGTAAAATTATATTCTTCATTTTCAGCTTATATAAAAATTTAGAACGTTTTTCGACACCGTTCAACCAGTTTTAAAAATCAAAACGATCAGAATATTTAGATAGGAATGTCGTGTTTTCTAATCAATTATTTTTGTGTTGTAGGTACAAATTCTTGTGCACCAGCTTCTATGGAAGCCATAGATCTAATCCCGGTTTACTACGACAATTTCGAATTTGCTAAGTCATGACGAATTCTAGATGTAGAAAATTAGTTAAATGTACTTGTACGAACTTGTAGAACATCACATATAGCCTCAGAACGGCTACTCGACTTGAACCAAACTATAAACCTAATCTAATAGGAAAGTAATCAACCAAAGATTACTTTACCAACTTTCAACTTTGGTGGTTGTAGCACACAACTACCGACTTGGGTAAATTGTGTGCTAAACTACACTATCACGTGCTCGAAGCACGGAAGTGACACCTCTAATGTTGGACTTGTCTTTATCCTCTTTTCCTTAGTATCCACTGTGCTTTGGCACAGTCTGCTTGAAACGAGATTCCTACTTTTTGGTTTTCAATAAGAAAGTCAACCAGTTGTCTTGGTTTGACCAGTAACATGTGGAACAACATATGGAACAACTTTTGGAACATCTCGTATAACGCTTGACACTTCACTGGGGATTTGGGGTAACTCATAGTTTGAGAGAGTGTGGGAGTGACTGGAGTTCATCTTTCCTATGCAGTCACAGTACTTTACTTGTCATACTTTTAGCTACAGTGGTAGCACGTCTCACTTGCTTAGCATGCTTTACACTTGCACTACCACAGTACAGTTGTTCTCTCCTTTCATTTTGTTTACCTTTACTACTCAGTTGTGTTCAGTTGTTGCGCAATACTTTACCTTTCACTCTGGTCTACTTGTACGTAGTTACTTTTGTCATACTTGTGCACTACTTCTTTTCTATATTTAGAATTGTTGTGACTTACCTTTGGTTCCATTTATGGGACCGGCAGACGACGATCAGATCGAGGAAGTTGCCCCTGAGTTCGAGGAGCCAGAGTTTGACCCGGAGACTGCAAAGTTTTAGCCGCTTGTGTTGGTGTGTGTGTGCTATGTTATGTATTTCCTTTCCGCATTTCCTTTCTGTATTTTCTTTATGTATTTGGTGAGAGAGTGCTGCTTGTTGTTGTACTTTAAATTTGGACCATAATAATGTACGCTGGTTTGAGTATTGGTAAATCTCTGGATTATGGCTATATTGATTTCACTGGTAAACTACAGACCTGCAAATAAATCAAATAAGTAATGTCCCCCGAGAGCCGGTCGTTACAAGTTTGGTGGCCCATGCAGGTCCGCGCAAAATACCTTGTGAACAATATAGTAAAATCGGGATGTACTTATACGATACTCGACTAAGCTGACATTTTCCTATGTATGCAGGTGTGACACTCAAAACGATGGACGGAAACACCTCTGAGTGTCCCAACGAAGCTGACCTATCTGGAGCCAGCAACCAGACCAGCAACGGACCTCTTCCCACGATGCATCAGATTTCTGATCTCGCATTGCGAGAGATGGTTCAAGCTATCAGAGGAGAACAGAAGCCCGGAGGAGGCATACAACAATTCTGGTCACTCCACCCAAAGACATGGAATGGTGTGGATGGCCCTTTGAAGGCCGAAGAATGGATGCAAAGCACCGAAGATAATTTGAGAGCAGGTCAGATCGGAGAACATGCTTGGGTGGACACTGCCAAGTCCCAACTGACTGATGGAGCCAGAATCTGGTGGTAGTCCGCTGAAGATCGTCTACAACGACCAATCGACTGGGCGACATTCACTGACCACTTCCACACCCAATACTTTTCACCCGAAGCTCAGATGGAACTACAAGCTCAGTTCGTCGGGTTGAAGCAAGGTTCCATGTCAGTGGAATAGTATGATGCCCAATTCACAATGCTTAGCCGTTTTTCTCCTGGGATGGTTGCCACCCCTCTGACCCGAGCTCAACGCTTCAAGCAAGGGCTCAACATAGAGATCTAACGGAACTTGGTCAGACGTCAACTCTGCACACATACCGAGGTCCTGGCTGCAGCTTGTGAACACGAGTTCATTGAGAGAGAAGAAAGGCGTGAGATGGCTACCCTTCCCAGAAGGCACCCACCTCCAACCACTGCTGCTGGACCCAGCCGACGACCTCTGCCTAACCAGATTTACCGGCACACTCAGCAGACACAATTTAAGAGGCAGGCCCCACCACCGCGTCAAGTATGTCATCATTGCGGGAAGCCAGGACACTTTCGGTCCGAATGTCGGTCCTTTCTGAACCTTTGCCTGATATGTGGGTCGAAGGACCACAGTGCAATGGATTGTCCTGAGAGGAAGTCTCAGTCTTCTACCCCTGCTACAGCCAATGCCCCTGCCAAGAGTGCTCCGCAGCGACCACCACCACTTACTCCGCAACGTCAACCACTCCCTCCTCAGCAGCGCATGTTCCAGCAAGCATGACCACAGGTGCCACCTCCAAGATGCCAAGCTTATACCATGACTGTGGAAGAGGCCGAGGCTACTGGCCAAGTGATCACAAGTACAAGATATCTCTTTCAGCATTATATCCTATTATTTAGAAATAGTAAGGTTAGACATGATCCTCGTAACCGTAGGTATCGTCTTAGTAGCTGGTAAGCCCGCCGAGCTACACATTGCTTCTTAGCGAGTCGATTCGTCAACACACAAGACGTCCCTGTCGAACCTCTGACTTCCTGTTGGAAGGTCGACACCGCTGGCGGTACCCTACTGATAACCCGCGGATGCCTTCACTGCTCTGTAGTGATTTGTGGACGAGACCTTTTTGCCGACTTTATGGTAATAGAGATGCCAAGTTTCGATGTTGTTCTTGGAATGGATTGGTTAGGGACATTTCATGCCACCATTGACTGTCAGCAAAGGAGGGTAGAATTAGAAATACCCAACCATCCTAAGTTCAAATTCCACGGCGGAAGCCGATCGAAAGGACCAGTGAAGTTCCGGGACATACTTTCAAAGACAGTTGCGACTGCAATGGAAGTCGAGCAAGAGAAACCTGAAGTAGTACGAGAATTCTTGGACGTATTTCTGGATGAACTCTCAGGTTTGCCTCCGGATCGTGGCCTCGAATTTACCATTGATCTTGTACTAGGTGCACAGCATATATCCAAAGGACCCTATCATATGGCACCGCCTGAGCTTGAAGAGATTCGAACTCAGCTGGACGACCTCATACAGAAGGGATAGATACGACCCAGTGTATCCGCATGGGTGCCCCTGTGCTACTCGTGAAGAAGAAGGACGGATCCCAGCGCATGTGTGTCGACTACCACGAGCTAAACAAGATGACGGTAAATAACAAGTATCCTCTGCCCCGCATCGATGACCTTTTCAACCAGCTTAGAGGATCGAGCGTATATTCGAAGTTGGACCTGAAGACCGGTGAACGCCCCGCTTCCCTAAAATGGAGGTGAGACGTGAAAAGGTCCGCACGAGAGTGGAGCTGTGAAGCCACAAACCCGATAAGCGTCAATAAAACATAAGCAGGTCCCTGTAACCACAAACGGAACAACAATAATAACACAAGGAGAGACAGAAATAAAATCTCAAATCTCAGAAATTGTCCAACATTAAAGATAAGTTCAACATCCAGAAAAGCCACCAGGCTAAAAGAAAGAGTCTAAAGGCCTAACACACGGCCAACAAAACAAACACCAACATAGTATGGGTGCTACGCACCGATAACTAACAGCAGTCTAAAACAAAAGGGAAAGCTCCACGAGGACACTAAGACTGATCTCCAGTGTCCACGAAGTCCTCGATCAACGCGGGCTCTGACTCAGCGTCAGCAACCACCACGTCCTCGGCGACAAACTCAGGCTCGGGATCTAACATGTGTCACCCAAAAGAGAACAGTGGCACATGTCAGCAAGTCGAAAGACTTGTGCAAGGAAACTGAAAGAAAGGTAAACTAACAACCTAGCAGTTAAAGTATGGTGCATGGCATGGCAAGTATTGTATGGAAATAACAAGTGAAGTACAAGTAGCAAGTAACAAGTGGTAGGTGTGACATGTATTGTCAAGTAACAAGTACAAGGGGTCACCCACACACATGTGAGCGTCCTATTTCCCGCAGGCTGTATTCAAGTACAAGGGATTACTCACACACAGACGAGTGCCCTATTGCCCGTAGGCTGTATTGAGCTCGTTTTCTGGACCACGAGCCAGATTTGTAATTGGCCTAGGGTTGTGCCCGCAAAACGGGTGCCTAGCCGGAACAAGTAGCACTAGTGTGTAGCGATGCTACGCAACCGCGATGAGTGTTCAAGCATGAAATGACATGAGCAGATATTCGCGTACCGTTAATTTAAATTAAACATGGCAGTTAAAATGCAATGACATGAACAGATATTCATGTACCGTTAATTTAAATTAAACATGGAAGTTAAAATGCAATGACATGAACAGATATTCGTGTACCGTTAATTTAAATTAAACATGGCAGTTAAAGATGCATGGATGACATGAACAGTTAATACGCGTACCGTTAAGTGAAATTAAACGTGACATACATGCATGATGAAGGTGACGGACCAAGCTTCGTTGTCAAGCTAGGTCAAAGGCGTCTAGACGGCTATCCTTTCACCGTCTAGTCTCTTTTACGCTAAAGCAAGGGAAATGGCCTAAGACATGGCCCAAATCAAGAGATGCAAGTTTCACTTGCCTAGCACCGAGAATGACGATCAACGAGGCCGTCACACAAATGCTAACTACGGCGATGAGATCGTGTATCAGAGCGGAAGAACGATGCCGAGCAAGCACGGCAACGGAAGAAACGATCCGGGGAACCTAGGGTTCAGATCTGGAATGGATAAGGAAAATCTGGAGAAATGGGTTTTTGGGGATTTTTGGGGGTTGGAGATGACCTAGGGCATGGTGGTTGGTCAAAATGGAGAGGGGGAGAAGCTCTAGATGAAGGAGGAAGGCTAGAGGAAGGTTGGGAAAGATCATAGGTCAAGGGGGAAGGAAAGAAGCCAGGAGAAGAGAAAGAAAGAAAAGAAACGAAGTGGGGTATTTATAGAAAATGACTTGGCGGCTGCCCAGAAATTAGGGTTTCGACACTGATTAGTCGGTCAAAGAGCAACCACTGACCGACTAGTTTGGGAACTAGTCGGTCGGTTAACCAACGCAGACCGACTAAGTCCAAACAGTAACTCCTTTACAAAAATAGGATTTATATTTAGTCGGTCAAAGAACAATTACTGACCGACTAGTTTCGAATCTAGTCGGTCGATGAACGTTCTTAGACCGACTAAGAATGAATAGTACTTGGTATCAAAAATGATCATATAGCTAGTCGGTTAAAGAACATTTGCTGACCGACTAGTTTGCAACCTAGTCGATCGACGAACGTTCTTAGACCGACTAACAATAAACAGTAACTCCTAAGAAATTTACAAAGCCCACTAGTCGGTCAATGAAGGTTTGCCGACCGACTAAATCGTCATCTAGTCGGTCGGTTCCCCTTCTTACACCGGCTAACATGCACAGAAAGTTCCGAAATGGAGCGCAAAGCTCCGGGATCGATTTTCTAAGACTCCTAGGCTTGATCTAACAATAAGATATGACCGATATGAAGCCCGGCACGAATGACTTACTCCAAAATCGACGATTCTAAGGAAGAAGCTAGAAAATCACGACGAAACGATCGAAAATGAAAGCTACGGAGACGAAAACCACACATGAGGAGAAAATCCACCAAAACATATAATATAATATAATAAATCTAGATACATGAAAACCAGTCGTTACATCCTCCCTAACTTAAGAAAAATTCCGTCCTCGGAATTTCCCAACACTCACGTGTCCAGAAACAAAAGTGGGTAGCGCTCCCGCATCTCATCCTCATTCTCCCAAGTAGACTCCCCAGGCGAGCCGTGTCGCCACATCACCCTCATAAGATTGACAACCTTGTTCCGAAGTGACTTCTGACGCCTGTCCAGAATCTGCACTGGCTGCTGGTCATACGTCATATTAGGGCGAACGGTAATCTCCGAGAAATCCACAGCATGAGATGGATCGCTAATGTATCGACGAAGCTGCGACACATGGAAAACATTGTGAACTCCTTCCAAAGATGGCGGCAAGGCTAAGCGATAAGCTACCTCGCCAACTCTCTCCAAAATGTCAAACAGTCCAATGTATCACGGGCTCAACTTCCCTCGCTTCCCGAAGCGAATCACACCATGATTCGGGGAAATCCTCAGAAACACATGATCGCCTGGCTGAAACTCCAAAGGACGACGTTTAGCATCCGCCCAATGCTTAAAACGGTCCTGAGCAATCCTCAACCTCTCCTGAATTTTCCTGACAATATCCACAGCTTCCACAATCATCTCAGGTCCCAACAGCTCCCGATCACCGACGTCATCCCAACTCAATGGCGATCGACACTTCCTCCCATAAAGAGCGGCGAAAGGTGACATGCCAATACTCGCCTGGAAGCTGTTGTTGTAAGAAAACTCTACCAGATGTAGATGGTCCTCCCACGAACCCTTAAAATCCAACATGCACGCCCTCAGCATGTCCTCCAAGATCTGAATCGTCCTCTCGGATTGGCCATCCGTCTGCGGGTGGTACGCCGTGCTGAAACTCAGACGCATACCCAAACTCTTCTGCAAACTCTGCCAGAACTGAGATGTGAACCTCGTGTCTCTGTCCGACACGATACTCACGGGGACTCCGTGAAGTCGTACGACCTCCTGCACGATTCACGTTACATCACTATCCAAACTAGGAAAAGGAAAAACGGAGAGTAAAAGAATTTACCTCCATATATCTCCTCGCTAGCGCCTCAGTGGACTGTCCCACTCGAAATGGAATAAAGTGCGCGGATTTGGTCAATCGATCTACGATCACCCAAATCGCGTCATTCTGCTTCGGACTCTGAGGCAGTCCAGTCACGAAATCCATAGTGATGTGTTGCCACTTCCACTCCGGAATCGGAAGCGGTTGTAGCAACCCTGCTGCACGCTGATGCTCCGCCTTCACTTGCTGGCAAACCAAACACTTGGCTACACTCCTAGCCACACTCCTCTTCATACCATGCCACCAATAGTTCAGACGAAGATCCTTGTACATCTTGGTCCCACTAGGATGCACAGAATACGGCGAACTGTGTGCCTCCACCATCAACTCCTCTCTAATATCCCCAGCTGACACACACAACCTGGCTCCAAACCTCAGCGAGCCATCCTCATGAATCAAAAAGTCAGTCCGCAGACCGGCTTCCACCTGCTCCCGAATCTTCACCAGCTTCGGATCCTCAGCCTGGCCAGCCTTGATCCGATCCACAATCGTCGACTGTATCTGCATACACATCAACGAAGAAGCCTCCTCAGGAAGAACAATCTCCACACCGGACTCGCAAAAATCCTGCTGCAATCTCCACTGTGAGGTCAAAACCATTGTGGGATCCTGTCAAAACAACGTTAGGATCGATAAATGAAGTTGAGACTTATGCTTGCGTACGCGGCACCGTAATCTCGGAACTTCGCCCTCGGATTCGCCACAACGGTCGATACTTCGTCACGGAGGATCGAAGCAGAGTTTCACCGCCTAAATCTCTAACTAGAAGAGGATTTTAATGGAAGGGAGAAGAAGAACATAAGGATGCCTTATGCAAACTTATGGCATGGAAAAGTGTGAATGAATGCCTTACCCTTGGGTCCTATTTATAGGCTTTAGGGGTGGTTATTGTAGGAAATAACCAATTATAAGCTTATTAGCCTATATTAGCACATTCATTTATCTTCTTCTTTATCCACTTATCAAGTGCCATTTTGCACTTATAAAGTGGCTTTTTCCACTTATCGAGTGGCTTTTTCCACTTATCGAGTGGTCCTTTTCACACGAGAAAAGGTTCCCTTCGCGCACGCCTTCGTGCACGCGACATCTGAGGTCCGTATACCCTCATACATCCCCTCATGGGTGTATTTATGTCGTCCATATCCAACATCTCCCACTCACACTTGAGGGGATTGTAAGGAAACTTATTTTCCTCTAACTCTTCTGTTTATCATACCGAGAAATAGGCCGTGTGACCGTCATGCGCATAGAGTCCGCTGTTGTGCACTTGTTAGAGATACACAACACTCCTCGAGGTGCAAAGTTGAGTAGATCAACGCATGCTTTACCCTAGATTATTTCTTCACATTTCTTATACTTTATATTCAACAATTGAATCCCATCTGGATTGCAATTGGCTGGCCAGCTTTGAATCTTTAAAGTCCAAATGTGAATGCGAAATTAATCTTCCTCTTCTTGCGATCCTTTCGATCTTGACTTGACTTGCTTTTCTAACATGCCCCGCCGGACCGAATTAACCATAGTCCATAAGTAACATGCTAAGATAGCAATCACCCGGTCAAATCTAAAGGAACCAATTAGAGTCCATAAGGGTAATGAATTAAGACCCATGTGGTCTTTCGGTCTCACATAATAGTAAACTTATTTACTATTCTAACCCAATGGTCAAAAAATGCATACGTAGTATGAATACGTATTACAACATCGCTCCTTTCCCAGGGAGTGTATGTCTCAATGATGTTGTAAGGATGATGATCAGACACCACAATGTCTGACTTTGAGTCCCTTTTTCTACTCAAATAATCCTTTGGACTCACATCCCGCATTTAGACAGATAGGATTTCAAAAATCCTCTTAGATCTTCTGTAAGCATCCATATGATGCAGATCTTTCATGCGACCACTTTGTTTAAGTCATGACTCTAAATCATCCGTCTGATGATTTTGACTTTAAACAGGTCTCATCTCTATTCTATCCGTCTGATAGAATAAGGCGGTTGCTCATGTGAGAGAGCCAACCTCAATCTGTCCGACATACTAGAAAGTATAGCTGAGATTTCAAAAAATGTACACAAACATTTCTCAAGAAATTCATATGCAATGTTTGAAAAAGAACTTATTCTTTTATTAAATTTGATCATTTACAGACATGGGAATTTATATTTGGTACAACTCAGCTCTTACGCAATCCTTGAGATGATAAGTGTTTGTAAAACACATCTCTGGGGATCGCCTTCGTAAGCGGATCCGCTATCATCTCATGCGTAGATATGTACCTTATGTCTACCTTCTTGGTCTTGTCATAGTCTTTTGCAAGTCTGCAGTTCCTTTAAGATACTGCATTATCCTCTTAACCGCTTTCCAGTGTTCTTGCCCTGGGTTGGATTGGTAACGACTTACCATTCCAACGGCAAAACAGATGTCCGGTCTTGTACACATCATAGCGTACATAAGACTACCAACTGCACTGGAATATGGAACTTTTTCCATAATCTCGTTCTCCTTTTGGTTCTTAGGACATGATTTCAGACATAAATTATCGCTTTTGCTTATAGGAGTATCAATGGACTTGCAGTCCTGCATATTAAATCGTTCTAGAACCTTCTTTATATAAGTCTCCTGTGAAAGAGAAAGAAGTTTCTTCGAACGATTCCTTGAAATCTTAACTCCAAGGATATATGCGGCTTCTCCCATGTCTTTCATCTCAAAAACTGATGAAAGCCAAGCCTTGATATCCATCACAAAGCCCTTGTCATTTCCGGCTATTAAAATGTCATCTACATATAGAGACATGATAACATACTTGCTTTTAATCCTCTTGATATATACGCAGTTATCTTCATCAAGCATGGTAAAACCATTTGATAAGACAACTTCTTGAAATCGTATATACCATTGCCTCGAGGATTGTTTAAGACCATATATAGATTTAAGAAGTTTACAAACCTTATGTTCGTTTCCTTCTTTTACAAACCCTGTTGGTTGTTCCATATAGATCTCCTCGTCTAATTCTCCATTGAGAAAGGTTGTTCCATATAGATCTCCTCGTCCAATTCTCCATTGAGAAAGGCAGTCTTTACATCCATTTGATGTAATTCGAGGTCTAAGCAAGCTACCATTGCCAGAATCAGGCGAATCGAGGTAAAACGAACAACAGGTGAGAAGGCCTCTTCGTAGTCTATCCCTTCCTGTTGCGTAAAACCTTTCGCGACAAGGCGAGCTTTATATCTGTCAATAGAGCCATCAGCCTTATGCTTGATCTTGAGAACCCATTTGTTCCCAATAGCTCTACGTCCTCTGGGTAAGTCAACTAAGTCCCAGACTTGGTTAACTTTCATGGATTCTAACTCCTCTTGCATCGCTTCCATCCATTTGTCTTTTAGCAGGGCAAGATACGGCCTGTTTGAAAGTAGCAGGCTCGTCATCTTCTTGTAGTAAAGTCATAAAGGTTTGCGGAAATTCATCCTCAAATCTTAGAGGAGCCAACCTTGTACGACTACTACGTCGTATTTGAGATTCTTCAAGTCCTTGTTGACTCGAATTTAGATCAATTCTAATATCACTCCCACTTGGAATGTCGTTAGAATTTCTCCCACTTGGATCATTATTCCCGTATGGAATAGGATAATCGTCATTCGTATAATCCATTGGTGAAGGTTGAAACGTATTTTCGTTTTCACCAAGAATTCTCCCACTCGAATGAGGTAATCCTTCTTGATCATAAATCTCAAATAGAGATAAGTCCTGACTTATCTCGCCCTGTCTTGGAAACTCGTTTTCCAAGAAAGTGACATCCCTCGACTCAAACTCAATTAGCCCACCATTGTCTTCCTGACTAACAAAAACATAACCTTTGGAGTTTTCTGTGTATCGTATAAAGATACATTTCCTTCCCCTTGGCCCAAGTTTGCCATACTTATGGGAGGAAATATGTGCGTAGGATGCACAACCCCAAGGTTTCAAAATGTTTAAGTCAGGAGACCTTTGGTTCCACAACTCATAAGGAGTGGAGCTAACTGATTTCGAGGGTACGCGGTTTAAAATGAAAGCGGCCGTCAATAATGCATCACCCCAAAAGATGATTGGCAAGTTAGCTTGCGCCATCATTGAACGGACCATTTCCATTAAAGTCCTATTTCTCCTTTCTGCAACACTGTTTTGTTGAGGAGTATAAGGCATAGTTACCTGATGTACTATGCCTTTTTCATCACAAAGTTCCTTAAAACTTATTGATTGATATTCACCGCCCCTATCGGTTCACAAGACCTTAATCTTGCGATCTAATTGATTCTCCACTAAACTCATATAGTTTTTAAAGCAAGCCAATGCTTCACTTTTGTGGGATATCAAATAGATATGTCCGAATCGGGTGAAATCATCAATAAAAGTGATGAAATAGGACTTCCCGCGTCTTGTCTTGACATTCATCGGACCACATATGTCCGAATGGATAAGCTGTAATGGAACCTCGGCCCTTGTGCCGGTTCCAAACGGCTTGCGACAAGATTTCCCCACTAGGCAATGTTCGCAGGTCGACATTTCAACCTTTGAAACATTGGATAGAAGGCCACGTTTGGCAAGTCTATCCATACGCGTTGGTCCAATATGACCAAGCCTTGCGTGCCAACAAATCACATCAGACTCATAAGTCTTAGAATTTGCAATAAGAAAATTTTCATTACATGAGGAATTATACATTGTACTCATTACAATAAATCCTTTAAATACAAACCCAGTACCAATAAGAGTATTATTACAACTTAAGTCCACATTACAATCATGAAAAAACCAGTTATAGCCAAGACCCATTAACACGACCACAGAAATTATATTCCTTCGAATATCTGGAGCGAAGAGGACATCATGAAGTAGGAGAGTGCGGCCGTTGTCCAAGACTAGCTTGCAAGTCCCAACGCCTTTCACTTCAACACGTGTGTTGTTTCCTACATTGATCCACTTCGTTCCTTGGGGTATCCGGTGATACTCCACGAAGGACCGTCTGTCCCATGCTATGTGGTCGGTGGCACCTGAATCAATTATCCAAAATGGATTAGATTCCACAAGAAATATTGAACTAGAAACACATATGTAACTAGTATATTTACAAGTTACCTCGTCGCCTCCACTCGTACACGAACGAGCATAGTGACCGAGCTTGTTGCACTTGAAGCACTTGATCCTCTTCAAGTCTTTCTTCTTGTGCCATTTCTTGTGCCCACCCTTATGTTTGGGTTTCTTGGTAGACTCAGGTTGCTTATTACGTTCATTAGTGAACTTTGAACGATCTTTCCGTTTCTTTCCCCCGTGTGAGGAACTAGCAACCATGTGCACTTCTGCACTTGGCTTGGCAGCCACAAGCCGCTCTTCCTCTAATTCGAGGTGCTTAGAAACATCGCTGAAAGTCTTGATGCTCTCATTGTGAGTGAGATGCATCTTCATTTGGTCCCACCCATTTGGTAGGGAACGTATGACTGCTTGGATTTGTTGCTCATCAGTGAGCACATGACCTGCGTCCTTTAACTCCGAGATAAGATTCGCCATATGTCGCAGATGTTTCCCCATGGAATGATCTGGACGTTTCTTATATGAATCGAACCTTATAGTTAAGGCGCGAAGTTTGGACACCGATGTGCCACCGAACTTCTCTTCTAGCTTGGACCATATGTCCATGGCTAGGTCATGTTCTCGGAAGATGCGCATTATGTCATCAGCCATACTGCTTAATAACGTAATGCGTGCTATCTTGTTCTTCCGAGACCAAGCATCAAAAGCTTCCTTGTCTCGTCTGTGTTGGGCCGTAGTGCCCAACTCGGGTTCAATCATTACGTTCTTTAGAGTTTCGAGCACTTCTTGCTCCTCTAAAACGTATTGTATCTTGATGGACCAAAGTTTGTAATTATCGCCGTTGAGTTTTTCACCTCTGTTTAACTCAGCGACGATATTCTTTAAAGCGGAAGACATTTTACTTTTAAAATGCTGCAAAAGACACAAAACCGAAGGTTTGATCAAAATCATTGCATAAAAAAATTTCTTAAAATATAATTCCCACTTGAAATGATAATAGAATATCCCATTTGGATAGTTCTAATTTCAACTCCCACTTGGAATGATATTTATAATTTGATAAGTTACTTTCGAAAAATATTGAAGATGTTACTCTAGAATCGAAAAGGTCACTACGTTTCCAATCACCATCTAGAGTAACTTTCAATATTTCTCCCTCACTTTATCAAATGATAGTACTCTTATAGTACTTTGCAGCGGAAAAGCATTTTTGAAAACGTATTTTTCAAAACGTATGAAAACGTATTTTTCAAAAAATGTATATTTCAACTTAGTACCCTTATGATACTAGTGAAATATTCGGCACTTCCTGACCATTTGCCGGGAATGAGCCGTAGCCGTGCCAAGGCCGGATCCCCCTGTGGGGATTTTCCTGCAAGCCATTATCGTCGGTTCCCGTATGGATTCAGGCGCTTCCCCCCGTATGGGAGAATTTTGCCGCAGACGACTGTCGTTAGCCCCGTATGGGCTAGTCGGCACATTCGTGTTCGACCAAGGCCTTTTGCAACCCCGTATGGGCTAGTCGGCATGTTCGTGATCGATCAAGGCCTTATGCCGGATTGGTCGACCAAAACTCCCAAATTGGTCGACCAACCAATGATCTGACACCACTCCCGGCCAGGGCCTCTGCCCTGGCCGAGGCTGGCCAGGGGCCGGCCAAGGGCCTCTGCCCTGGCCGGCCAGGGGCCCTGGCCCCTCGGCCAGGGCCTCTGCCCTGGCCGAGGGGCCAGGGCCCCTGGCCGGCCGAGGCCAGGGCCCCTGGCCGGCCGAGGGGCCAGGGCCCCTGGCCGGCCGAGGGGCCAGGGCCCCTGGCCGGCCAAGGGCCTCTGGCCACGGCCAGGGCCCTGGCCCTGGCCGGGGCCGGCCAGGTCCGGCCATGGCCGGCCATGGCCATGACCGGCCATGGCCATGACCGGCCATTGGGGCCATGGCCATTTGGCCATGACCGGCCATGGCCCATATGGCCATGGTCGGCCACCCCCTTATATGGGGTTGCCGCACACCCCGCCGGAGGGGTGGCCGTGGTGGTTATTGGCCGTAGCCAACCCCCTCCGCATGGGGAGGGGGGGTGCATTGCCTTCATAGCCCATTTGGCCATGGTGATCATGCACCAAAAATCATCTTCTCCGATGGAGATAACTACCATCATCTTCCTCGATGAAGCACCCGTTCGTCGAGAAAGTAGTTATCTTCTAATGGCCGTGTGCCAAAAATGAAGAATAACATACTTTAAAGTTCGTAAACTACACGCTCCACATGAAGAGAGTTCACATTCCCCTATGAATGGAGACTCGGCATCCATGAAGAGTGCGAGCTTGACGACGTGAACGGTCGGTTCTTCCCGTCACGGAGAGTTCCTGCCATATCCGTAATGACAGAAGACCCTAACGTGAAAAGAACAACCGTTTCGTTCTCTCCGTCACGAAGCGTTCCTACCATATCCGTAATGGTAGGATACCCATTCGTGAAAAAGACAACGACTCGTTCATAGTTTCGACGGGGCGACGGTCTGACTGGAGCGAATCCGTATGGCTCTGATACCAATGTGGGATCCTGTCAAAACAACGTTAGGATCGATAAATGAAGTTGAGACTTACGCTTGCGTACGCGGCACCGTAATCTCGGAACTTCGCCCTCGGATTCGCCACAACGGTCGATACTTCGTCACGGAGGATCGAAGCAGAGTTTCACCGCCTAAATCTCTAACTAGAAGAGGATTTTAATGGAAGGGAGAAGAAGAACATAAGGATGCCTTATGCAAACTTATGGCATGGAAAAGTGTGAATGAATGCCTTACCCTTGGGTCCTATTTATAGGCTTTAGGGGTGGTTATTGTAGGAAATAACCAATTATAAGCTTATTAGCCTATATTAGCACATTCATTTATCTTCTTCTTTATCCACTTATCAAGTGCCATTTTGCACTTATAAAGTGGCTTTTTCCACTTATCGAGTGGCTTTTTCCACTTATCGAGTGGTCCTTTTCACATGAGAAAAGGTTCCCTTCGCGCATGCCTTTGTGCACGCGACATCTGAGGTCCGTATACCCTCATACATCCCCTCATGGGTGTATTTATGTCGTCCATATCCAACAACCATCACCGCTGGAAGCCTACTCAGCGCATCAGGAACCACATTCACCTTGCCTGGGTGATACTGCAAATCGATCTCATAATCCGCCATGAGCTCCAACCATCGACGCTGTCGCATGTTGAGCTCCTTCTGAGTGAAAATATACTTCAAGCTTTTGTGATCAGTGAAAATCTTCACTCTCTCACTCAGCAGGAAGTGACTCCAAATCTTAAGAGCAAACACAACAGCAGCCAACTCCAAATCATGCGTCGGGTAATTCTTCTCATGAACCTTGAGCTGACGAGATGCATAAGCCACAACATGCCCGTGCTGATGCAACACACAACCGAGACCCTTGCCAGAAGCATCGCAAAAGATCTCAAATCCACCGCTGCGATCAGGCACAACAAGAATAGGGGCAGTCGTCAACCTCTCCCTCAAAACACAAAAATCATCCTCACAATCACTCGACCAAACAAAAGATACATCCTTCCGCGTCAATCTAGTCATCGGCTCGGTAATACGGGAAAAGTCCTTAATGAAGCGTCGATAGTAACCAGCAAGTCCAAGGAAACTCCGGATCTCAGAGGCTGACTGCGGAACATGCCACTCTCTGATGGCCCTGATCTTCTCGGGATCCACTGAAATACCATCTCCAGTCACCACATGCCCGAGAAAAGCAACTCTGTCCAGCCAAAACTCGCACTTCGAAAACTTAGCATACAACCGATGCTTCCTCAAAATCTCCAACACCGTCCTCAAGTGCGAGGCATGCTCTTCCTCCGACTTCGAATAGATCAGAATGTCGTCAATAAAGATAACGAAAAACTTATCTAAAAAGTCATAGAAAATCAGGTTCATCAGATTCATGAAAACTGCGGGTGCGTTGGTTACGTCGAAAGGCATAACCACAAACTCATAGTATCCATACTTCGTCCTGAACGCTATCTTCGGAACATCATCCTTCTTCACCTTCAGCTGATGATAACCACTCCTCAGATCCAACTTCGAAAACACCCTCGAACCTCCAAACTGATCAAAAATATCATCGATGCGAGGCAACGGGTATTTATTCTTGATGGTCACCGCATTCAACTCCCGATAGTCCACGCACAGGCGACGCGAACCATCCTTCTTCTTCACCAGCAGCACCGGTGCTCCCCACGGAGACACACTAGGATTGATATAACCCTTCTGCATAAGCTCATCCAACTGCCTACGCAACTCTTCCAACTCAGCGGGTGCCATACGATAAGGCGCCTTCGAAATGGGCTGCGCTCCTGGAATAAGATCAATAGAAAATTCCAAAGCCCGATCAGGTGGCAATCCAGACATCTCCTCGGGGAAGACGTCATCAAAATCTCGCACCACAGCTGGCCTCTCCAACTCCATCTGCATAGCCACAACCTCCATTGGTCTGGCCCAAAATCTGACAGGACCAAGCGAACTGCTACCACGGCTGAACTCAAACACTGGGTGTCTGAGAATCTCGAACACGACCTTCTTCCTCCGACAGTCGATCGTAGCATAGAAGCTCGCAAGCCAGTCCATCCCAAGAACTGCATCGTAGTTGATGATGTCGTGGACAATGAAATCAACGTAAAGCTCATGTCCACAAACCACCAACGAGCAAGAATTGCAACCACGATGCACCGAGACCACGCCATTCCCTGTAACGATATTCCAACTCTTGGAAAGAAGGGACGTCAACAAGGAATGCTTCTCCATGAAGCTCCGAGAAATAATGCACATCGATGCACCTGAGTCAAAGAGAACTCGTGCAGGAAATGTGCACACCAAAATCACACCTACAACAGTCTAACAATCAAGCCCTAGTCTAGCAACAAACATGAGAAAGAAACCAAACATAATCTAACAATCAGACATAACTAAGGAAGAAACATCTAGGAGGGAAGTTACCTGTGATAACCTCATCCATGGCCATGCTCTCCTCCTCAGTCATCAGAAAAGCATGCCCTCTCGGCGGAACAGCCCACTGAAAGGCATGTCTCTGTGGAACAAGGGGCGCTCCATGTCCAGCGGGCACAAGAGCTCGCTGCTGCAACAGATGTGCTGCAATAGGAGCCCGCCAAGGTTGCTTCGAATTGGGACACTCCCTGATGGTATGGGCAGGATCTCTGCAGACAATACACTGCCCCAGGAACCTCCTACACTGATCCCTGAGGTGCCCGGTCTTGTCGCAGAAATGGCAAGTCTTCAGAATAGGCCCTCCTGGCCTCTTGAACTGAACATGCTGGATAGGCCTGAATCCAGGTCTAACCGCCGCTCTGACCTGCTCCACAGGCCTCTTCCCAGCTCCTGAAACATGTCCCTTCCTCTGGTTCAAATTCAACTCATGCCGCCTCGCAGCAATCAGAACCTTCTGATATGTCTCCAGGTCAGAAGAGGTCACAAAACTCTGAAGCTCCAAGGCAAGTCCCTGGAGGAACCGCTGAGCCTCATCGGCATCTTGCACCATCTTTGGTGCAAACCGACTGAGTCTCGTGAACTCTTGGTGGTACTGATCCACCGACAAGCTCCCCTGCTTCAGATCTATGAAGCGCTGCAGCATCACCTGCCTAGCAGCCTTCGAGAAGAACTCTCCATCAAATCTGGACTTAAAGGTAGCCCAAACTATATTGGATATTGGACTCCCCGGATTTGGTTTTGGATGATGAACAAACATAAATATAACGTGAAATAACACTTTGTGAGCGCAGTTATGGAGATCGTCGCCAAATTCATATGAATATCAATTACGACGTCTCAAGACTTCTCAAAGCACGTGATCGTGTGCCTAAAGCTTCGTTGAAGCTTATGGACCATTTTAGAAGTCATGAAGATTCGATTGAAGCTATTGAAGACGGTATCGTCAAGTTTTATTTATAGTATTTAAGCTTCTTTCGTAGAATGTTAAGCCTTAAGTAGGTCTTACGGTTTAAATCTTCATAACACTCATATCTTAGCTCTAGGATCTTAGTAGAAGTCCATACAATCCTTCCCGAAGCTTCGCGCTTCGATTCGCGACTTCTTGTGCATGTTAGCTGGTTCAAGAAGAAGAACTGACCGACTAGATGGTGATCTAGTCGGTCGGCAAAGCTTCTTGGACCGACTAGTTCTTGTCAGTCATTTCCAAGCTCTTTACCGTTTACAGTTAGTCGGTCTAAGTTGACTCACCGACCGACTAGTTTGTGAACTAGTCGGTCAGTGATGCTTCTGTGACCGACTAGTTGAGCTTTCCCTGTACATGTACATTTGAGCCTGAGCTACTGTTTATCATTAGTCGGTCTGTGTTCATTGATCGACCGACTAGTTGATGAACTAGTCGGTCAACTTTCCTTCTTGGACCGACTAGTTTAGATTTTCTGTACATGCCAATTTTTTCACCTAACTTACTGTTTATCGTTAGTCGGTCTATGCTCATTTGGCGACCGACTAGTTGGTGAATTAGTCGGTCAACATTTGTTCATGGACCGACTAAGTCTATTTGTGCTCAGACTTCAGTTTTATCTGTTAGTCGGTCTCAGTTGAGTAACCGACCGACTAGTTGTGAAACTAGTCGGTCAGCTACTCTTCTTGGACCGACTAGTTCCTTATGTCTGTGCTTTGATCTTTTCTCTGTTCACTCATTAGTCGGTATGTGTTAATTGACCGACCGACTAGTTGATGAACTAGTCGATCGGTGGTTGTTCTTTGACCGACTAGTTGGGTTCAGAAAAGAGCCGTTGGAGCCTTAATTGAAACGTTTTTCTCTCTCTCTCTCTCCTCTATCCTATAAATACTTGTTGGGCTGCATTCATTGCAGTCAAGGCTGATATTATTGCAAGCTTAGAGATCAAGAGAAATCATTCCAAGCTCATTCAAAGCTCTTTCATTCCATTCAATAATCTCTCCTCACTCTTACTTCCAAAGAGAGATTCATTGAGTGTGAAGCCTTCCAAGCCAAGTGCTTGATTCTAGGTCACCAACTTCCCCATAGCTCTCCATCGCTGATCTACATCTTGGAGCTAGGGTTTGGTGCCACTTCTTCTTCCTCAAAATCATCCTTGCCCTAATTCGTAAGCATTACTCAAGGCATAGGTATTTTGTCGGTAAGAAGTTTTCTTATTTCATTTAAATTTCATATTGTAAGTTTCACTCTCGGTTGTGAGAGTGTGGTTGTGATCCCGGGTTGTGGGAGTCACAAATTACTTTGTGTATGATTTGACTTGTGAAGGTTTTTCACAAGTATTTCAGAGTGGAAATCTTGAGTTAAGGTTTCTAACTCAAGTATCCGGAGGGGATCCGGGTGGTTGCGACGTAGGATCACCGGGAACAAGTCGGGGAGACTTGGGTGGATCCGAATCCAGTAATATCTATTGTTAGCATTGTTAATTTTGTTGTTGCCTTCAATTTAAGCTTCCGCAAATTGATTTGGTAGTTGTTTGCACGATAATTAGGAATTATACTCCTCGTTATTTTTAAAGTACTATTAACCCCCCCCCTAGTACTTGTGCAGTAGCTTGTAGGGCATTACATTTGGTATCAGAGCCAGATACTTAGCTATGTCTGCCAACGACAACAAGGCCGTTTGTCCACCTTCCGACTATGGCACCTTCAGGAACCGTGAAGGAGCATCTTCGGTGATGGAAGGACATTCCTCAACGAGGCCTCCATTCTTCAACGGTACCAACTACGGGTACTGGAAATGCTGGATGGAAACTTTCCTCCGGAGTGCATCTCTATGGAGGACCACGATGAAGGAATACGTCGAGCCCACCGAAGAAGACTTTGAGAAATGGACAACCGCGGAGGTCGCCGCGGAGGTAAGCAATGCCAAGGCAATGAACGCCTTGCAATGCGCATTGGAGCCCGAGGACTTCAATAAGATATGCACATGTAAGAGTGCATATCAAATTTGGAACTCCCTCCTCATACTACATGAAGGGACGAGTAGGGTAAGAGACTCTAAACTCGTTGTTGTTAACAAAGATTACGAAATGTTTCATATGCAACAGGGCGAGAAGATGAAGGAGTATTACGCTCTCTTCGTCGACATCATAAACGAGTTGGAGGCTCTCGGCAAACCTACACCCAAAAGGAGAAGTGTTCGAAGCTTATCGAAGGACTTCCTTCTTCTTGGGAAAGGCGTACCTTCGCCATCGAGGAAGGTAATGATATGAATAAGTACACTGTAGTTCAACTAATGGGTACTTTAATGTCATACGAGGTACGCAAGGATAGCAAGTTAAAATTGCAGGAAAAGATGAAGTCCTACCTAAAGCAAGACGAGCCAATGAAGAAGGCTATTGCTTTCAAGGCCGCTCCGTCCACATCCACATCAACCGATGATGAAGACTCTGAAAACGAGTTGGACTTGGAGTCCATGGCACTCATGGCCAAGAAGTTCAACCGTTTCTTCCGAAAAGGTAACTATAAGAACAAAGCTAAATTTGGTTCTTCTAACGCCTCCTCCTCTCCTTTGTGTTTTAAGTGCAATAAGCCAGGACACATGAAAGCAGAGTGTCCTCTAAATAAGCAAAAGGATAAGGCCAAAATTCGATAAGTCCAAGAAGTACAAGAAAGGGAACAAAAAGGGACTTTTCGGAGCAACATTCACCGACTCCGAGGATTCCTCAAGCGGAGAGTCGGACGATGAGCAAGTGGAGCAAGCACACATGTGCTTCATGGCAAGAGAGGAGAATGATCAAGGATCTTCCTCTTCTGATGATAGTGACGACGAAGGCGATGAGGTAACTATGGATGACCTTAGGAATGCTAATTCTCAATTATGGTCTAAGTATACTAAATTAGTAAATAGGTATACTAAAGTAAAAGATGACCTAGCTAGCATTCAAACCTCGCCTAAAACTATCATCACCAACAACAACACCGTTGTTGAAGGGTTGAGGAATGAGATTGTTAATCTCAAGACTCAACTTGAACATGTTAGCATTGAAGATCCGAAGGATCACAAGATAGCGGATTTGACTTCTCAAAACTCGACTTTGAGTATTGAGAATGAGAATCTTAAATCTCGTGTTTATGTGCTCACATCGCAAGTATCCAACTTGGATACTTCTATGCGTTCTCTCACCGAGAAATATGAGAACACATTAGGACGAATTAATAAATTCAATCCTAAGTGACTTACTTCCGGCCAATCACCACATTGGCTTGGGGTAAACGATGGGATGTTCATCCAAATCGGCCACTACTTTTGTTAGGCCAACTTCCGGTGACTCAACGAGTGGTAGCAAACACTCTATTGGTAGTTCTTCTACCAATGGTGCTTCCACCTCGTCCACACCCTCTTTCGGAAAGAAACCCACTTTGGGTGGACCTCCAAAGAAGGGTCATGCCTATATGTACACCAATACCATGCCACGTAGGAACACACATCCTACTCCACATGCTCACACATATGATGATTTCTATGCACCACATCCACGGGCACGTGCACACCATGTGAGACACCCTCATGCACGTGTTCCTCCGCATGCATATGTTCACCCACATCATCATATGAACAAGTATCATCATGCACCATTTCATCATGTGCCATATGCCTATCCACGACATGCATCACGTAGAAATCAACAACGCATGCATGCTCCCAATAGGATTAGGACTCCCAAAATCTTCACTATTTAGAGCCCAAAGGACACAAGCATGAATGAAAAACAAGTTTACATGAATTCTTATTTTATGAATGTCGTGCATAGTGATAATTATGTGGGGAAGTCTAAGTCCAATTGGACTTGGCTTCCAAAGGTCTAATCTTTTGGACCCAATGACCTTGGGTACCATGATATGAAATTTTATATCTTTAGGTACTCAAGGAAAAGAAAAAGAAAAGGAGCAACAAATTTAAATTTAGCTCCAAGGAGAATTGGATACTCGATAGCTGGTGTTCAAAACACATGACGGGTGACGCTCAATTGCTCTCCGGAGTGGTTGCCATTGCAAATGGAAACCGTGTCGTATTTGGAGGCAACGAGAGCGGAACCATCATAGGTGTTGGTAAAGTGGGTAATCCTTCTAAACCCATTATATGTGATGTTTACCTTGTTAAAGGATTAAACCACAATCTTATTTCAATAAGTCAACTTTGTGACAAAGGTTACAAAGTTAACTTTGCGAAAGAAATGTGCCATATTTTAAGAAAAGATAATAATGAATTATTGTTTTCCGGCACACGCCATAAGGATATATATATCCTAGATCTTCCAAGATCACATGAACAATGTCTTATTGCCAACACAAGTGAACAACACTTATGGCATCGACGTTTTGGTCATGTGAACTTTGGAACACTTTTTAAGCTTTCCAAGTTAAATTCTATTAGAGGCTTCCATAAGCTTGTCTTTCAAAAGAAAAGCTTTTGTGACTCGTGTCAACGAGGCAAGCTTCCAAAATCTTCATTTAAACCTAAGAAACGCATTTCTTCTAAGCGGCCTCTAGAGCTATTACATCTAGATTTATTTGGGCCAACTAGAGTTGCTTCATTAGGTAATGCTAGATATGGACTTGTCATCGTTGATGACTTTTCTAGGTTTACTTGGGTATTTTCATTGTGTAATAAAAATGAAGCTTTTGAAAACTTCACAATTTTTGTTAAGAAAGTACAAAATCTCATTGGAACCACCATTGTCACTATTCGTAGTGATCATGGAGGTGAATTTGAGAATGAGTCTTTTGAGACATTTTGTGATGAAGTTGGTATTACACACACCTTTTCATTCCCTCGCGCACCTCCTCAAAATGGTGTAGTTGAGAGAAAGAATAGGACGCTAGTGGAGTGTGCTGGCACTATGCTTGATGATAGCCAACTTGGCCATCAATTTTGGGCAGAAGCGGTACACACCACTTGCTATGTGTTTAATAGAATACTTTTGAGGCCCGAAACTAAACAAACTTGTTATGAATTGTTGTTTGGTAGGTTGCCTCAAGTTAAACATTTTCGTGTTTTTGGTTCGAAATGTTTTATTAAGAACACGTATGGTAGTTTGGACAAATTCGATCCAAGGATCCAATGAGGGGATTTTTGTTGGATATTCTTCGCGTAGCAAAGCCTACCGGATATTCAACAAACGAACCTCAACGATCGAGGAGTCGCTTCATGTGTCATTTAATGAAGGATTTGTTCCAACTAGAATTACTAATGATGATGACTCTATGGATGTCTTATGTGATTCAATTGGTAATTCTAACTCTAATGATTCTATTGATTCTATTGAGACTAACCCATCTAATGAAGTTATTGAGAATGTTCCTAGTGACCAAGGTATTCTCAAACGGCTTCATACCGTTCGTGACCATCCTCATGAGCAAGTCATTGGCAATATCCATGATAGTGTCAAGACGAGATCACAAGTGAACTACTTCGCTCATTGTGCCTTTGCATCCTCGATAGAGCCAAAGAATGTTAATGAAGCATGCGAAGATAGCGCTTGGATCTTAGCCATGGAGGAGGAACTCATTCAATTCGAGAGGAATGAAGTTTGGGAGCTTGTTCCATTGCCATCGAAGAACCACACCGTCATAGGGACAAAGTGGATCTTCAAGAACAAAACCGACGAAAACCAAGTCGTCGTCCGGAACAAAGCTCGGTTAGTTGCTCAAGGATACCGTCAAGAGGAAGGTATTGATTTCGAAGAATCCTTCGCTCTGGTAGCTAGATTAGAATCAATTAGATTATTATTGTCTTTTGCATGCCATAAGGATTTTAAATTATTTCAAATGGATGTTAAAAGTGCATTTTTAAATGGAGCCGTTGTTGAGGAAGTTTACGTTTCTCAACCTCCGGGTTTTATTAATGAAAAATTTCCAAATCATGTTTTTAAACTAAAGAAAGCGCTTTACGGCTTGAGACAAGCTCCTCGAGCTTGGTATGATCGCCTAAAGAATTTTCTTTTGGATTTGAATTTTAAAATGGGAGAAGCCGATTCTACACTTTTTGTTAAGCATTCGAATAATGATATAATTTTAGTTCAAATATATGTTGATGATATCATTTTCGGTGTTACTAACTTTGCTCTTTGCGAAGAGTTTTCTAATGTGATGAAGGAACAATTTGAGATGAGCCACATGGGTGAGCTCAAATATTTCTTAGGTCTCCAAATTCGCCAAATGGACGATGCAATCTTCATCCACCAAACGAAGTATACGGTGGAGTTGCTTAAGCGATTTGGAATGGAGAATGCCTTCGGAAAGAAGACTCCAATGAGCACGACTACGCATCTTGATAAGGATACGGGCGGTAAGGATATAGACATTCGTCTATATCGAGGTATGATAGGTAGTTTACTTTATCTTACCGCAAGTAAGCCCGATATTATGTTTGCCGTATGCGTGTGTGCTCGTTATCAGTCTCAACCTAAGGAGTCTCACTTAGTAGCGGTAAAACGTATTTTCCATTATCTAAGTTATACACTTGATTTTGGATTACTTTATCCAAAATCTAGCACGTATGAGTTAATCTCATATAGTGATGCCGATTATGCGGGATGCAAATCCGACAGGAAAAGTACTAGTGGCACTTGCCATTTTATAGGAAATTCCCTTGTCTCTTGGTTTTCCAAGAAGCAAAATTCCGTATCACTTTCAACCACCGATGCGGAATACATTGCCGCCGGTGCCGCGTGTGCTCAAGTTCTTTGGATGAGACACACTCTTAAAGACTTTGGTATAAACTGTGATAATTGCCCTATCATGGTGGACAACCAAAGTGCAATATGTCTTTCCAAGAACCCGGTACACCATTCCCGTTCGAAACACATAGATGTCCGACACCACTTTTTAGATGATCATGTTGCTAAAAAGGACATCATTTTAGTGTACGTTGAAACCCAAAAGCAAATCGCCGATATTTTCACGAAACCCCTAAAGGAGGACTCCTTTGTGCGGTTGCGTCGAGAATTAGGGATTATGGGTGAATCCGAGATATAGGATTCATGTTTCATTCAATAATCTTGCATGCTATTATATTTCGAAATATTTCGTTCATGCTAGACTTATTGGATTTTTCGGGATTTTATGTGATATTTTGAATTTTTGCTCGAATTCATGTTTGAATGTCGTATTTGAGATTTCGATGTTTAATGGGGTAGTTTAGATGATTTTGGAGAGGATTGTGATGTATCGTCCAAGTGTATTGAGGAGAGAACTTAATTATCAATTTTTGGACTCATCTAGTCGGTCTCAGTTCATAAACCAACCGACTAGATTCACATCTAGTCGGTCAGCTAATGAACTCAGACCGACTAGCTCTATCTCTCAACTTTTGAACTCCTTTAGTCGGTATCAGTTCAATCACCAACCGACTAGATTCGTATCTAGTCGGTTAGTAAAAGAACTCAGACCGACTAACTCAAGCTATTTTGAGTTTCCTCTCCAGCTTAACTCTTTTAGTCGGTTCAAGCTTACTTATCGACCGACTAGATTGAGTTCTAGTCGGTCAGTATTTGAGCGCAGACCGACTAATTCTCGTTCAGGAAATCTTCGACTGGTCTATGTTTGCAACTAGTCGGTTTAAGCTCATTGACCGACCGACTAGACCGTGATCTAGTCGGTCAGTGCTTGAACTGTGACCGACTAGTTGTGCCAGGGACTGTTTGTCTTTTGAGCTCTCGACCGACTTAAAATCAATCTAACCGACTTATCTCTCATTTAGTCGGTCTCTCTCTCTCTCTCCAAATCGAAAATATCCCGGACCCTTTGACTTCCCTCCTCCCTTTCCGTCGACTTCCGGCCATTTCCCGTCCATCCTCTCCGTCGTCGGCCGTCGTCTTCCTCCTAGGGTAACCCCCCCTCTCTCCCTCTCCTGTTTAGGGTTCTATTTTGCAGTTCTAGGGTTAGGTTTTCATATCTATTCGGCTTCTAGGGTTTCGGCCTAGAGTGTTTTTAGGGTTCTTTCGATTTCTTACGTGTCGTGCCTCGATTATGGCTCGTACACGTATCCCGACCACTCCATCTAGCCCCTCGCCGATGACCGTAGAACCTACCCCTATGGACCCCGATCAACCTACGCGAACCCCTCCTAGACGCCGTGCTAAGACCACCCAACCCTCTTCGTCTTCGCCTCCTCTTAAGCGTAAGAGGACGGCGACTGCGAAACCCCGAGCCCGATCTCAGCCCAAGCCCAAGCCAGTAATTTTTCGTGCTCCCACTCCACCCGGTGCTTCGGATTCCGACACCGAGTATATCCCCAAGCCTGAGACTCATAGGGAACCCACTCCTCCTACCCATCCTGAGTCTAGCTCCCGACCTCGTACGTCTACCCGTAAGCCTAAGGGAAAGGCTCCGATGCCGGTTGGCGGTGTCGATATCTCGTTGTGTCGCGACGACCCTATGTGTCTCGCGGCTTACAACCGTATCGAACATTGCCCGCTGCTTCTGGAGCATTTCGTCCAGTTCAGTGACTTCATAGGGCTAACTGATCTTCTTTCGTCCTCGGGTCTTCTCGATTACCTTCGATATGACCCGAAGGTGAATCCTCACCCCTACCCCCGATTAGTAAAGCTATTCTATGCCAATAGGATCCGGGGTCAGTACGATGAGACCCACTCTGTTGAGACGACTGTTTTGGGGACTCCTATAGTCCTCACAGCAGAAATCTTAGGAGAGATTTTGGGTATCTCCTCGTCTGGCCTCCTCCCCTCAGACATTTCTGTTGATGATATTTCTTCCTTAGATCAGACCATCCTCTCTAAGATTTTCCATCAGATTCCTCCCGCCATAATTGGCGTACCTTCCAAATCTTTCAAGCCAAATGCATGGGTCCTCAATCTGATTCTGAAGTCGAGCTTGCTTCCCAAGTACGGATCCTCATCTCTACCATCCCAGCCTTTTCTGAAGCTGATCTATGCCATTTTCATGGGGAGCTCGATTAACTGGCTCGCATTATACTCGATAAGATGGACTCTTTCGAGTGTATTCGCAAGTCCACGAAATCGGCTCATATCCCCTTTTCGTGCTTGTTGACCCTTGTTTTCCGTCACTTCTGTGTCCCTTTGCCTCGTGACGATGAGCGTCCTCTTGGTCCTCCCCTGAACGCGACGGCCGTCAAGAAATCTCTTACGGCGCTTCGTCACGTTCAGAGGACGACACCTTCAGCGTCTGCCTCTGCCTCTGCCTCAGCTGCTCCCTCTGCCACCCTTGATGATGTCGTTCGGTTACTTCGTCGTCACGAGTCTCGTTTGGCTCGTACCGAGGAGGTAGTTTGTCGTATGGCTAGTCTGATGGGTATTCAGCTTCCTCCTCCTGTTTCTGAGGATGAGGAGATGGATGAGTTGGCTGAGGAGGACATTGAGGAGCTTTGTCGTGTTTCCACTCGTGCCCCCGAGGGCACTTCTGGTACTGCTGCTGCTGCTACCACATCTGCTGCTGGTGCTACCTCTTCTGGTGCTGCTGTTGCTGCTTCGTCTGCTGGTGCCCCCGAGAGCACACTTGTTGCCACCGCTCCTGCGGTGGATGCTCCGACTGGTGCTCCCGAGGCCACTACTGTTACTGCTCCAGAGATTGCCACTTCTGCCGTCGCTCCTGCTGACATTCCAGACGTTCCTGCTGATCCAGTTTCCACCACTTCTCCTGCAGAGCCTGCTGCTGCTGCAGATCCTGCCGATTCCTCTTGAGCTTCTTTGAGGACTCTCCGATGCTCCTTAGATGATACATCTAGTGTGTGAGAGTTTGGTTAGGATAGAGTGGGGTTTTGGATCTTTTGATGTATTTTGATACTTTTGATGATGTATTTTGATGTACCTTGATGATGTTGTATGTTCTGCGACACTCCGATATCTGTGATATGATGATGTACTTTGTGCCCCGATCGGTGGATCGATGTTTTGTATGTCAGTGATGTTCATTTTTGATGTACTCTGGTTCATATTATATATATATATTCATTGCAGTTGACATTTCATTCTATTGTGCTCAATTTATAATTTTTTATGTCTCTGATGTTTGATTTCGTCGCTCGACGATATTAACTTGGTTTAATAGAAATTTCTTCTATGGAAACATAGAATTGTTTTCCATGCACTAAATTAACCAAGAATGTTGATATTGGAGAGTATATTCCATAACTCAATCCGTAAAAATGATTTGAGTTTTGATGATTTCGTATTACGATTTTCGACTATGGTTTCATTGACACGCCTTGATTTCATTCGTATTAATCTTTGGTGCCACTTGAACCGTCGTCGTATTCTACGACACCCGTGCTTTTTTATTTGAGGCCATTGTTGTTGTCGTTGTTATCCTCCTGCTCTTTTTTCTTATGCCAAAGGGGGAGAGATATAATAATAACGATGTGCTAAATGAAAATTTAAAGCATTATTCCATGAATCTAACTTGATATGTTACATTCAGGGGGAGTTAAGATATATAAATGGATTTTCAAATCGGATATTTCAATAACCTACATTTGGTATTCGATATTTCAATAATCAATTCTCATTTTATATACTTCACTCGTCTGCTTGATGCGTATTATTATTGTTTAAAATTGGAATTAACGTGTCATCAATGCAGGGGGAGTAAGTAAATTTCATTTGAATTATTATTTTTGATTAATATTTATGTCGGTTTGTCATCACCAAAAAGGGGGAGAATGTTGGATATTGGACTCCCCGGATTTGGTTTTGAAAGATGAACAAACATAAATATAACGTGAACTAACACTTTGTGAGCGCAGTTATGGAGATCGTCGTCAAATTCATATGAATATCAATTACGACGTCTCAAGACTTCTCAAAGCACGTGATCGTGTGCCTAAAGCTTCGTTGAAGCTTATGGACCATTTTAGAAGTCATGAAGATTCGATTGAAGCTATTGAAGACGGTATCGTCAAGTTTTATTTATAGTATTTAAGCTTCTTTCGTAGAATGTTAAGCCTTAAGTAGGTCTTACGGTTTAAATCTTCATAACGCTCATATCTTAGCTCTAGGATCTTAGTAGAAGTCCATACAATCCTTCCCGAAGCTTCGCGCTTCGATTCG
Organism: Scilla litardierei; assembly: GCA_030789695.1. Lineage (NCBI taxonomy): Eukaryota > Viridiplantae > Streptophyta > Magnoliopsida > Asparagales > Asparagaceae > Scilla > Scilla litardierei. Next base: position 265,208,337 of record CM061133.1, on the reverse strand, counting down.
CGACTTCTTGTGCATGTTAGCTGGTTCAAGAAGAAGAACTGACCGACTAGATGGTGATCTAGTCGGTCGGCAAAGCTTCTTGGACCGACTAGTTCTTGTCAGTCATTTCCAAGCTCTTTACCGTTTACAGTTAGTCGGTCTAAGTTGACTCACCGACCGACTAGTTTGTGAACTAGTCGGTCAGTGATGCTTCTGTGACCGACTAGTTGAGCTTTCCCTGTACATGTTCATTTGAGCCTGAGCTACTGTTTATCATTAGTCGGTCTGTGTTCATTGATCGACCGACTAGTTGATGAACTAGTCGGTCAACTTTCCTTCTTGGACCGACTAGTTTAGATTTACTGTACATGCCAATTTTTCACCTAACTTACTGTTTATCGTTAGTCGGTCTATGCTCATTTGGCGACCGACTAGTTGGTGAATTAGTCGGTCAACATTTGTTCATGGACCGACTAAGTCTATTTGTGCTCAGACTTCAGTTTTATCTGTTAGTCGGTCTCAGTTGAGTAACCGACCGACTAGTTGTGAAACTAGTCGGTCAGCTACTCTTCTTGGACTGACTAGTTCCTTATGTCTGTGCTTTGATCTTTTCTCTGTTCACTCATTAGTCGGTATGTGTTAATTGACCGACCGACTAGTTGATGAACTAGTCGATCGGTGGTTGTTCTTTGACCGACTAGTTGGGTTCAGAAAAGAGCCGTTGGAGCCTTAATTGAAACGTTTTTCTCTCTCTCTCTCTCCTCTATCCTATAAATACTTGTTGGGCTGCATTCATTGCAGTCAAGGCTGATATTATTGCAAGCTTAGAGATCAAGAGAAATCATTCCAAGCTCATTCAAAGCTCTTTCATTCCATTCAATAATCTCTCCTCACTCTTACTTCCAAAGAGAGATTCATTGAGTGTGAAGCCTTCCAAGCCAAGTGCTTGATTCTAGGTCACCAACTTCCCCATAGCTCTCCATCGCTGATCTACATCTTGGAGCTAGGGTTTGGTGCCACTTCTTCTTCCTCAAAATCATCCTTGCCCTAATTCGTAAGCATTACTCAAGGCATAGGTATTTTGTCGGTAAGAAGTTTTCTTATTTCATTTCAATTTCATATTGTAAGTTTCACTCTCGGTTGTGAGAGTGTGGTTGTGATCCCGGGTTGTGGGAGTCACAAATTACTTTGTGTATGATTTGACTTGTGAAGGTTTTTCACAAGTATTTCATAGTGGAAATCTTGAGTTAAGGTTTCTAACTCAAGTATCCGGAGGGGATCCGGGTGGTTGCGACGTAGGATCACCGGGAACAAGTCGGGGAGACTTGGGTGGATCCGAATCCAGTAATATCTATTGTTAGCATTGTTAATTTTGTTGTTGCCTTCAATTTAAGCTTCCGCAAATTGATTTGGTAGTTGTTTGCACGATAATTAGGAATTATACTCCTCGTTATTTTTAAAGTACTATTAACCCCCCCCCCCCCTAGTACTTGTGCAGTAGCTTGTAGGGCATTACAAACTATCGGCTCCACCAGCATCTTCTCTTCAGCATCCCACCAGTTTCTGGCATTGTCCTTCAGCTGCATCTTAGCCAAATCAACCCATCCAGCCGGGTTAATCTTCGCCATCTGTAACGACTGGTTTTCGTGTAATTGGATTATCTATATTAAAAAAATATGCTTAGTGGATTTTCTCCTTGGATGTGTGGTTTCGTCGCCATAGTTTCACTTTCGATCGTTTTGTCGTGATTTTCTAGCTTCTTCCTTCAATCGTCGATTTCGGAGTGAGTCACTTGTGACGAGCTTCATATCGATCATATCTTAGAGTACAAATCGATCCTAGAAGCCATAGAAATCTTCCCAAAGCTTCGCGCTTCGAATCGACGCTTTTCGTGCACGTTAGTTGGTTCAAGAAGGAGAACCAACCGACTAGATTTCAATCTAGTCGGTCAGCAATCCTTAATGGACCGACTAGTGGGCTTTGATTATAATTCAGGAGTTACTGTTTATCTTTAGTCGGTCTAAGAACATCTTTCGACCGACTAGATGCTAAACTAGTCGGTCAGGAATCCTTCTCAGACCGACTAACTCTCATTTCCATGATCTCTCTCAGAATTCAGCCTTTAGTCGGTCAATGAACACTCACCGACCGACTAGTTCTTAAACTAGTCGGTTGACAAGCCTTCACAGACCGACTAACTCATAGTCCAGTTTTCCTGAGCGAGCTACTGTTTACTCTTAGTCGGTCTGCGTTGATCAACCGACCAACTAGTTTCCAAACTAGTCGGTCACCAATCCTTCTTTGACCGACTAATCAGCCCAGGAAACCCTAGTTTGCCATAGCCGCCGCACGATTTTCTATATAAACCCCCAATCGTTTTCTTCTCTTACCTCTCTTCTCCTGAACCTCCTCCTTCCCCAAATCTCCCCCTTTGAGCCCCCATCTTCCTCCAAGCTTCAACCCTTCATTCCAAGCCCTAGATTCATCATCTAAACCCTCCATCAACTCATTCCACCTTTCATCTTCCCCAAAATCTCCATCTAATCCCCAAAACCCTAATTCTCCAAACTTCTCCATAGGTTCCCAGATCTGATCCTAGGGTTCTCCGGAGTATTTCTTCCGCCACCTCTCGGTAAGAAATCGATCTACCGTTGTTTTCATAACCTATTTATATTTTTATGAAACCCTAATGAAATTTCATGTTGTTTGATGATTGTTTTCCCATAACAGCGATTTCCCCGTAGATTGGCATCCGTGTGATGGTCGTTATCCCCGGTGCTAGGCAAGTGAAACTTGCATCTCTTGATTTGGGCCATGTCTTAGGCCATTTCCTTGTTTTAGCGTAAAAGAGACTAGACTGTGAAAGGATAGCCGTCTAAACGCCATTGACCTAGCTTGACAACGAAGCTAGTTCCGACATATATCATGTTGCACAATTACCATGTCATGTTTACTTTCCATTAACGGTACGCGAATATTGTTCATGTCATTGCATTTTGTCTGTCACGTTTAAATACAATTAACGGTATGCGAATATCTGTCCATGACATTGCATACATCGATTGTTCATCGTGAATGTGTAGCTCACGCTATAAAACTGATAGTTCCTGGCTCGTGACCAGAAGCGAGCATAATGAGTTGCTAACCCCAACGCTCGATATTGAGGCTAGGTGTCCCCTACGCCATACTTGTGTTTCCTGGCTCGTGACCAGAAGCGAGCATAATGAGTTGCTAACCCCAACGCTCGATATTGAATTGTGAACTTGGAAAACAAGCTCCCATGCGGGGCAACCCTGGCTCACTTGCTGGGCTCATGTGCAGGGACCCTGGCTTGTTTACGTGTGGGATGGGGTAAGGGTTAAGCGGCCAGGCAACTGGGGGTCTGTTTGATCAACAACTGCAGTTGTAAGGCATAAACTCTGCGGTGGGGTAGTGTTTAGTGCCGATCGGTGTGAATGATGAACCATTCAGCTGAAGGGCGTAAACATCTACAAACAATAGTGAAACGTGAATTGTATTTAGTGTCGATCGGCGTGAATGATGTACCATTCAGCTGAAGGGCGTAAACACTTACAAAACAACGTGAATTGATTGAGAATGTTAGTAGCTTGGCTACTCTTGTCTTGTCCCGATACTTGTTTTATTGTACTTACTGTTCACCATGTCTTAATTGTGCACTCATGTTATAACTGCCATGTCATGCATATTTAAACTGCTAGGTTGCTAGTTCACTTTCCTTGCTCAAGTCTTTCCAGACTTGTTGACATGTGCCCCTTTCTCTTTGGGTGTCGCATGTTAGTTGCCGGGCCAGAGCTTATTGCAGAGGACGTTGTGTTGCTGAGGAGGAGTCTTGTAGACACCGGTGACTTGTTGAGTTTTCCTTTATGTTTTAGGATTTCTGTTAGTTGTCGGTGCGTGGCACCCTTGTATGTATGTTATTCCTTGTTGGCCATGTTTGGGCCTTAGACCCCTTTTTCTTTTATCATGGTGGCTTTTCTGCGATATTGTAATTTGTTTATGGACATTCGGAGGTTCAATAAAATGTCGTCTCAATTCCTTATTATCATTGTTGTTTCGTTTCGCTTTGCAAGGACTTGCCATAATAAGTGTTTTTTACGCTTATCAGACTTGGAGCTTCACAGCTTCAAGTTTGTGCGGACCTTCTCACGTCTCGCCTCCACATTTTTGGGAAGCGGGGCGTGACAGGTTTTAGTGGTGGCCCATGCAGGTCCATTTGCAAATGCGAACTATCGGAACAACAATAATAATTATAGAATGTCCATTAAATAAATTAGAACATCCAAGTTATAAGCCCGGAGTCTAGGTTTTTAGCGTTCCTATGTCTTATGTGGCTAGTAGGCGTGTTAGAGCACCTGTCCCAGCTTGATAGGAAATCCATTAGGTCAGGACTATAGTGAGACTTAGTTAGAAGTTTGTGCTTGCTAGTTAAGGATCCTTGATTGTTAGTTAGACTCCATGCTAGTGATCGCTATGATAGTCTTAAGAGTTACCTTAGTGATTCCTGTCTAGCTTTGACTAGGATAGACTTCTAGAATTCTTTGGTCTCTCGCTTGGGTTCATTGATTTCGGACCCAGCTGAACTCATTTCATCGCTGTCTAGCCCTAGAGAGTCTTAGCGCTTAGTTCCAAAATCTTTGGTTGGTTGACCGTAGGAGTTTCCGTAGATTTTCCTAAGTCATAACCTAGGCGTATTTATGTCTTGATCATCCGACCAAATCCCTTGGCCTTTAGTTAACCAGATGATTAGAACCCCCCTGATTCAATCTTTCCTGGTCACTACACTTTGGTGTTACTGACCGTAGATCTTCATCATGGTTTTCTTGCATTGAGATTTAGGTGCATGCCTCACTCAACCACATTCATTGCCCTCGATTCACATGATCCCCTCCTTACTATTATCGTTGACCTTTCAAATCTTTCCCGTTGCAAATCTTGATTCTTCCAAGGTCATTTTCGAATTTTCCCTTATTAAAAAGTTTCCACTTGATTTTAAATTTTGTTTTAAACTTTCTTTCAATATATTTCCAATACTTCCATTTGAGCTAAAAGTTATTCTTAGATTTCGAAAAACTATTTGGCCGTAATTTTAAATTACTATCTTGTAACCATTATCTAACCTATATCTTCGCTTCTCGATCTCAAAACTTTAGTACTATTTCGATAATTCGATACACCACCTTTTCTACTATTGCGAAACTCATTTTAGCTATTTACTATACGTGCTTTAAAATATTTCTTTCAGGATAAATAGAACTCCAATTAATTTATAAATATATACTAAATTACAAGTTGTCGTACCCGTACTTCAAGTCTTTTACCAACCTATTCTTGCGGCAAATCCTTGTTTCCCCTAAAAGTATTTTCGATGTTCCTCTTTCGCTAAGTTTGAATTTGTTCACAAACTTTTAATATATCTGTTAGGTTTCGTACTCTTTCGTGACTTAAAATTTATTTGTCCTTTTCTAAACATTGAAACTTTTGTTGAGATTTTTGATTATTAGTTTATAATATTCTTCAGCCTATATTTTCATATCAATATAAATGACTTGCCTCTTTTCATATACCAATTTTCTTCTGAACCGTACTTTTGTTTTTCCTAACCTGAATTATAAATTTCGTTTCTTACTTATGCCATTAAAACTTATTCGAATACCGCATCATGTTTGCTTCTTACATACCTTACAAGTCACATGTGACTTAAGCTTTCAGCGAGTCGATTTTATGCTCAACTTTTCCCTAGTTCAGATTTTTGTAAAAAAATTACTTTTCGAAACCTTTTCTGATCTAGACCCTCCATAAATTTGATTTTAAAGTTTCACTACAAATTTTGATAATACTACTAATAAGCTATTGTTATCTTTCCGTTCACCCTACATGCCTTTAGAATAATTTCTAAACTAAATTGAATTTCGAATGTTTTCATATATCCGCATTAGGCTCTTTAGCTCGTATGTTGAGAGCTTTGTGTAAAACGATTCCTTTTGGCAAATCCTGGTTGCACTAAGAGGTAGTTTCAATATTGATTATTTGAGCTTTTTCCTGGCCTAAAGACTTTGAAGGTATTTGGCATGAGTTTAAGATTCTTTCGTTAATTTAATTTCGTTTCAAAACTTTTGCCAACATTATTAAATCACCGCCGTATAACATTTTCTAAAACTACGACCTCAAGATTCGTGTGAATGATTCACTTTCTTTTAATGACCTTACGTGAGCCAATGAACCGTTTTCTCCTATTATGTATATTCGACTCAAACTTATTTCAAACAATTTGTTTTGTCGACCTCTAAATATTTTTATACGGAAAAGGACTCCAACTTTGAAGTATAACGGTTTTCAAACTTTCGTATTTTAGAATATGTTATTTACACTATTTTCCATGTGTCCTAATGGAGCATCATTACATCATTACACAACCGTTTTCATGCTTTTCGATCCTTCTATTCGTTACGCTCTTGATTTCAATTTATTTCCTTTTTGTCTAGCCAATAGAGCTTGTCGTCGCCGTGTCGACCTTAATATAGTTTGGTGGGCCCCATTAGTGTAATTTGATGTGTCGTCGTAGTGTATTTAATTCCATGGTGCATATGAAGTGTTTGTGGTTGGTATTGGTATATTGTGTGTAGGTAGTTATGTATTAGCTGCATGAGTGTAAGTGTGATATGCATATGATAGTAGGATTATAATGTTTGATTGGTATCACTTGTTTTTATGAGATGTCGTATGCGTGTATACCATGAGGTATCCCCGACTACTGCATATCTTAACTTATGTATGAAGTGAATGTGTATCGATGTACCAATTATAGGTGGATGGATACGGTATGAATATATACGATGCTTGGGTGTGACTATAGGTAAATACTTTTATTAGGGAGAGTATTGTAATTATAGGTGTGCTGATGTTTGTAATAATATCATGGTGTATGAAGTGATTGAAATATGTGATATTACATGGTTAGATGTCAAGGGTGTTTGACATTTAAATATGTATGTGGTTATGTTGGTAGACGCGTATGCATTAGCTAGTATTGGTATATATATATATGGATGCTATGTTACGTATGTGGGATTATTCCGCTATGATTTTGAGTCTCACTCAAGCTTGAGTGGGTACACTCTATGTACATTGGTGTATTGTATGTGGTTGGTGTATAGTGATGGATGATATATGTATAATGTTTGGATTGTTTGTGCCTGGTTGTGTTACGCACACGACTGTGGGTGGCCATACCAATATATAGTTATGTGAGTTGGTCTTGTGGTATAGTTATTCACTAAGGATTTGGTTGCGTGAATATATGTGCGCTAGCTAAACTAGGTGCATAGATGTGCTAAGCATATAGTGGTGTGATGGGTGTATATATGAATGAAATAATAGCGTGTGTGGGTGTGCACAATGCACGGGTAAGTATGTGATAGTTATAAGAATTGGTGACTATGGTATGTGTGGTGTGTCGTGATTATAGCTATAGGACTATATATATATATATGAAGTGGTAATACGGTGAAATGTGTGCATGCATTTGAATGATTATAAATTGTGAAATTATAATGATGGTGAATGTATATTAGATATAGTGAACTTGTTTTAACAATCGTATGGTGTGATTTCGCATGTTGATTGTTTGGCGCATACTAGGAGATATAGGGACTAGTGTATTCTTATTGTCTTGTCCATAGGTAGTCACCTATACATGTAGATTCCGATGGTATTTTCTAGTGTGAAATTATTTTCAAATAAGTAAGAGACTTGGTTATTTTCATATGGTGTGTAATAAGTGTTTTATAGTTATATAGAATATACTTGCCTATATGAATGATTTGAATGTGTGAATGGAGTTGTTTGATTATAATAAGTATAAGTGGACTATGTGCGTGAATATATATTTACTTCCGTGGTGTTAATAATTGACTACCTAGAGTATATATATATATATAAGCACTTGAAATGAATGTACTTGATCGAAATTTTGATGTGATATTGATTGAGGGTAGTTACTAGGGTGACTAGATATAGCTATAGTTAGAAAGTCCGAGGACGGACTTTATTCTAAGGTGGGTAGGATGTAACGACTGGTTTTCGTGTAATTGGATTATCTATATTAAAAAAAATATGCTTAGTGGATTTTCTCCTTGGATGTGTGGTTTCGTCGCCATAGCTTTCACTTTCGATCGTTTCGTCGTGATTTTCTAGCTTCTTCCTTTGATCGTCGATTTCGGAGTGAGTCACTTGTGACGAGCTTCATATCGATCATATCTTAGAGTATAAATCGATCCTAGAAGCCATAGAAATCTTCCCGAAGCTTCGCGCTTCGAATCGACGCTTTTCGTGCACGTTAGTTGGTTCAAGAAGGAGAACCAACCGACTAGATTTCAATCTAGTCGGTCGGCAATCCTTAATGGACCGACTAGTGGGCTTTGATTATAATTCAGGAGTTACTGTTTATCTTTAGTCGGTCTAAGAACACCTTTCGACCGACTAGATGCTAAACTAGTCGGTAAGGAATCCTTCTCAGACCGACTAACTCTCATTTCCATGATCTCTCTCAGAATTCAGCCTTTAGTCGGTCAATGAACACTCACCGACCGACTAGTTCTTAAACTAGTCGGTTGACAAGCCTTCACAGACCGACTAACTCATAGTCCAGTTTTCCTGAGCGAGCTATTGTTTACTCTTAGTCGGTCTGCGTTGATCAACCGACCGACTAGTTTCCAAACTAGTTGGTCACCAATCCTTCTTTGACCGACTAATCAGCCCAGGAAACCCTAGTTTGCCATAGCCGCCGCACGATTTTCTATATAAACCCCCAATCGTTTTCTTCTCTTCCCTCTCTTCTCCTGAACCTCCTCCTTCCCCAAATCTCCCCCTTTGAGCCCCCATCTTCCTCCAAGCTTCAACCCTTCATTCCAAGCCCTAGATTCATCATCTAAACCCTCCATCAACTCATTCCACCTTTCATCTTCCCCAAAATCTCCATCTAATCCCCAAAACCCTAATTCTCCAAACTTCTCCATAGGTTCCCAGATCTGATCCTAGGGTTCTCCGGAGTATTTTTTCCGCCACCTCTCGGTAAGAAATCGATCTACCGTTGTTTTCATAACCTATTTATATTTTTATGAAACCCTAATGAAATTTCATGTTGTTTGATGATTGTTTCCCCATAACAGTGATTTCCCCGTAGATTGGCATCCGTGTGATGGTCGTTATCCCCGGTGCTAGGCAAGTGAAACTTGCATCTCTTGATTTGGGCCATGTCTTAGGCCATTTCCTTGTTTTAGCATAAAAGAGACTAGACGGTGAAAGGATAGCCGTCTAGACGCCATTGACCTAGCTTGACAACGAAGCTAGTTCCGACATATATCATGTTGCACAATTACCATGTCATGTTTACTTTCCATTAACGGTACGCGAATATTGTTCATGTCATTGCATTTTGCCTGTCACGTTTAAATACAATTAACGGTATGCGAATATCTGTCCATGACATTGCATACATCGATTGTTCATCGTGAATGTGTAGCTCACGCTACAAAACTGATAGTTCCTGGCTCGTGACCAGAAGCGAGCATAATGAGTTGCTAACCCCAACGCTCGATATTGAGGCTAGGTGTCCCCTATGTAGGATCTAAATAAGGCCTAGAGGGGGGGTGAATAGGCCTTTGACCAAATTATCGCAAGATAAAAATTAAGCCTAGTTTACAGCATGCAGTTTAGGAATCAAACAATCAAAGCATTCACAGAAGACACAGAATTTAACGTGGTTCGGTCCCCATGACCTACGTCCACCCCAATGAGCAATCACTTATACTGTTTCTTTAAGAAGTTACAATCTCCCTTAGATTGGTGCCCCAACACCAACCTGTCAGACCAACTCAAGCTCACCAAAGCCAAAAAGAAACATACAAGTATCACTCCCCAACCCAACTTGCCCCAACAAGTTTGGTTCCCAGAGTCCCAACTAGCGGAAGAAATTATATTACAGAAATGCTGATCAAAACATTAATAACTTCACAAATAAATAAGATCAAGAGTTTAGAAAGCTCATTTGTGAAGATCTCTCTGGTTGTCGTCTTTCAGCACATCAGTAGCTTCGCAACGCTTCTTACGGAATGATGATCGGATGTCTGTAGAAGAAGTAGTCGCTGTCCCCGTGGAGGTAGTCGGTAGAAGTTCCTCACTCAAAATGATCTCATTTGCTGCACAGGAGGAACTAGCTGCTCGACTTGCTATCACTGCGTCGGGGATGAAGTCACGGTCGCAACGCTTCTTACGGAACTCAATTTGGATCTCTAGAACTCCACTTGTTGATGAAAATGTGAAGAGATGTACATTGGTATTTATAGAATTGAGTTAACGGGTTGGAGTCACTGTTCCAAGGGATCCACGCCCGCACAAAACACGTTTTAAATAAGCTTAACGGGTTCGGATCTGAAACCCGTTGTCGGCAGCGATCTGGACCGTCGGATCGAGCGGGATTCAACGAGGAGCCGCCACGTGGCGGTCAAAATTCGCGCGTCGTCGCCCGCCTCCGCTGACCCGGACCCGCGTTGTCGGTCACCGTCGGATCATCGAGCGGATGGCTGAGATGCTGCCACGTCGCCCGCGAATTCGGATCGCTCTGCCCGCCATTTGCGACTTCATCCACACGGTAGGTGGCCGTTGGATCGAGATCGGGCGGCGACCAAGCAGCCACGTCGCCCCGCTTCGAGCGACCGTCAGATGTGCGATGGACGGCTCAGATCATGCCACGTCGGCCGATTTAATTCTGCGATGAGGCGTATAAATGAACAGTACCGTATGCCGTATTTGCTGAGTATTTTCACTGTATTCTTGCGTATTTTGGCATCAAATAAATCCCAAAAATTCTGAAATAATTCTCAAAAATCCCATAGCTTCATATTGACATGTGAGAATATTTTCACCTCATTTCACCTCTTGTAGAAAAAGTTTCTTCTTTGTATACTCAGTATTTTCTCGTATTTCCCCGTATTTGAACTTCAAACAATCTCCATAAATCCTGAGAAAAATCCCATGCTATTTATAGCCTATGTTTAACTCTAGGGTAGAGTTTCATAGCTATACTCTCTTGTTTGATCAGCTTGTGTAATTCCAAATGAAGTTTCACCCTTGTATCTCTACGTACTTGAGTACGTACATGTGTAACTTGAGCAATCATGATTATAGGGACCTGTGACACACTCAACAAACATATTAGAACAGTTCAGTAGGGTTTGTTATCATCAAACATAGGTTAGGATGCTGTTTCCAACAATCTCCCCCTTTTGATGAGAACAAACCAGACATTAAGATTACATCAAAAATGTGTGAAGTGTGTGAGTGTGTGAAGCATGAATATGAGCATGAATGGCAAAATGATATGCTCCCCCTATTGACATGCTCCCCCTATCTCTGACATGATCAATCTTAATATTTCTCTCCCCCTTTGTTTTCATCAAAAAAATGTATGAAATAGCATATGAGGAGTGGAAAATTGAACATTATAAAGCAAAACAAACAGGCAAGACATCGATGACCACAATGAATAAATAAGCAATAAGCACTAAGTCATAACTACCATAATTCATCTCCGTGCTCAAGTGTGATGATCAAATGTGTAGTACATATGGAGAGGTAATAAGGAATACAGCCGGTCATAACCATCTTTTCAACTGAATATATGAACATCAAAGATTGAGTTTCCCCTTCTCATGTAATATGAGTTCAACTTACCAATTCCAAACATGACCGAGAAGGATTTTTAAATGTGAAATGGCATTGCTTGACGGACTTAACACCAACGCTAAAAAATGACATTTATAGCATAAGTTGGATGGCCAAGGGTAGTATCAAGGACATGGATCGTATCCATTTTTCATACAAAGCTCTGTGTATATATTTTGAAGACACTCGTCTTGCTATTCTTTTTATACACGTATATTTTGAAGAGAGCTTTTCTTTTTACCCATGCCTTGAAACATCATATCCCATTAAAACATAAATTAGTCCACCAACAACCACTTTTCTTATTCAAGATTACAATTCCATAGCAAAACATTTTGATCTGTGTAAGTGTGATTGGATGATGAAAAACGTTAGTTACTCATTAATGAATATGACCTAATTAAGCATGTAGTTTTTGAATGCAAGCATTGTTAAGAATATAATATTCAAAATCCATAAGACATATGTTTTGCATTTAAAGCTGTTTCTGATGAAAAAATGCAAAAGGAGGAGATAGACAATTCACTTTCCCTTTCTGTTTATATTTTTCCTTTTTAATTTTTTTTTATTTTTCTTTTTCATTTTTTTATTTTTCTTTTTGTAGCACAAAAAACAATAAAAGCACACCAAATAATATTTTCACTCTAAATATAATCAATAATGCCCAGTTCTAGACGTAGACGACAAAAACGATCTTCTGGCAAAGGTTTTGTAAAGATATCTGCCAACTGAGAATCAGTAGAAATATATTCAATGGATACATCCTCTTTTGCCAAATGATCTCTAAGAAAATGATGTCTTACATCTATGTGTTTTGTCCGAGAGTGATGAACAGGATTGTTAGAAAGATCTATAGCACTCTTACTATCACATCGTAATGGAAATTTTCTAAGATCCAAGCCGTAGTCAGACAGGGTTTGCATCATCCAAAGTACTTGGGCACAGCAACTGCCAAGGGCAATATACTCAGCTTCAGTAGTGGACAAAGCAACACTGTTCTGCTTACGACTAGACCAAGAAACCAATGAATGTCCTAGCATAAAACATGTTCCACTAGTGCTCTTTCTATCAAGCATACTACCAGCATAATCAGCATCAGCATAGCCAACCAAATTAAGATTACCACAAGAGGGATACCATAGTCCAAGTGTAGGAGTGTGAATAAGATATCGAAAAATCCTCTTAATGGCTATCAAATGTGATTCTTTTGGACAGGCTTGAAATCGTGCACACAAACAGACAGAAAACATGATGTCTGGTCTAGATGCAGTTAAATAGAGTAAGGACCCAATCATACCTCGATAAAGTTTTTGGTCCACATCTATACATTTGTCATCCTTTTCAAGCTTCGTCGTCGGACTCATTGGAGTTCGCATTGGCTTTGCATTTTCCATCCCAAATTTCTTCAACAGTTCTTTTATGTACTTGGTTTGGGAAACATATATGCCATCTCCAATTTGTCTTACTTGAAAGCCCAAAAAGTATTTCAACTCTCCGACCAGACTCATCTCAAATTGATCCTGCATAACCTTTTCAAACTTTTGGCATAAAAGATCATTAGTAGCACCGTAAATAATATCGTCCACATAAATCTGAACAATAAGAAAATGATCCTGTTCATGCAAGATAAACAAAGTGTTGTCTGCACTACCCTTTTTAAAGTTATTTTCCAAAAGATATGAACTGAGACGGTCGTACCAAGCTCTGGGAGCTTGCTTCAGACCATACAAAGCCTTTTGCAACTTGTAAACGTGATTTGGAAAACTATGACTTTCAAAACCAGGGGGTTGTTCAACAAAAACATCCTCTTTCAAATAACCATTTAAAAATGCACTTTTCACATCCATTTGCTTCAATTTAAAACCTTTAAAACTTGCAAAAGCCAGCAATATTCTAATGGCTTCTAATCTAGCAACGGGTGCAAAAGTTTCATCACAATCAATTCCCTCAATCTGGTTATATCCTTTGGCCACTAATCTTGCCTTATTTCTGATTACATTTCCAGATTCATCAAGTTTGTTTTTGAAAATCCATTTAGTGCCAACAATTGGGTAATTATTAGGTCGGGGCACTAATGTCCAAACATTATTTCTATCAAACTGATTAATCTCATCATGCATGGCCATAGCCCAACTTTCATCTGTTAAAGCAATTTCAACGTTCTTAGGTTCAATTTCAGAAATGAGGTCACCATGAATGCATAAGGCACACAAGTTATTGAAAGTGGATCGAGTGCGTATACCTTCCGTAGGAGTCCCCATGATCAGCTCAGGTGGATGATGTGGATTGAACCTGAGCTCTCCTCTTTCCAGTCTATTTCCTTGTGGTGCTTCGAGTTCAGCTTCCTTTTGGCCTTCAGATGGTTCAGCTATGTTTTCAGGCTCTGTAGTTTCCTTGTCTGCATCTTCAGTGTCCCTGCAATTTAAAGGATCTATTTCAGCTTCATCAAATTTCACATTAATTGACTCAACAACAGTTAAAGTTCGTTTATTGTAGATCCTGTATGCTTTGCTCCTTGATGAATACCCTACGAACACTCCTTCGTCTGATTTGGATTCAAATGTTCCCAGCTGATCTCCTGTGTTTAAAATAAAACACCTGCATCCAAATACTCTGAAATATGAAATGTTAGGAGTCTTGCCATGCCACAGTTCATAGGATGTTTTGTTCATTAAAGGTCTAAGCATAACCCTGTTGCAGACATAGCAGGCTGTATTCACTGCTTCGGCCCAAAAATACATAGGAAGAGAATAATCATTAAGCATGCTTCTTGCCATCTCTTTTAAAGTTCGATTCTTTCTTTCGACCACCCCGTTTTGTTGAGGTGTTCTAGGAGAAGAAAATTCATGTAAGATCCCTTTTTCCAAACAGAAGTTTTCAAAAACAGAGTTTTCAAATTCACCACCGTGATCACTTCTAATTTTCATAATTGAAAGATTTTTCTCATTTGAAACTTGATTACAAAAATTTTGGAAATTTTCAAAGGAATCCGATTTCTTGGCTAAGAAGTAAACCCATGTATATCTAGAAAAATCATCGATCAAAACAAAACAAAATCTCTTCCCATTTAGGCTAGCAACATCGGTAGGCCCAAACAAATCCATATGAATCAATTCTAGGATTCGTGAAGTGGTAACTTCCCGAATTCCCGTAAAAGTGGATCTAGTTTGCTTACCTTTTGTGCATGCAACACACAACTTACCATTCTCGTACTGTTGATGTGGCAAGCCTCGGACCAGGTTTTTATTCTCCAGCTTATGTAGCAACTTCATGCTGGCATGTGATAGTCTCCGGTGCCATAGTATAGCCTCCTCCTCCCTGCCAATCAAACATTTAGCAATTGTCATTTCTTCAATCATTATTGTATAAACATTATTTTTCCTATTGGCTATGAAGAGGGTATTACCTGTGACCGAGTCATAAATTTTACAAATTTTCTCATCAAAAAGTACTTTCATACCTTTGTCACAGAGTTGGCTTATGGAGATGAGGTTGTGTTTGAGATTTTCAACCCAGAGGACGTCAGAAATTTTAAAAGTATTGTTGCCAACAATACCTTTACCCATTACCTTGCACTTGCCGTTGTCCCCTAATGTAACACTTCCTCCTTCTTGCTTCACGAGGCTAAGGAACTTGTCGATGTTTCCTGTCATGTGTCTTGAGCAGCCTGAATCCAAATACCACTCACACATTTGTTCCTTAGCCATGCTGAGTCCCTACACATAAGAAGAACAAGGTATGTGTGACCTGGGTAGCCAAATAGGTCCACAATGGTTAGTCATAGTACCTTTCGGAACCCATACTTGTTTGAACTTCATGTTTTGGTTCTTATAACGACAATTTCTATATAAATGCTCAAAAGAACCACAGGTATAACATTTGGCGTTCCGTTTCTTTTTCTTGATGTAATGATTTTTCTTTATCATGTTTTCATTATAAACATTTCCAAATCATAGTCCTTATTTATCGTTTTTGATTGACTGGTATCCAAGAATGATGTCTAGTGATTTTCTTCCTACACAAAATTTTCTGATACTCAGTTCTAAATCAGAGACTTTGGATTTCAAAAAGATGTTTTCATTTACAAGCATGACACTTTTATTTATAAAACTCTTTCTAACATTATCTTCATTTTTAGCGAGAGTTTCTATTCTTTTATTTAGGCCAACAATCTTTTCATTACCATTCTTAATTTCTAGCTTTAATGAAGCACAAGTCTGACAAGGTATAGCTTCAGTAATACTAGATTTTCCTTTGAGTTTTTCAATGGTAATTTTGAGCGATGCAATTTCATTTTTCAATTTTATTTCATTTTGCAAAACATTATAATTTTCCTGCTGTAGTTGGAAATTCATTTCTTTATAATTTTCTATAGAGGATTCAAGAGAAGTAATTTCTGAATTCATTTTTTCACAAATATTCATTAATTCTGGTAAAGAAAATTCATCTCTTACCTTGTTCGTGTCGCTTTCACCTATTAGGCAAAGTGATGATTGCGCTACCTCGTCTTGTGGTTCGTCTTCGTCGTCATCGTCCCATGTGACCGCAAATGATTTCCCTTTGGCTTCGGATGACGCGTTCTTTGTTGGACAGTTTTTCATGAAATGTCCAAATTTCTTACAGTTGAAACATTGAACACTTTTAGTAGTATTCTGTTCAGACGAGGAATTCAAAGGATTAAACTTATTAAAACGATTGAACCTTTTTTCCATTTCAGATTTTCCGGCAGGAGTTCTGATGAAGCGTCGGAATCCTCTGACCATCAGTGCATGTTCCTCGTCGAGATCTTCTTTGTCACTTTCTTCGGCTTTGAGAGCGATGGTCTTTAAAGGTTTAACCTCACCTTTCTCTCTTGTCTCGACGGTTTTGAGTTCCAGCTCACGGGATAACAGATTCCCAATCAGATCATCCAGCTTCAGCTTAGTGAGATCTCTCGCTTCTTGGATGGCCGTCACTTTAGGCCGGAAGGAACTAGGAAGCGCTCTTAGGATTTTCCGAATGAGGTCGATGCTGTCGTAAGACTTTCCCAAGGCTTTTGAGTTGTATACGATGTCGGTGAAGCGAGTGTACATATCCTTGATGGATTCTCCTGGTAGCATGTGGAAACCATCGTACTCTGAGCTCAGCAGCGCTAATCTGGACTCCTTCACCTGAGAGGTTCCTTCGTGAGTGACTTCGAGAGTGTTCCAGATTTCCTGCGCAGTAAGACAATGAGATATACGGTTAAACTCAGTTCTGTCAAGTGCACAGATAATTGCATTCATAGCTTTACCATTCAGAGCATAAAGTTTGTTATCGTTATCATCCCATTTATCTTCTGGTTTTGGTATTTCAATATCTTCAATTTTGATTGTAGGTGGGTGATAGCCTTTAGCAACAATTTTCCAAATTTCAAGATCTGAGGAGACTAGGAAAATTTTCATCCTAGCTTTCCAGTAAGCAAAATCAGTCCCATTAAATTTGGGTGGTCTAACTGTAGACTGTCCTTCAGCAAATGCTGAATCATATGTATTCATTATGAACTAGACTCAAATGGCCAGGCCTGGTGCTCTGATACCACTTGTAGGATCTAAATAAGGCCTAGAGGGGGGGTGAATAGGCCTTTGACCAAATTATCGCAAGATAAAAATTAAGCCTAGTTTACAGCATGCAGTTTAGGAATCAAACAATCAAAGCATTCACAGAAGACACAGAATTTAACGTGGTTCGGTCCCCATGACCTACGTCCACCCCAATGAGCAATCACTTATACTGTTTCTTTAAGAAGTTACAATCTCCCTTAGATTGGTGCCCCAACACCAACCTGTCAGACCAACTCAAGCTCACCAAAGCCAAAAAGAAACATACAAGTATCACTCCCCAACCCAACTTGCCCCAACAAGTTTGGTTCCCAGAGTCCCAAATAGCGGAAGAAATTATATTACAGAAATGCTGATCAAAACATTAATAACTTCACAAATAAATAAGATCAAGAGTTTAGAAAGCTCATTTGTGAAGATCTCTCTGGTTGTCGTCTTTCAGCACATCAGTAGCTTCGCAACGCTTCTTACGGAATGATGATCGGATGTCTGTAGAAGAAGTAGTCGATGTCCCCGTGGAGGTAGTCGGTAGAAGTTCCTCACTCAAAATGATCTCATTTGCTGCACAGGAGGAACTAGCTGCTCAACTTGCTATCACTGCGTCGGGGATGAAGTCACGGTCGCAACGCTTCTTACGGAACTCAATTTGGATCTCTAGAACTCCACTTGTTGATGAAAATGTGAAGAGATGTACATTGGTATTTATAGAATTGAGTTAACGGGTTGGAGTCACTGTTCCAAGGGATCCGCACCCGCACAAAACACGTTTTAAATAAGCTTAACGGGTTCGGATCTGAAACCCGTTGTCGGCAGCGATCTGGACCGTCGGATCGAGCGGGATTCAACGAGGAGCCGCCACGTGGCGGTCAAAATTCGCACGTCGTCGCCCGCCTCCGCTGACCCGGACCCGCGTTGTCGGTCACCGTCGGATCATCGAGCGGATGGCTGAGATGCTGCCACGTCGCCCGCGAATTCGGATCGCTCCGCCCGCCATTTGCGACTTCATCCGCACGGTAGGTGGCCATTGGATCGAGATCGGGCGGCGACCAAGCAGCCACGTCGCCCCGCTTCGAGCGACCGTCAGATGTGCGATGGACGGCTCAGATCATGCCACGTCGGCCGATTTAATTCTGCGATGAGGCGTATAAATGAACAGTACCGTATGCCGTATTTGCTGAGTATTTTCACTGTATTCTTGCGTATTTTGGCATCAAATAAATCCCAAAAATTCTGAAATAATTCTCAAAAATCCCATAGCTTCATATTGACATGTGAGAATATTTTCACCTCATTTCACCTCTTGTAGAAAAAGTTTCTTCTTTGTATACTCAGTATTTTCTCGTATTTCCCCGTATTTGAACTTCAAACAATCTCCATAAATCCTGAGAAAAATCCCATGCTATTTATAGCCTATGTTTAACTCTAGGGTAGAGTTTCATAGCTATACTCTCTTGTTTGATCAGCTTGTGTAATTCCAAATGAAGTTTCACCCTTGTATCTCTACGTACTTGAGTACGTACATGTGTAACTTGAGCAATCATGATTATAGGGACCTGTGACACACTCAACAAACATATTAGAACAGTTCAGTAGGGTTTGTTATCATCAAACATAGGTTAGGATGCTGTTTCCAACACCCTACGCCATACTTGTGTTTCCTGGCTCGTGACCAGAAGCGAGCATAATGAGTTGCTAACCCCAACGCTCGATATTGAATTGTGAACTTGGAAAACAAGCTCCTGTGCGGGGCAACCCTGGCTCACTTGCTGGGCTCATGTGCAGGGACCCTGGCTTGTTTACGTGTGGGATGGGGTAAGGGTTAAGCGGCCAGGCAACTGGGGGTCTGTTTGATCAACAACTGCAGTTGTAAGGCGTAAACTCTGGGGTGGGGTAATGTTTAGTGTCGATCGGTGTGAATGATGAACCATTCAGCTGAAGGGCGTAAACATCTACAAACAATAGTGAAACGTGAATTGTGTTTAGTGCCGATCGGCGTGAATGATGTACCATTCAGCTGAAGGGCGTAAACACTTACAAAACAACGTGAATTGATTGAGAATGTTAGTAGCTTGGCTACTCTTGTCTTGTCCCGATACTTGTTCTATTGTACTTACTGTTCACCATGTCTTAATTGTGCACTCATGTTATAACTGCCATGTCATGCATATTTAAACTGCTAGGTTGCTAGTTCACTTTCCTTTCAGTTTCCTTGCGCAAGTCTTTCCAGACTTGCTGACATGTGCCCCTTTCTCTTTGGGTGTCGCATGTTAGTTGCCGGGCCAGAGCTTGTTGCAGAGGACATTGTGTTGCTGAGGAGGAGTCTTGTAGACACCGGTGACTTGTTGAGTTTTCCTTTATGTTTTAGGATTCCTGTTAGCTGTCGGTGCGTGGCACCCTTGTATGTATGTTATTCCTTGTTGGCCATGTTTGGGCCTTAGACCCCTTTTTCTTTTAGCCTGGTGGCTTTTCTGCGATATTGTAATTTGTTTATGGACATTCGGAGGTTCAATAAAATGTCGTCTCAATTCCTTATTATCATTGTTGTTTCGTTTCGCTTTGCAAGGACTTGCCATAATAAGTGTTTTTTTACGCTTATCAGACTTGGAGCTTCACAGCTTCAAGTTTGTGCGGACCTTCTCACGTCTCCCCTCCACATTTTTGGGAAGCGGGGCGTGACACCATCGCCATGTTATCCTCAATGTTCTGAATCCACTCATCGACAGCTAGAGGACCCTCAGACCCATCAAAATATGCGGGACCCAGCTCCCGAAATTGCTTCGCTCCCGGCTCGGAGCGAGGGGCATCCTGGATTGCCCGACCAGCTCGAACAACTGGAGCATTCTGGACTTGCAGGAGCACACCCTGCTGCACTTGCATCATCTGAAGTATCATCCACATCATCTCTCCATTGGTGGGTTCCCGCTCAGGCTCCTCGTCATGAGGGGGCGCACCACTACCCCCACCACGGGTGAATCGCCTTCCTGCCATCTATTGACACAGAAAACGAAGCAGATTAGACTCATAGCTTATGACTCGGATGTCGAACTTAGTTTATTGGACATTCTAATATTATTATCGTCATTCCGATAATCGCAGTTACAGAAGAGGACCTGCATGGGCCACCAACAAAACCTGTCACGTCCTGCTTCCCTAAAATGGAGGCGAGACGTGAAAAGGTCTGCACGAGAGTAGAGCTGTGAAGCCCCAAACCCGATAAGCGTCGATAAAACATAAGCAGGTCCATGTAACCACAAACGGAACAACAATAATAACACAAGGAGAGACAGAAATAAAATCTCAAATCTCAGAAATTGTTCAACATTAAAGATAAGTTCAACATCCAGAAAAGCCACCAGGCTAAAAGAAAGAGTCTAAAGGCCTAACACACGGCCAACAAAATAAACAACAACATAGTATGGGTGCTACGCACCGATAACTAACAGTAGTCTAAAACAAAAGGGAAAGCTCCACGAGGACACTAAGACTGATCTCCAGTGTCCACGAAGTCCTCAATCAACGCGGGCTCTAACTCAGCGTCAGCAACCACCACGTCCTCGGCGACAAACTCAGGCTCGGGATCTAACATGTGTCACCCAAAAGAGAAAAGGGGCACATGTCAGCAAGTCGAAAGACTTGTGCAAGGAAACTGAAAGAAAGGTAAACAAACAACCTAGCAGTTAAAGTATGGTGCATGGCATGTCAAGTATTGTATGGAAATAACAAGTGAAGTACAAGTAGCAAGTAACAAGTGGTAGGTGTGACATGTATTGTCAAGTAACAAGTACAAGGGGTCACCCACACACATGTGAGCGCCCCATTTCCCGCAGGCTGTATTCAAGTACAAGGGATTACTCACACACAGGCGATTGCCCTATTGCCCACAAGCTGTATTGAGCTCGTTTTTTGGACCACGAGCCAGATTTGTAATTGGCCTAGGGTTGTGCCCGCAAAACGGGTGCCTAGCCGAAACAAGTAGCACTAGTGTGTAGCGATGCTACGCAATTGCGATGAGTGTTCAAGCATGCAATGACATGAGCAGATATTCGCGTACCGTTAATTTAAATTAAACATGGCAGTTAAAATACAATGACATGAACAGATATTCGCGTACCGTTAATTTAAATTAAACATGGCAGTTAAAATGCAATGACATGAACAGATATTCGCGTACCGTTAATTTAAATTAAACATGGCAGTTAAAGATGCATGGATGACATGAACAGTTAATACGCGTACCGTTAAGTGAAATTAAACGTGACATACAAGCATGATGAAGGTGACGGACCAAGCTTCGTTGTCAAGCTAGGTCAATGGCGTCTAGACGACTATCCTTTCACCGTCTAGTCTCTTTTACGCTAAAGCAATGGAAATGGCCTAAGACATGGCCCAAATCAAGAGATGCAAGTTTCACTTGCCTAGCACCGAGAATGACGATCAACGAGGCCGTCACACAAATGCTAACTACGGCGATGAGATCGCTATCGGAGAGTAAGAACGATGCCGAGCAAGCACAGCAACGGAAGAAACGATCCGGGGAACCTAGGGTTCAGATCTGGAATGGATAAGGAAAATCTGGAGAAATGGGGTTTTGGGGATTTTTGGGGGTTGGAGATGACCTAGGGCATGGTGGTTGGTCAAAATGGAGAGGGGGAGAAGCTCTAGATGAAGGAGGAAGGCTAGAGGAAGGTTGGGGAAGATCAGAGGTCAAGGGGGAAGGAAAGAAGCCAGGAGAAGAGAAAGAAAGAAAAGAAACAAAGTGGGGTATTTATAGAAAATGACCTGGCGGCTGCCCAGAAATTAGGGGGTCGCCACTGATTAGTCGGTCAAAGAGCAACCACTGACCGACTAGTTTGGGAACTAGTCGGTCGGTTGACCAACGTAGACCGACTAAGTCCAAACAGTAACTCCTATACAAAAATAGGATTTAGATTTAGTCGGTCAAAGAACAATTACTGACCGACTAGTTTCGAATCTAGTCGGTCGATGAACGTTCTTCGACCGACTAAGAATGAATAGTACTTGGTATCAAAAATGATCATATAGCTAGTCGGTTAAAGAACATTTGCTGACCGACTAGTTTGCAACCTAGTCGGTCGACGAATGTTCTTAGACCGACTAACGATAAACAGTAACTCCTGAGAAATTTACAAAGCCCACTAGTCGGTCCATGAAGGTTTGTCGACCGACTAAATCGTCATCTAGTCGGTCGGTCCCCCTTCTTACACCGGCTAACGTGCACAGAAAGTTCCGAAATGGAGCGCGAAGCTCCGGGATCGATTTCCTAAGACTCCTAGGCTTGATCTAACAATAAGATATGACCGATATGAAGCCCGTCACGAATGACTTACTCCAAAATCGACGATTCTAAGGAAGAAGCTAGAAAATCACGACGAAACGATCGAAAATGAAAGCTACGGAGACGAAAACCACACATGAGGAGAAAATCCACCAAAACATATAATATAATATAATAAATCCAGATACATGAAAACCAGTCGTTACAGCCGGATATCATCAAGTGAACGTGAAGAAGGAGGATGTCCACAAGACTGCTTTCCGGACCAGATATGGACACTACGAATTCTTGGTGATGCCATTTGGTGTGACTAATGTACCTGTTGTATTCATGAGTCTCATGAACCAGGTTCTGTACAACCATCTGGACAAGTTCGTAATTGTCTACATCAACGACATCCTCATCTACTTGAAGGACGCTCAGGAGCACATAGCACATCTGAGAAAGGTCTTGGAGACGCTGAGACAACACCAACTGTATGCCAAGTACAGTAAGTGTGAGTTCTGGCTCGACATGGTTGCTTTCCTGGGCCACATTGTATCGGGAGAAGGAATATCTGTCGACCGCGAGAAGGTAGCTGATGTTCAAGACTGGCCGATCCCTAAGACTGTGACAGTGATTCGAAGTTTCTTGGGACTGGCTGATTACTACAGACGGTTCATCCAAGACTTCTCAAAGATCGCGAGATCCATGACGCAATTAACGAGAAAGGACGTAGCATTCGTCTGGTCGAAGGCTTGTGAAGATGCATTCCAGGAGCTGAAGAAAAGATTGACTTCGGCCCCGATTCTAGTCATTCCAGACATGACCGGAGGTTTCGAAGTATTTTGTGATGCTTATGGCAAAGGAATTGGGTGCGTACTGCATTAGCATGGCCGAGTCGTTGCCTATGCATCCAGACAACTGAAGAACTACAAAAAGAACTACCCACTCATGACCTTGAGTTGGCGGCAGTTATATTTGCTCTGAAGATATGGAGGCACTTATTGCTGGGCGAACATGTGAAGAAATTTTCAGATCACAAGAGTCTCAAGTACCTGTTTACCCAGAAGGAGCTCAACATGCGTCAACGACGATGGATCGAGCGGATGGCAGACTATGATATTGACCTTCAATACCATCCTGGGAAGGTCAATGTCGTACCGGATGCATTGAGTCGTCTCCCTACAGTGATGACTCTCACATCACAATGGAGGCTGCGACTTGAGATACGAGCCATAGAGATGTATGTGATATTGCCTGGAGAAACGTCTTCGTTGCTCAACCTTCAGATCCAGTCAGATTTGGTGGACAAGATCAAAGCTACCCAAGCAGGAGATGAGAAGCTGCAAAGGATCAGATACATGGTGATAGCAGGTCAGAGGCTTGAATTCAAGATCCATGATGACAGGTCTTTGAGATTCGGCAACCGCATCTGCGTACCATCTGGAGACGTCAAAGAAGCTCTACTGGAGGAAGCTCACAGTTCTCCATATTCCATTCATCTAGGCGGTACCAAGATGTATCAAGATTTTCTACAACACTATTGATGGCATGGTATGAAGAGAAGCGTCACACGGAGTGTTGCGAAGTGTATAATATGCCAACAGGTGAAGGCTGAACATCACCTGTCTGCCGGTCTGTTACAGCCTTTGCCCATTCCAGAGTGGAAGTGGCAACACATCACGATGGATTTTGTGACGGGACTGCCCTGTTGAGTATTGGTGTTTCATACCAATCTTATTTTGATGATGATCACAACATTATGTTGTTGCTAATGACTCTCATGTTTTAGTCTCTCAGTTTATTTCAAGAATATCGTTCTTGGAGACTAATCACTTGGTGTACGGATGTACATCTTGTAAAGAAGGACCAAAGCTTGGACTCAAGGAGTGCCAAAGCTTGGAGATGATGGAGAGCAATCAAGGCATCAAGATTGAAGACTTAGACTCTAAGGAAAGCATTGTAATCCATGTAATTTACTTTATTGCTTTCTCTCTATTTTGAGTCTAGGATTAATGTAATGCCTTGTTAGATGGTTTACTCATTCATGCATATGCATTTAACCATCTTAGTGAGCCTTAGGATTATCATAGAATCCAACCCAATAGGTCCACTTTGTCCAAAGACTCATTTGGAGTCTCTGGCTTTCCATCAGTCGCCTGATGAAGGAAACACAGTCGACTGGGTGATTTCCAGTCGCCTGTAGATCCCTCTACAGTTTCCTGATATGCACAGCACAAGTCAACATTTCAATTGACTCAAACTTGAGCTTTACGCACAGTCAACTACTGGTTAGTTTACAGTCTCCTGTATAGTTACAGTCGCCTATAGATTGGTCATCAGTCGCCTGAGTAGCGTAAGTGCATTCTCTGCATCTCTCTGTCTTTTCTCCATCTTTTTCAGCAAACGACTGATTAAGGTTTTACAGTCGCCTGACTAATAGACAGTCGACTGTATTATTGACATCAGTCGCCTGTGCGATAAACTGGAGAAAGAGTGCAGCTCTCTGTTTTATTCCATCCACTGCAGCAGTCGCCTGCTGAAGGATTTACAGGCGCCTGTCCTGTTCTCAGTCGACCAGTACGAAAGCCATCTTTTCGATCCTCGAGTAGTTGATCTCCGTGCCTCGGAGAACCTGACTAACATAGTAGATGGGCCGTTGTACTCCCGAGTCTTCTTTGATGAGCGTCGAACTTACGGCCTCCATGGTAGCGGCCACATAGATGATGAGCTGGTCATCTTTATCTGGCTTGGTCAGGAGTGGTGGGCTGCGAAGGTACTCCTTTAACTCAAAGAAGGCTTTCTTGCAGTCTACATCCCACTCGATGACTCTCTTGCCACTTGACGTGGAGGCTATCGCCTTTCTCAACACCTTGAAGAAAGGCAATGACCTCTCGCCTGACTTAGACAATCATCGTCCCAAAGCATATATCCTTTCGTTCAGCCTCTGGAGCTCTCTGAGGGCGAAGGGCTCCTTCATCGTGACGATTGCAGCGATCTTGTCAGGGTTGGCCTCGATCACTCGATTCGTCAGCATGAAACTGAGGAACTTCCCCGATCGAACTCCAAAAGTACATTTGGCAGGGTTTAGCCGAATGTTGTTTCGTCGGATCTGTGCATATATCTCCCGGAGATCCGCGACATGATCCATTAGCTTCTTCGACTTGACCAATATGTCGTTGACGTAGACTTCTAGGTTTCGTCCTATTTGAGCCTCGAAGACTTCGTTCATCATGCGTTAGTACGTGGCCCCTGCATTTTTCAAACCAAATGGTATTTTGGTGTAACAAAAAATAACTCGATCAGTGACGAAAGAAGTTTTCTCCTCATCCTCTGGTGCCATCTGGATCTGGTTGTATCATGAGAATGCGTTCATGAAGCTAAGGAGCTCGTAGCCCGAAGCACTGTCGACCATATGCTCGATTCGTGGCAGGGGGTAGCTATCCTTCGGGTACGCTTTGTTGAGGTCAGTGAAGTCGACGCACATCCGTCATTTGTCATTCACCATTACGACATTCAAGAGCCATTCGGGGTATTTGACTTTTCGAATGAAGACCGCTTCTAGATGTCGATCCACTTCTTCCATTACAGCTTTCATTTTTTGCCCCCATGTTTCTCTTCTTTTGCTTCATGGGTCTGGAAGTCGGGTCGACCTCCAGCTTATGGGATATTACCTCGGGGTCGATGGCGGGCATATCCTTTAGGGTCCAGGCGAAGATGTCGGCATGCTCTCTTAGGACGGCGATTAACTGTTCCTTTAGGTCGAAAGTGAGCAGCGACCCAATAGAGAAAGTTTTTCCTTCTTGATGTTCTCCGTTTCTTTGACTACTACAGGTCGTTGATCTTCGACTCGTGGGCCGACTGGATCCACCTGCTCGATCCTCCTTAGAGCGGTGGACAGCGTATAGCACGACCGTACCTGTTTCTGATTCCCTCTTTACTTTCCGACTCCCTCGGGGGTCTGGAATTTGATCATCTGACGGAAGGTTGAGACCACCGGTTCTATAGCGTTCAGTAGTGGTCTTCCGATGATCCCGTTATACGCCAAGTTGATCTTCACCACCATGAAACTGGTTAGGCGAGTGATTTGTCGGGGATACGTGCCGAGGGTCACCGGTAAGGTGATGATGCCTGTTATTGGGGGCGGAATGCCAGGTGAATCCCACCAGGGGCCCCGAACAAGGTGTCAACTCCACGGATGACATCCTCATCCTCTCCAACGTAGCGAAGAAGAGTATGTCGCACGAGCTTCCGGTGTCGACAAGCAACCTTTTTACGGCGATCTCCTTGATGGTAGCCGTGATGACGACGTCATCATCATGCGACAGTTTCACACCTTCTAGATATTCATCCGAGAAGGAGATAGGCGGTATAAAATCTCTGGGGCGCTTTCGCCCCACAGATACTGTCATCAACCTTCCGGCGTAAGAGCTTTGGAAAGAAGTCGATAACTCTGGGTGCGGGGGACCTCCCATTATCATGCTGATGAGAACGACGCTGGAAGGTCTCGTGGTATCCTCGGAGGATGTTGATGAGTGAGTCAACATGGTCGAGTGATTCGTCGATCGAGATGCCGACTAGTGGTTTCCCACAGACGATGCCAAACTGTTAAGGCCAAAATTGACCGAGATAGTTGTCAAGCTGACGAAGACTCTTCGTGCTGAGTCGGAGCCTCGTCAACAGATGGGTTGGGACCCTAGGTTGGTAGAACCTGGGTCGGATGATGGTAGTTGATGATGATGCGGTGAGCGGTCGACCTTCGAGCAACAGATGCATCGATCGTTTGAGGCTGGGGAGCTCGATAACGACCCTCGACGCTGGATGGTGACCGTCGATCTGCACCACAGGGACACGTTAGGGGGTCGGATCTGGGTTACGTTACGACCTAAATCCCCTCCGATGCTTGAGTTAGTGTGGGAACTTAAGGAAGAGAGGGAGCTTGGTGCAGCTGAGATCGACCCACGGAGGTTCGTCTCAGGACAGACGACGCAAGCTCGAATGTATAAGAAATATCAGTCGAGAATGTAGAGTTCTATATCTTAGACCCAGTACCTTAGAAGAATGGAACCCTTTTACATTTGTTCTTCTGTCCCTTTATAGGCGGTTCCTTCCCGATAGCATGTAATCGTCCCTCATTGATTCGGGAACGATCTCCTCTGGGATTTGGGGGCTGCCCATTTACTCGGCTGCATTAATCTCCCCCGAATATTGGCGCATGCCTAACGGTCGAACGACCCGTTCGTCTGACTCAGCAACGCCCTGCTCTGAGCGGCAGGTATCAGGTTGTGGGCGCTTAACGGGTCGGGTGCTCGGATACTCCAATAGGGTCTACACCCGTGCACTAACACTACCCATTCAGATGTTGCCCGCTGCAAGGTGGACCCCACTCTTTTATGTGCATAATATTTTTATAAACCCTTTTTGGGTTTTCCCAAACACTCATCTTAACTCTTATTCTATCAACCTCTTTATACATCAATATGACATTAGCTTGTCCTAGTCAGCAAGGCAATTCAAAAAAGTCCTCAAATGTAATATAGACTAATCATAACCCGTGCCCACGGGCACGGTTCATTTAAGATTTTACCTTGCGAAATCTGTGTTCCCCAAAAAATTATTTCCACAGCCAAAATTGCACGGAACAACAAATTAGTGTAAAAATATTTAGCGGCACGGGCGCCTTCGGTGTGGAACAACAAATTCGGCGCATGCGCCTTTGAGGCGGAACAACAAGTTCGGTGTGAGCGCCTTCGGCGTGAAACAACGAATTTGGCGCGGAACAACAAATCAGCGTAAAAAAATTTAGCGAACGGATTCGGCGCGTGAAATTATTCTCATCTTGTTGCCACATGCGTCGAAGAGATGGTGTCCCCCAAGTAGAGGTAGAGATCATTCGATCTACTGTAGCATTCGATCTGCAGTATTAAGTGCATGTTAAAGTTTTTTTCGCAAATGCATTAATTGTGTGCATTATGCCATTTTCAAGAAACTTTCTTTCTCCAAAAACTTTCATTTCCACAGAAATGTTCTTTCTTCCAAAACTTTTTACAAAATCTCATCTCAACCATTCATTCCTCAAAATTAAATCTCAGAGGTGTTCTTCTATCAATCTT
Source organism: Scilla litardierei (assembly GCA_030789695.1). NCBI lineage: Eukaryota > Viridiplantae > Streptophyta > Magnoliopsida > Asparagales > Asparagaceae > Scilla > Scilla litardierei. The sequence continues at coordinate 265,179,646 of CM061133.1, read as the reverse complement.
TTTGTCCTAGGTAGCTTGTCCTAGTCAGTCATAGAATTCAAAAATAGCCATCAAACCACATGTATATATATTTTTACAAAATAAAGATAAACCACGAGGATATCTGAGTGAAATTTCACCTTTAAATACGTTTAATCTTGTGTGAAATTTCTCCTTTAAATACGTTTATTCTTTGTATTAACATTCCATCGCTTCCTTTCCTTTTTAGCGTCTCATTGATCGCTCCCAAGGGAGATCAGAGCGTGTGTGCGTGTTCCCACTCTTTTTTAATGGGAGCACATGACAAACGATGAGGCGTAAACGGCGTCACTCAGCCGTCACTCCGCTTCGTCTCAACTCATATCACCGCGTCCTACTCTTAAGGATCCAATCCCATGCTTTCCTCGGCCCACGGCACGGATTACCGTCAAATCATTTTCAACCACGATCCCTCTATTGGCTGGGCCCCATGTGGCCGTTGGCTGACAGTGCTCACTCTCACTGTACCTTACATCACTCCACGCACAGAGAGAAAGCGAGCACCACACTGTGCTCGAAAGTCGACGGATCGAATTCACTCTATCCTCACTGCGTTCAAACCCTAGATCCCCCAATTCTCCCCAATCTGACCGATCGAATTCGTCCCCGAAACCCTATTAGCTCGCAGATCTAGGTTTGCGATCCCTTCCTTTCATGTATGGCTTCTGGACCTCTCGTCGGCGGCGGAGGCAACGGCAACGGCAACGACGGTTCCCGCGAGAAGCACCGATGGGCCGACGCTAGCAAGGTGTACACCCGCAAATCTTTCAACAAAGGTTCGAAATCCTCTTCAAATTTGAACTCCCAGCCTCATCCTGCTTCATCTAACCAAGCCCAAGCTGGTGCCGCCGCCGGCGATGGGGGCGATACGTCGATTCACCAGCAAATTCCGCCCCCGCCACCGCTAGCCACCGCCTCTGACGATGACTCCTCCAGCCTCAACCGCCGACCGAACCCTATCATGAACAAGAGCGACCCCGCCAACGGCCAGCGCCGCGTCGTCACCATTAACCTGGCCTCCTGGTCCAAGCACGAGGTGCGGGATCTACGCAGCAAGCTCACGGCCGAGCTTGCCCAGGTTCGAGCGCTCTACATGAAGCTCGACTCGAGAGAGAACCATCAAGCTGCCGCCTGTGGCACTACAATTCCGACTCCTCCTCAATTCTCTGCCAGTGATGCTGCTTTAACAACTCCGGTTGCTGCTAAAAGAGGACCGCAGCCGGCGGTGGCAGCTACGAACTCAGAGGTGGGATCTACTGCCCCGCTCCGTCGCCAGCTCAGCGTGTTGGTCCCAGAGAACAGTGTAGGTGAGAAGGAGAAGAGGACACCGAAGGCCAATCAGTACTACAGGAACTCTGATTTCGTTCTTGGGAAAGAAAAGTTACAGCCTGCCGATTCTTACAGTCAGAAGAAGTCCAAGTCCAATGGAAGAAAGATGGTGATGGTTGACAACAGGCTATATAGCCAAGCATTTAAGAGTTGCGCCTCCCTGTTGTCGAAGCTCATGAAGCATAAGCATGGGTGGATCTTTAATACACCGGTTGATGTCAAGGCACTTGGGTTGCATGACTATCATATCATTATTAAGCACCCAATGGATCTTGGAACTGTGAAGTCTCTGCTCAGTAAGAATTGGTACAAGACTCCAGGGGAGTTTGCGGAAGATGTGAGATTGACATTTAGGAATGCCATGACTTACAATCCCAAAGGCCAGGATGTCCATATCATGGCAGAACAGCTCTTGCAGATATTTGAGCAGCAGTGGCCAGCAATAGAGGCGGAGTACACTTACCTCTCATCACCACGGCCACCGCCAGTCTCTGCCAAGAGGCCGCCGCCTATTGATATGAGGAGGGCGCTTGAAAGATCAGATTCTACGGTTCAGCCAATTTCAGTGGACTCCAAGACAAAGCCGGTTAGTCATACGCCCCATGTTGGAAGGCCACCGGCACCTAAGAAGCCAAAGGCAAAGGACCCACATAAGAGGGATATGACTTTCGAGGAGAAGCAGAAGCTGAGCAATAACTTGCAAAATCTTCCGCCGGAGAAGTTGGATAATGTTGTGCAGATCATCAAGAAGAGGAACTCGTCTCTGAGTCAGCACGATGATGAGATTGAAGTGGATATAGATAGTGTTGATACCGAGACTCTTTGGGAGCTCGATAGGTTTGTCACCAACTATAAGAAGAGCCTGAGCAAGAACAAGAGGAAGGCAGAGCTTGTGGAGCTTTCCCTTCATTCAAGGTCAGATAATCATCATAATGCAGCACAGGAAAGGGTGCGTGAAAGGGTAAGCATGATGATATTTTTCTGACAATCGTTCGATTTATTTTGCCAATTTACTTATTTAACATATTCTTTATGTCGGCCAGAGTTCTGATCCTGTTGTGGCAGAAGTGCCCAAGGAAAGCAAGACAGGTAACTAAATTTGGAATAGCTGTTTGTACTACTCTTGTTTTATTTGTTGCAATGTTGTTTTATTTGGTGCAATGTCTCATATATTAATGTCATGCAATGCACAATGAATATGCTGGAAACAGTGGTTGATGAAAAGGACATGGCTTCTCCTCCTCCAAGAGGTGGTGAAACTAAGGCGGATAATGCGAGTAGATCAAGTAGTTCAAGCAGCTCTAGCAGCGACTCCGGATCTTCCTCTAGTGGTATTTTCTTTTCTTTCTATTAGGATGTCATTTGTTTTAGAATGCTAATGGAGACAGCTTAGTGCACTCTTTTGCCATCTGATTTGAAATTGATCCAACCAATTCCAGTGATTTTTTGCTGGGACAGACATGATTTTTCACTTTCCAGTTTTCAGTGCAGTTTAAATATCTCATTATGTTCTAATACTACAATACTGGATGAACTATAGATTCTCAAATTTTAAGCAATTAAACTTACGCAAGAGACACTTTACAGATTCTGACAGTGACAGTTCTTCTGCTGGATCTGATGCGGGTCAATCACCAAGAACATAGAATGTCTTGGTTCTTGTAAGTATTGGAATCTTGATGTTTTGGATGAATGTAGGCTGATTTATCAAGTTAATTATATTCTATGATAGCTTATGTCTATACTCAATGATGTTGGTAACTTGATGATCTTTCTTAGCATGATGAATAACACGATGTTCCATGTTTGTCAGTTGTTTTTAATTTTAATTAACTCAAGTAACAAAATAAAAATCTTGTTTAGTTCTAAGATCAATTATGGCTTACATGTTAAATATGCTCTTTTTAAAAGCTCTAAAAAACAATGTGTAAAGTGTGTTTTCAAGTTTTCCTAGAATAGGCCTATCCGCTGAAATGGCAATTGACTTTTTATCTCCGGTATAATTTGTTTGAAGAAATGATTACAGGCACATACTTAAAAAACATAAAACTGTATATGTGATTGTTCATTCATATTAACAAGGCAACAAGCTGCCATAATGTCTTTCTATATGCAAAACAAGCTCAGGATGCTTATTAAGGAACTAAAATGCAACGCAATGGACTGTTGTCTAAGGAAAAAGGATAGTTGTTTATAATGTGTTCGTGTTCAACAAGCATTACTTGTGTAATGAGTGATAGTTGCCATCTCAACCAATGCCCCCTTCTGCTATTTGACCTATTTAAAATGAGTATTGTACTAGTGTGGCAATAATAGGAATGGCTGTGAGCATACAAACTTGGACGAACAAATATGAATAAATAAGATGAGTGTTTTGCATTGCCGATTTTCTAGCTCGTTGGTCTTGTTTATAGACTGCTAAGAGGACCAAGAAAAATAGATATCTCCCAGGTGAGAAAACTTCCTCTTGATGATGCCAGAGCGGGCTAGCTCAGTTGGCAAGAAACACCTCTCTATGTGGGATGCCATGGTTTCGAGACTATCCGGACACGGTCAGGCGAGATGATTATTAAATTTAAAACACTTAGAAAAACTTTCACGTGATTATGTAAGGCAATCCAACAAAATGTCAGCCCTTGATGTCGACTACATTCACTACATTCATGGCGTTTGATAAACATGATTAGATGAACATACTGCTTAGTAATATATATGATATGATTTGCGTGCGACAATTTTGTACTTTATTTGCCTTTTCAAGGTTTTGCTTCTAAGTATTTTCCTCTCCTGTAAAAGTTTGATTTACTTTCCTCAATTCAAAGCAAATAGATCCACATTAATTGATTGGGTTTAAGCCTCGTTGTTTAAGTGCAACAACTTCAATACAAGCTGGATAATGCATAATCACCAAACCAAGTAATAATCCTTTGTTTGAGATCTCATAACCAAATCCTGGTAAGAAAAATAGCATATGAATAAATAAATCTGCAATCTGCTACATTGAAATTAAATATCAATGTATCTACAGCTGCACTATCTAGAAGTCAGCAGCAATTAAGGGCCCTAATGTTTATGCAGATTACCATAAGGTCATTGTTTCTTTAGAAAGAAGATGATTTTATTTGGAATCTAATCTTGATTAGTCTGTGTTTGGTGTGACAGTTTAGTCTAGCATGTTTCTGAAGCATTTGCTAATATCTTTGTTATCCCACATACAGACTTTCAGAGAGTTCCTTGGAGTAGTGGGGGTCTGAGGACGAAGCTATAAACTACTCAATTTATTGTTTCCGTTCATATTTCAAAACAATAAGACAAGTATAAGAACAATGAGAATATTTGTATTGGAAAATAAACCACAAATTTAATGCTTTGTTTGATTTCAGCCACTCACTTATATTTTATCTTGTTTTGCAATCTTAGAATTGAATATTGAACCCAAAGGGTGCATGGGATAATAAATGTTTTAATTCCATAAGCATTAGTTTATCAATTAAAAAATGTTCATTTCATTTATTATATGGCTCACATAATCCATATCATATGCTACACAAAATGTTCTATTACGCTCATTAAGGCATTTGATTCTCCAAGTCAAGTTTGCATTATATGGAAGTATTTTAAAGAACAAACAATTTGATGTAGATATAATGATATCAAATATGTATAGCTTTGTTTACTTAGAGAGCATTTGTCAACTTTTTTTTCACTATGTCAACTAGGAAATAGCTGAATGATGTCTCTATATTTGGAGTAAAAATAACATTCGGTAGTTTGAGGACCATAATAGCTCAAGTCAGATAATCTACTCATCTTCCTGATTGAAAAGTGTGATGGGTGGGCCCCTCTGTAGTAGATATAATGAACTTTTAAAACCTAGTTTATTTATGTGTAATGGATAATAGTAATGCAGGCATTGATATGATATTGTGAATGGCCAGGACTGAAATCAAAATTGATGGCGGTGGTACCGTTTATTATTATTATTATTATTATTATTATTATTTTGGGGGGGGGGGGGGGGGGGGTTCAGGCAAGCAATCGGCTTCGGTTCAGATGTCATGATCTGGAGACAAAATGTTTGAAATTGTTGATGATTTGATTGACATCGTTGAAGGAGCTGCTATTTAAAGTAAGATCATGGTTGGTACTAAATTTTCTTTGATCAGGGTAGGATTGCACTGTCATAGCTTTCATAAGTTTTTTGTCACGTTAAATTCTCTTCCTCTTACTTTAATTTGAGAGCAATGAAAACTGGCAAAATTGACTTGGCTTACAGAATGACTTGTTGCAAGTGGACCGGATTTTGTGTCCTTTTTGGAGAAGTTTAGGAGAAGCTAGATGTTAACTTCAGTTGACAAAGCCCTAAGCTTTTGCCTACTTTTGGATCATCTCCTCCATCTAATCTTTAAATTTAGATGTCTATAACCTAAATATTTTTAAATTTACGGCAATCTCCACCAAAACCTATTTGACATGGGAACTTCAGCAACAAACTATGAGTTAGGATCAGCAAGCATGTTAAATTTGATGCTTTTTCTAAGTGACTTTAATGGCTTTATGCTGTTGAGTGTTGAGCCATCGCAAGTAAGTATAATCGCATACGATCTATCTAGACTACATTTTTTGGAGATTGATTGTGCTCTTTTTTTCTTTTTTATTTTATTTTTGGAACTCCCATTTTGTTCCAATGGGTTATAAAGTTGACTCTTACCTTTCCATGCACCAAAGCGAGTATTATGAAAATTGTGTGATGTGAATAAACTTGAAAGTCCTAAACAGAAACTTTCCGTCCATGTGTGATGAAAGAACCATTTGGAATTATTGTACAAGGAGACACACTTGCTCCATGGGATACCACCACTGAAAGTTTGTTTTGAAGATCCTCTTCACTGTCTACCCATTCATCTTTTAATATCTCACCTCTTGTATATGGTAATGGCCTCCCAAGCTGAATGTTTCTTGTTGCCCTTGTTGCATACTTTTTTCTGATCTTTCTTTGTTTCGTATAATTCACCCGGAAAAGAACCTCATGGTAATTAATGTAGATAATTACTTGCTCGTTGCTTTTGAAGATGTGGTGTACCATTGATGAAACATACTGTCAAGGACTGTATACCTTGTTATTAAAGTTAGTAATCACGGCATGCAAGCGCGAAGTTACAGGTTCAAAGAATGGGCTGCAGTCTTTATTAAATAATGTGACATGCAAATAAAGGTAAAACTAAATAGGACAAATTATTATATGCACATTTCTATTAATAAGTAAGGATTACATTGTCTACATTCTATTGAAGTGAACTATAGTTCAATATCCTGCTTCCAAGAAAGGATTTTTTATTAGCTGGGGAAAATTATGCACCTAAGTGGCCCATATTTCCTTGCATCTAACTCTTATACTTTCTTTCTATATGTGGATCTTTCCATCAAATGTGGGTTACCCTTAGTTCTTCCATTGACTAATATATACATAGTTGTCAATATTTTACGATATATGATACATATTGTATGATACAATTTAAAGAGATTTCGATACATATCGGACGATCATATCAGACGATATAAATTATCTTATAATATGGTTGCCATATAGAACTGATATGATATATTGATTGATATTTGTATCGACACACATATATATCAGCGGCCAAAAGTTAGGGTTTAGTCTGTTTTATCTTGTTTGTTTGGCTTTATGTTTGACTCGCTCCATATCTAATGCTAAAATAGATTGATTTCTTTTATTCTCAATGAAAACATCCAAATTTCTTCTCTCACTCTTAGTTCACTCATGGGCTCATCACCTATTCTAGGTGGCGCACCCGAGGAGGAGCTGGCTCATCCGCATGATTCATGGATGTTTTCGCACCCTTTAGGGTTATTTTCTTATCTTTTTATTATTTCATTTGCTAGATGGGCAAACTTGTAATTTGATAATAAGGGGATTGGGAATGTAAGGGGGTGCGGCCGGCCGGCCCTAGGTTGTCTATTTTTGATTATTTTGGTGATTGAGAGAGAATTCTCATAGTTCTTCGGGATGGTGCGGCGTCCCTTATCAATTGGCATCTTGGGAGGGATGCTGCCTCTTAAATTGTAGCCATCTATTCATTTATTTTCAGATTTCTACTAATAAAACTTTCAAATTTGTTTGAGTTCTATCAATTTGGTATCAGAGCAAATACGGCTACGATTCATGGCGACGTCGACGAGATCCAAGTACAAGTTTGAAACGTTAGAGGAGAAATTCAATGGCGAGATTGAGGGCGTGAAGAAAACCCAACGGAGCACGGTGGAGAAATATCACGATTGTTGGTTCTAACGGAGAAGATCTCGGTCAATCAAGACAAGCAAGACATGGCCCTCGTGCAAATCATCTTTCAGCTTTCGATTATTACGTCGAAGGGCAGAAACGACGGCACCAACCCTAGTTCTTCGAAAAAGGTGTCACCTTTGTGGAAAGGGGAGGAGAAGGAGAATTTTGACGTGGGTTTGCTTTCGGACGCCGACGATTACTTTAAAGATGAAGAGTAACAGTGGTAGGAAGATGAGATCGCCACGACGCAACGACAACATAGAGGGAACCGACCGAACCCTAGGAATCTCCCGGGGGTCGGCCGACACACCTGGAGGCGGCGGAGGGCTTATGGGGGCCCGACGACCATGGTCGGGGCCCTCGCTGGCCACGGTAGCCCCACGCGGGCATGAGGGCGCCTACCCTGGACCGCGCGGGCCACAGCGGCACTCCAGCAGCCCAGGCAGCCCTTCCCCAGGGCCGCCTGGGCCCCGACGCACACCCGACAACCCTTGCGGGCCCTGCTGATCACCGGCAGGGCCGCTGGGGCCCCGACAATGACTGGCAAGGCCCGGTGGGCCTTCCCAAGGCCGCCCGGGTCCCACTTAGACTCGATGAGTTACGCATAGCCCTTCGGGCCCACGACGAGGGGGTTACGGGCCCGAGGGAGGTTTTCAGCCACGTCCAGACAGGTGCGTACGATGGAGATTTCTATTCTGGGGATTTTCAGGAGTATGTCAACGATGGTTGGGAGTATGGCAACGATGGATGGGGGTTTCGGGTCTCCCAGATTTAGGATATGCCGATGACAGACGACGGTGCCCACCTTGCATTGATGAGGGATATCCTGGAGAGACAGAAGGAGTCTATGGGGGAGGCAAAGGTTGGGTAGACTACATAGGACGAGGAGGGGGTCTACGAGAGGGCTATGGAGATCGCGTAAGAGGGCCACAAGGGGGACATGAGACACATCATGATAGGTGGCACATTATCATCAGCCCTGACACGCCAAGGGCAGAGCAGATCAGTGACACTTTGGGGTGGATGGCAGAGTACAGAAGTTGAAGATGCCCATATCGAGGGGGAGGATCCACATGCGTGGATTTACAGTGTGGAGTGGTACTTTACTGTGTCACGTATGTCTGAGGCACAGAAGTTGGAGGCGGCGGTAGTATGTATGGAGGGACGTGCTCTAGGGTGGTATCAGTGGAGGGAGCAGTGGCACCCCTTTCACAGTTGGGAGGAGATCAAGGACCGCATATTGGAGAGGTTTCGAGAGCCACACGTGGGGAACCTCCATGAGCAGTTGTACGCGCTCAGGAGGATGGGCCTGTCAGGGAGTACATAGAGAAATTTGAGGCCCTCTCAGGGCAAGTGCGAGGGGTCTCTGATGAGTCACTGGAGGGAACTTTCAAGAAGAGCCTCAAGCCCATTATTCGCTCAGGTATTCGTCCATACAAACCTCAGGGGCTGGTGAAGGTCATGGAGATAGTACAGATGGTAGATGACCACCAGATGGAGGAGAGGAGAGCCAGGAGTGATTGGGGTGGGTAGGTTTAGCGGAGAGTTTCAGCAGCAGCAGGGGGGTCGAAGGCAGTTATAGGGACAAATCAGACAAATAAGGAGAAGACGGGGGAAGAGCAGTGCACCACTAGCATGTGCAGTTCAGGAGGATAACGGACGCCGAGATGAGGGCGAAGCGTCAGAAAGGGCTTTGCTTCAGGTGCGATGAGAGGTTCACAATAGGCCACAGGTGCGCAAGACGCTAGCTATAGGTGCTGTTGCTAGAGGATGAGTACGATGAGGCTGAAGTTGAGGACGAGGCCACCGAGGAGGATACAGAGGACCATTAGCTGGATGTAGCGGAGGTCTTCCTAAACTCCGTGGTAGGGTTCACCTTGAACCATACCATGAAGTTGATGGGGCATATCAACGACCAGCATGTGATGGTTCTTATTGACAGTGGAGCTACCTACAATTTCATCTCCAGGAGGGTGGTGGAGCAGCAGGGGCTGCAGCTGGTAGACAGTGGCAATTTTAGTGATGATGGGGACGGGCAAGAAGTAGAGCAACAGAGGAGTGTGTCGAGGACTGGTGCTGACATTGCAGGGGATACATGTGTTAGCAGACTTTTTGCCCTTAGACTTGGAGAGTACAGATGTCATCTTGGGTATGACGTGGCTACAGACGTTGGGGGAGATGAAGGTGAACTAAGAAGCTTACATGATAAAGTTCCAGGAGGACGGGAGAGCATTTGTACTACAGGGGGAACCCAGTCTGTGCCGAGCCTTGGTCTCGCTGAAGACCATAGTGAGGACCATCCATGCAGAGGGGGTGGTTTCCTGGTGGAGTTACACATGCTAGTAGGCAAGGGTGGCGCTGAGGCCGGTTGTGGGCAGCCGATCCCGGGGGAGGTGCATACATTGCTGGAGCAGTTTGATGAGGTTTTTCAAGAGCCTCAAGGACTTCCACCGCCTAGAGACTATGGGCGTGCCATAGTTTTGTGGGAGTGCGTGTCTCCTATTAGTGTGAGCCCTATCGCTATATACAGACACAGAAGGATGAGATCGAGAGGATGATGGCAGAGATGGTCCAGGCTGGTGTTATCCAACCCAGTGAGTCCGTTTTCCAGTCTTGTGTTGGTGAAGAAGAATGGGAGTTGGCGCTTCTGTGTGGACTACAAAGTATTGAATAAGGAGACAGTGCCAAACAAGTTTCCCATACCTGTGCTTGACGAGCTCCTAGACGAGTTGCATGGTTCAACCATTTTCACGAAGATCGACCTCAAATCAGGCTACCATCAGATCAGAATGCGCGCAGAGAATGTGCCCAAGACTGCCTTCAAGACGCATGAGGGCCACTATGAGTTCTTAGTCATGCCTTTTGGCGTGAATAACGTACCTGCTACCTTCCTGATGAATAAAGTATTTCGTCCCTACCTTCGACGATTTGTACCGGTATTTTTTTGATGATATCTTTGTGTACAGTCGTTCCTTGGAGGAGCACGTAGACCATCTGCATGTAGTTTTTCGGGAGTTGCAGTACCACCAGCTGTTTGCGAATAGGAAGAAGTGTTTATTTGGACAACCACAGATGGAGTACTTGGGGCATGTGGTGTCCTCAGAGGGAGTAGCAGTTGATAGGGCGAAGGTAGCTGTGATGTTGGATTGGCCGCGCCCCACCACTCTCAGGGGGCTGATGGGATTTCTGGGTCTGACAGGTTACTATCGGAGGTTCGTGTAGGGTTATGGTACGATCGCTTGCCACTCACGGAGCTGCTAAAGAAGGATCAGTTTATTTGGAGTGACGAGGCGACGCTTGCTTTTGAGGCCTTGAAAAAGACCATGACTATCACACCAGTCTTGGCGTTACCAGACTTTTTCAGGCCATTCATTGTGGAGGCAGATGCATTGGGACATGGACTGGGGGCTGTGCTGATGCAGGATCAGCGGCCTATTGCATACTATAGCCAGGTGCTGACAGCGAGAGTCAGATTGAACTCTGTCTACGAGAGTGAGCTAATGGCCATAGTCCTATCCATCCAGAAGTGGATGCAATATTTGTTAGAGAGGAGCTTCTTGGTTTGCACTGATCAGAGGAACCTCAAGTACCTGTTGGAGCAGTACATGGTAGCAGAAGAGCATCAAAAATGGTTGCACAAGCTTATGAGATACATGTTTGAGATAGAGTATCGGCCAGGGATGGAGACCAAGGCTGCAGACGCAATCACGATGGGATGCAGAGATTCACTTGGCAGCATTGTCGGTTTCAGTGCTACAGGACTGGGAGCCACTACACCAGGAGGTTGAGGAGGACCAAGAGTTGACGGATATCCGGGCAACACTATTGCAGGGGTCAGCAGATCACCCAGGCTACGCCTTGCAAGACATGAGAATATTATATTGGGGATGCCTGGTGCTACCGCGGACCTCAACACACATTCCAGCTATTCTCCAGGAGTTTCACAGCAGTGCCGTTGGCGGACATTCGTGTGTCCTAAAGACCTATCAGAGATTAGCAAGGGAGGTCTACTGGAAGGTATGAAGAATGCTGTGTCGAAGATGATAGCAGAGTGTGACGTTCGCCAGCGTCACAAGTATATGGCGATGGCCCCCTGGAGGTTTGCTACAACCGTTATCCTTGCCAGAGCGGGTATAAGAGGATCTATCCATGGATTTCATTGATGTGTTGCCAAAGTCTGGAGGGTTCACAGTGATACTTGTGGTAGACCGCCTCAGTAAGTATGCGCATTTCACACCACTTAGGCATTCTTGCATCGCAGTTACAGTAGCAGAGGTGTTTCTGAGGGAGGTCATTTGCTTACATGGTCCGCCTAAGTCCATTGTCTCTGATAGGGATACAGTGTTTTTGAGCAAATTTTGGCAGGAGCTTTTCAGGCTACAGGGCACGGTGTTGAAGCAGAGCACATCATACCATCCTCAGACGGACGGCCAGACTAAGGTCGTTAACAGGAGCATTAAGACTTACTTGCGGTGCTTCATTTCAGGGAGCACAAAGGAGTGGACCCGGTGGCTGGCTTGTGCAGAGTACTGGTACAATACATCCCCTATCACACGACAGTTCAGACGACTCCTTTTAGGATTTTGTATGGCCGGGACCCTCCACATTTGTTGCACTATGGGCAGGAGACGGCTCCAGTTTCGGAGGCAGCGCAATACTTGGCAGAACGGGATCGGATTTTGGAGGAGCTAAAACTCCACTTGGCTAGAGCTCATCAGATCATGAAGGCGAGGGCTGACTTACATCACATGGACGTGCAATTCGACGTGGGAGACATGGTTTATCTAAAATTGCATCCTTATAGATAGAAGCCCTAGCTCATAGAAGGAACACGAAGCTCCCCTCCAGATATTTTGGGTCTTATGAGGTAGAGGCCAATGTGGGACCTGTTGCTTACAGGTTGAAGTTGCCTCCATGATCGGTCATCCATTTCGTTTTCCATGTGTTCCAACTACGCCAGGCGATTGGCAAACATACACCTCCTTCACTTCCAGAGACATTGACAGAGCATATGGAGGTCATCTTGGAGCCTGAGGAGTTGAAGGGGTGCGTAGGGAGAGCGGAAAGTGTTGGTGCGATGGAAGGGTTTGCCAGAGCACGAGAGCACCTGTGAGTTGGTGGGCGTCATGGCACAACAATTTTCTGATTTCCACCTTGAGAACAAGGTGGCTCTTTTGGGGTAGTCATGGGCTCATCACCAATTCTAGGCGACGCACTAGAGGAGCAGCCGGCTCAACCTCATGATTCAGGGATGTTTTCGCACCCTTAGCCTTATTTTCTTATCTTTTTATTATTTCATTTGCTAAAGGGGCAAACTTGTAATTTGATAACAAAGGGGATTGGAAATATAAGGGGGTGCGGCCGGCCGGCCCTAGGGCATGTCTATTTTTGATTATTTTGGTGATTGAGAGAGAATTCTCATAGTTCTTCGGGAAGGTGCGGACGTCCCTTATCAATTGGCGTCTTGGAAGGGAGGTTGCCCCTTAAATTGTAGCCATCTATCCATTTATTTTCAGATTTCTACTTATAAAACTTTCAGATTTGTTTGAGTTTTATCAGCATGCTGTCATTTTCATCCATTTCAGGGGTCATGCCTCACTTCAAATTTGTAGCCATAGCCTTAGCTTTGGGGTTTTGGGTCTTTCCATCTTCCTAATGACCATCCTTCGCCAACCAAACTAGTAATTCTATCTCTTGCCTTTATTCTATTTTAGTAATTCTGTCGTTGCTTTTTTTCTACGAGGTCCATTAGCAATGTCTGATTCCTGTCCCCTTGTGTATATATATATATTCTATAAAATAGGGATGTTATCAAATGAAATTGGACAAGAGAAATTGGATAAGTTATGAGATTTTGAGGGATAAGAGAAGAGGTAGGGAATTTTGTGATGAGATTTTGAGATATAAGAGAAGAGGTGGGGAATTTTGCATATACAACCTTGGGTTTTGCATTTTTGCCCCTGGACCCTCTCCACACACACCCACACTTTTTATTCTTCCTTCCCTTCCGACCATTTTTTTCTAGTCCACGTGCACGTGTGCACAAGTTATTATGTATATGGCAATCTTCGGGTGCGAAAAAACCGTGCGAAAGCGTCCAAAAACTTTTATTTATTTTTTGAATTTTTTTTCAAATTTTTTTTGATGTTTAATCCATACAATTATATACCCCATGAAAAATAATGGGTGAACCCGTTGGGGATTAAAGCACCCATCCACCCGCTACAAATTTAACGGTCTCAAAACGTGCGAATTTGTTGAAATGCCTTGATCGAAGGCCAAATGACATTATTTCTCAACGATTATTTTTTGAGGAGAGTATAACATATAATGAAGGTGGAAAAAGAATTTTTGAAAAAAAATTTCAAAAAGAAACTAAAAACCTTTTCGCACGGTGCGAAATGTTTTCACATGAAAATTTACACATATATATAATAGGGATTAATGTAGAGCAGGTGGCACCTGATCCAATGGATCAGGTGCCAGACACAAAAAGGTGAGACCTAGCGAGTACAAGCCCATGTGGGGGCTTGTACTTCCCACCTTTTTGTGTCTTAGCACCTGATCCATTGAATCAGGTGCCACCTTTTTACATTAAATCCATATATATATGTATATGTATATATATATATACACACGGTGCGAAACATATACCCGGCCCCCCTCCATTATTACATTGATCACCCCTTACAGACTTGTTTAGGCTAGCCACATCTAGCACATTTGGCCTCTCAACAACTATTTGCTCACTCTTTACACACTGCTCGTCAGTGCCCCCGCCTTTAGCTGCTTGCTTCCACGCAAGCGATATGTTCAGCTCCGCACCATCATTCTGCTTTTGGCTGTCTCCTCCCCTCATAATCTCTCAGTTGACGGCATTAGAGTCTTCAGATCTACCCTGGATAGTGGTAAGACCTACACCACGCATCTATCGGGCACCACACTTCAATCGGGCATACTACCCTTTAGCGCTTCCCCGGGCTCCAAAGTGCAACCAACCACAACTGCTGCAATGCACATTTCACCCCGCTTCCGGAGCCCGAATGCTAACTCATACAGGAATATCAATCCCTTTGCCCCTTTGTCGGTTGGCGAGAAGCTAGACTCGCTGCTTACCGCTGAGAGTGAGCTGGATGATATGACAGTTATGAATGAGGCTTGGTATATTGAACAAGAATTGCTAGCTAAAAATAGTAAAAGTAAGAAAAATGATAATCCGAAAAGAGGAGCCGGATTGAAAGCTGTTAGGAAGAGCGATAGAATTAAAGGGGGAGTGGTGATCCCCCCCTAAAATTGTTGATCATGGTTTTGCTCATATGGAACACTCGTGTGCTCAATAATGTTATGAGGCGGAATGAGCTTAAGGCACATATCCGTAAGCATGCTCCCTCTCTTGTCGGTTTGTTAGAAACCAAGGTGGTTGAGGAGAATGCCCATAGAATTGCTAAATGTTTTCCGAAAAAGTGGTCTTCGATCGACAACCGCAATTGCCATAAGAATGGCCGTATTGTTGTTATGCATGATCCGGAGATATGGCATTGCGTGGTTGATAATATGTCTGCTCAGCATGTTACCATTCGGTGTACTAATGTTGCGGGGTTCCTTATGAGGATTACGTTTGCCTACGCATTTAATAGCGCCCAAGAGAGAAGATCACTATGGGGCTCTATAGTGGCTGATTCCTCCAAGTATACTAATATTCCTTGGTTGATTAGTGGTGATTTTAACTATGTTAGATATACTGCAGATAAAGTTGGCGGTAGACCGATTGATGGGCACATGGTGGAAGAATTTAATAATTGCATTGATGCTAGTACCATTATTGAGCTTAAATCTGTTGGTAACCCGTAGAGTTGGACCAATAGAAGTATATGTGTTCATCGCATCAACGCTTCCCTTGACCGGGCTCTGTGCAACTGTGTTTGGATTGACAAGCTTCCCTCATCATATTGTGAATATGTGGCTAGTCCAGTGATCATTCCTCACTTATCATTCACCTTCATTCCAAAGAGGGTTTTGATCCCAAGCCTTTCAAAAGTTTCAACTCTTGGACTCGTTTCCCTGAGTATCAGGACATATTGGATAAATTCTGGCACACTGATGTGGTCGGATGCCCTATGATTCATCTGGTGGCCAAGCTTAAAAACCTTAAATATGGTTTGAAATGCCTAGTGCTGACATTATTGATACTAAAGGGGTTGCTAAATGCCGTGATGAACTTACCTGCATTCAAAATGATCCGGACCTGGCATTTAGTATTGAAAAGCAAAAAAGAGAGCATGTCCTTATCAATCAATTGGCTGATGCTATTGATATTGAAGAGTCCAATCTGAGGCAGAAAAGTAGGCAGAATTGGTTACAGCTGGGGATCGTAATTCCCGATTTTTCTACACTGCTATGAAGGCTCGTCAAAGCCATAATAGCCTGGAGCATCTTATTTCTGCCGATGGTTCTTGTGATGACAGTATTATGAAGATTAAAATTGATGGCCCTGTTTTTTGCTCTAACCTCTATAATCAGGAAGACTATTGGAGGGTTTTTCCTCGCCTCACTAGTAAGAGAGTTCTCACTAAAAAAGCCGCCGCATGGGTTGAACGTCCTATTCTTGATGATGAAATTAAGAATGATGTTTTTCAGATTGGTAGTGATAAAGCCCTGGGGCCTGATGGGTTTAATGGGTTTTTTCCAGAACTCATGGGGTGTTGTTGGGAAAGATGTTACCAAAGCGGTTGGGTCTTTTTTTCGATCTGGCAGAATTCTCAAGCAGTTTAATCATACTTTCTTGACGCTTATTCCTAAAAGCTCTAATGCCACGGGGCTGGGGGATTATAGGCCTGTCTCCTGTTGCAATGTTCTATATAAGATCATCAACAAGGTTCTCTGCAATAGATTGAAGAAGGCCGTTATTAATTTTATATGACCTAACCAAGCTGCATTTCTGGAAGATCGGTTGTTGGCTGATTGTGCCTTGCTTGAGCATGAACACATTCGTGATTTTAATAACCTTATGGGAGGCCGTGCTTGCTTGAAGCTGGATCTTCGTAAAGCGTTTGATAGTGTGAATAGGGAATTCATATTCTTCATGCTGCACCAGATGGGGTTCAAGCACAAATTTATAGGGTGGATTGGGGAATGCATCTCTACTCTCTCTTTTTCTGTCATGGTCAATGGTTCTCCTTTTGGTATGTTCCAGCCTAATAGAGGGCTAAGACAAGGCGATCCTCTATCCCCTTTTCTCTTTGTGGTGGTTATGGAGGCGTTCTCTCTCCTAATGGCTAAAGCTAATGTCAGTCGTAACATTTTGCCCATGAAAACGGTAGGGGTTGTCACACATCTTCTGTTTGCTGATGATTTGTTGGTTTTCTGTCGTTCCATACAAAATCTCTTGAGGGCTTGAAGGATCTTTGCACATTCAAGTATCTAACTGGTCTGGAAGTCAATTAGAGTAAAAGTGCTGGCATTTTTAGCAAGGGGACCAAAGACCCTGATAGGATTGATGATATTTTGGGTATTCGGCGTGTGCAATCTCTCTCCACCTATCTGGGTCTTCCTCTCTCAACTAAATACCCTAAAGCGTCAATGTATGCAAGATTGATTGATAGGTGCAAGAGCAGATTGCAGGGGTGGTCTTCTTCCCTTCTTTCTATCTCGGGGCGTATAAAGCTCGTCAGATCAGTTATCTACGACATGGTTGTTTTTTTGGATGCAAGCCTATCACATTCCTAAGTCTGTGCTGAGTACCCTCAATTCTATATGCAGAAAGTTTATTTGGGGGACTTCTTATACCTGGGCTTGGGATGATCTATGTGCGCCCAAACAGGAGGGGGGAGTGGGGCTTAGGCGATTCTCGGATCTTAATACGGCCTATGGCGTCAAGTTAACTTGGCGTATGTTAACTCATGATGGTATTTGGGCCTCTTATATGAGAAAACAGTATCTGTGCAGAATGGGGTTTTATTTGGCGAAGACTAATCCTATGCAATCAGGGACTTGGAAATTCATGCTCCAATGCCGTGATATCACTAAAAAGCTCACTAAATGCATCATCAGGAATGGGGACTCCACTCTCTTTTGGTATGATAATTGGCTTCCATGTGGTCCTCTATGTGACATTTACGAGGTTCCAATTGGGGAGGAAATGAAAACGGTTAGTGAGTATTGAGCGGAGGAAGGTTGGGTCAACGACTCTGTGCTATTACCCGTTTTGTCTATTATAGCTCCTTTATCTTTGCGTCCTGGTGAGGACTCTTGGAAATGGTACTCTAAGTCCCCCTCACTTCACGATGCCTGGGATGAGACTCGTACTATTAGACCTATCTTTCCCTACTACAAGGTGGTTTGGTATCAAGGGCACATACCCAAAATGGCCGTTACATTGCTTCACGCTTTCCATGGGAAACTTCTTACACGGGACAAACTCGTCCAATGGGGAGTGCATTCTTCCCCCATTTGTGTGCTATGTTCTAGTAATTCTCATGAAAGTGTTGAATATATATTTTTTGGTTGCAGTTTCACTTATTACCTCCTTTGCATGAGTTTTCTCAAATTAGGGATTACCACTGCGCCTCCTACTACTCTAGCTGGCGTCGGAGATTTATTTCTTGCTAATTTCAGAAAAAGGATAGCATGGGAGTTCTTGCAAAAACTGTTCTTGCTGCATTGATATGGCATATATGGAAGGTGAGAAACAGGAGGATATTCGAAGGGGAGAGCAAAATTAAGACTATTCTTTTTGAGGATATTGCTGCCGACGTCAGAATAGCCACGAGACACTTGGAGTGGAATCGGGATGCTGGAAATGAGCCCTTTTCAAATTTGGGACTGATAGTGTAAAGTTTTGTTTTTGTTTTTCAATTCTGTAATATCTCGGGTTTCTTGGAGTAGAGAAGGAGTTATGTAGGGGCGTGGTGACGGCGCCTGTGCATTAACCACGACTTACTAATGCTCTTCTGCTAGTCCTAGAACCTTGTATATTTTTGTTGAGATCAATAAAGATAAACACATATTCTCATATATATATATATATATATATATATATATATATATATATATATATATATATATAAGTTTTCGGGTGCGAAGAATATGGTTTTCGGGAGGTGCTCGTTCCCTCCTGAATCAAAAGGTCATTCAAGGTCTTCATCGTCCTTCCCGAAGTCTGGATGAAAGCCACAGTAGTCGTCAAGATTCTCGGGAGGTTCTTCATGTCCAAAATGTGAACGCTGAAGCTCAGAAGGTTGTCCACATGCATACCCTAGGCCACGAGGTCCCATAGAAGTGTCGACGTGGCATGGCGGGCCTCGGGAAGCGTCATCGCATGGCGGCACCGAAAGACTGTGCACATGCATGCATGACCTATACGCCTGCCTGCAGGACCTGCTGGTCTACACGCAGGGGCTGCGGGCCTACACGGAGGGGCTGTGGGCCCTGAAGGCTGGTTGCAGGGGCCTGCAGGCCATGCAGGCTGGTTGTAGGCCCAGTCGGGCTTGCAGGCCGGCTGCAGAGGCCTGCGGGCCCTGCAGGCGGTGGTGGGACCCCATGTGAGGGTGGCTGGGGTCCCCGCCTTTCGTGGTGTCATCTTCTACGTCTTTGGACTCCTCCGTCCCGTTGCCAAAAATTCGCCAAAAATTCCAGATTTGAATTCTTTTTTCTTATCCTTCTCGTTTTGATCTACATCAGAGTCGTCGTTCAAATCTGAAGCTGGATCATATTTTGAGTGACCTCAAAAAAGGTGATTTGGTCCTTGACTCCTTGCCGCCTTTCAAAGTTGCCGCCTTGTCCCCGATCTGGATTTCCGATCCCCTCCGAATTCTTCATCACTTTCAAATCGGAAACATTTCGAGATCGGGTTTGCGGGGCTTGCATAATAGCTTCAATAGCTTCGAACTTTTTCTCTGATGCAATTCTCGCCTTCATCCTCCAACCATGCTTGATGTTGTTCCTCGAATGTTTTTGCCTTTCTTGATGCCGCCATTCGGATCTATGCTTTGATATCATTTGATACAATCCACATGGGTTTTGATGATAAAAAGAAGATTTTTATGGGGAAAGATGAGATTTTTATGAGAAAGGATGGATTTTTAGGGTGAAAAGAGTGGATTTGGGGGAAAAGATGTGATTTTTACTGATAAAAACTGAAATATAAAGATAAAGTTGGCCACGTTCGAGAGGTGGACCGCTCTCCTAGCTTTGATTCGAGATAAGCCTAACTCTCCCACTAGATCTAAGGGATCTACCTTATTGTTTCTCAATTCTTTCCAAAAACTCAACAACTGACTCTCTCTAATCTTTCTCATTATTTATAATGACTCCTATTGAGTTGCAGCTCCTAAATTACCATAATACACCCGACCTAGGGTTTTTATCCAAAATTATAAATCTGTCCACTGGACCCCAAAATTACAAAAACACAGAATTTAAGATCTGTCATTAAGGCCATAAACCCTAATCCTAACAAACAGATGTCCATTTTGAAGCTCCGCTGTTTCCTGCTATATCAGAAGGGTCTAATGTTGAATTGTTTATTATTGTATTATTGGTTTTCAGTCATAATCATGGACTTGCATCTTCAAGTTTTAAGTGGTAAGCATGATCTAAACTATAACTTAGAAAGTAAAGTTAGCCGTGATAGAAGGTCCCAGTGAACATCAATCCTTTGGATAATAAATAATTCTACACAGTTATTTAAAGTCAAGTTTTTAAAATTGTATCGACGGTAAAGATTGCATACCCTTCTTGTATGTGAGTTGCACAAATAAATTACAAGAAAACAATTCCCCTAGAAAGTAAATCCGAACTGCAAAGCTTAGAAACATGAATATAATTTTTAAAATATATAATTCATCAATTCGTCAACGATCTTGAAGTTGGTAGCTCCAAATAACACCAGTTGCACCATGAAGATACCAAACAGCTCCCAGCAACAGAGGAAAGTATCAAGTATCCAAGGCCAACGTACTCTGAACCTGACTGACTGGATTTTATCTATATAAATTGTTGGATGGACTTTTTGGGGATATGTCATGGAAGAGACCTGTTTTCTGTTTAGGGGATGTTGGGGTTATGTCCTAAATGAGACCTATTTTTTCATTTCTAATGGGCCACCCTAGACTGCTTTAAGTGAGTCAACACATAGTGCTACATTGAAGAACTATCCCAACGCCTGTTCTAGGCGAAGGCCAGAAATGTGAACTTGCAAGGGTTTCCAGTCCCTTTTTGTCCTTTTCTGAAGGCATACTTGCTTCTCATTGGCAAGATGTGGTATATGGGAGTTTTGTGATTTAAACATCTTGGGCATTCGAGTGCCAAATTGGCAAGAACTACTTGATCAAACATTTGGAATTCACACAAAGAAGGTGGATGTGTGCAAGGCGGGAGGGGAACAAAGGGTAACAAAAGTAGCATGCCTAAAGTGGTATGAGATTCAGTATTGAATAAAAATATTCATCATTAGATATTTGTCGTTGAATTTATTAAATTGTTCATATTAAAGGTTTCCATCCCATGTATATGTGCTTCCCATTTCAGGTTGGGTTACACGAATGCATATTATACATTTTCATCCTTCAAGTCAAAATATATTTTGCACCTTTTGTTAATGTGCTATGACTGACCAGGCCTTGTTGCATGCAATGCAGATGTTGTATTCAAGAATGAAGTGCGGACATATGATCATTTTGACATGACATGGGAGGAGGGTGGTTAAACTGGCAAACCTCCCTTTGGGACTAATCTATTTTGATTCTTTGCTACAACGTCTCGTTCATCATAGGAGGGGGCGAAAGACTGTTAACTTAGCTTCCGCATGCTTACAATGCCATTGAGGTGGCAGAACATGGTGGAGTAACCCTGTCTTATTTGTTCTTGCTGTATCATCTCTGCAAATATTGTATGTATTGTAGGAAATGTATTTATTACAGATTTGGATGGATGAAGGTGTATGTTGTGATCTACCTGATGTGCAGTACGTGGTGTGTATGTTCACTCACAAGCCGTTTAGTTCAACATATGGCTTTTTATCAGGAGTGGGGGTGCTGCAGGATTCTTTCAGACTAGAATCTTGCAAGGTTCCATTTTTTGTGACGTTCTGGCATGCGTTCCAACAAATACATCAGTGCTCTCAATTTCTGAGGACGGTGTGTTCTCATTTGTTAGGTTGGATTAGATTGGGAATTTTGCTCACAAATGATGTGGTGCGGCAGGGTGCTGCTTTCATCGTGCATGATATATATATGCACTAAAATGCATGGGACAAAAACACACACATGATGCGATGCACGAGGGATGCACGACCGCAACCAAAAATGTGTGAGAAATGTGGGCGTGGGTGGGTGGGGTATCGTTGGGGGAAAAGAGAAACAAGCAGGGGTTAAATTGCACAAAAAAAACATTTTTTTTGGGAGGGGAGAGGGGGCAACATGTATAAATCCCAATGGCATATTCGTAAAATAGGGGGGAGGTTTCTTTGGCAATGACAAGCTTGTAATTCATAGGAATTTGGGGGAAGGCTTTTTTTGGATGCTGAACAACACCATCCCAAATCATACCCAACTCCACACCCACCTCCAAATGGGCCCCATCACGATGAGGTTGTCAAATATATGCAACCTCTCTATCTACCGGTTTGCCCTAATACAACAAGAGACAAACATCAAATCAACATCCCTCTTTTGTATAAAAGGATGTAAGGATGTATGTCTGTATTGTGAATTTTGCTCACAAATGATGTGTTGCTGCTGGGTGTTCATGTGTTGCTGGGTGCTGTTTTCATCTTGCATGCTATGTATGTGTGAAGTATTATGTATGTATTATCTCAACTTTGTAACTATGTATGTATGTATGTCAACTATATATCTATGTATGTATATCAACTATGTATGAATGTAGCATGTATGTATGTATGTGAGTTATGTATGTAGGTAGTATGTGAATGTGAGTCAACTATGTAGGTATGTTAGTCAACTATGTAACTATGTATGTATGTATGTCAACAATGTATGTATGTGTGCATGTATGTGAGTTATGTTTGTATGAGTCAACTATGTATGTATATACGTGAGTTATGTATGTGAGTCAACTATGTATGTATGTGAGTTATGTATGTATGAGTCAACTATGTATGTATGTACGTGAGTTATGTATGTGAGTCAAATATGTATGTCTGTCAACAGGGGGGAGGGGGAGGGGGAGGGGACGGGGTGCCAAGGGGGGCAGTTGCCCCCACTGACACGGGCAAAAATGTAGGGGTACTATTTGGCATTTACTCTCCACTAACAATTAATGTGCAAAAGTCCCTTTCCCAGTTGACGAGTGACAAGTGAGAGGGGGCAATTACTCCCAACTGATAAATGACCCTACCCCACTGACAAGTGTAGGGTTCGAAGGCTCCCAGCTGACAACTGGCTCGTAAAAATATGTAATTTAGTAATTTTCTTTTACATTGAATGATGCAAAACAGTTTCGAAAGTAGGAAAAGTCTAAAACAATTTCTGCTCCCTCAACTGAATCAGCAAGAGCAAAGTGCAAACCCTCGTTCAGTTGTTCTCGTTCTCGTTCTCGTTTAGTAGGCTGAAAGCCGCGTTTAGCCTTTGCCTCGTTCAACATACAAAAGTCGAAACCCTACTTCAATTCAAGCCCCACGACCACAGGTGACGGACCATGAACAGCTAACCGGTAGTTGAGCCGCAACAACAGCAGCATCGGTTCTTTGCCTTGACTTGAGGCCGGTCACAGCTCACGGCTTGAAGGTAAAAATTCGATTTTTTCTTAGATTTTAAAATAATTTAGTTGCTTCATGTTCAAAACACATAAAAGTTCAATTGTTCTTGTTCAGAACCATGATGGCAAAAATTTCTGTTGGAGATCTTCGAAAAAGAGTAACTATTCAAAAACGAGTAACTATATGGTCTTAAAATTGTTAAATCGAGGTTAAAATTATTGGAAAACAATTGCTCTTGTTCAATTGTTCTTATTTTAAATTTTTCTTGTTCAAAACATTTGTTCTCGTTTTAAAAAAAATTCGTTTAGAAATGTGAATCATAAAGATACTCTACAACGTGCTTAATTGGTAGAAATTTTGTCATATGACTCATATCTGAAACTCTTGGCCTCATGATCTGGTTTTGCAATATGCTATGATGGAGCCCTCAATGCATCATCTTTATTGTACATTTTTTCATTCTTCATATGCATTTTTTAACATAATATTAATATCCATATTTTAGAATTTAGAAGAATTGGATCTTTGCATTTTTCATATATAATGGAAATGTATATCAATAGAAGTATATCACACAAGCACCCACTTCCTGCACAAGAAAGTAAAGAATGCAATCCATCTACTTCAAAGAAAATTCGTGTTGATCTGGACTTGGCAGATCTTCCTACTGACCCTAGTTTACGAACTCGTATTTTAGATTATGATCCGAATATCCAGGACTAAGTTCATAGATCATACTTGCAAAAAGGACCATGTCAACCTTGCAATAATCAATTTCCACAAACAAAAATAGGGAATTATTGTCGAAGATTCAATTCAAATTGGTTTGTTGAATATCCAGATTGGTTGGAATATAGTATAGAAAAAGATGCTGCATTTTGTTAGTACTGCTATCTTTTCAAAATCGAAAATCGAGAACAATGAGGATGTGATTCTTTTGTTGTCAAAGGATTCAAGAATTGGAATAAGAAAGATCTGTTTAGCATTCATGTTGGAGGCCCTAGTAGTTTTCACAATCAAGCTAGGAAGATGGCTGAAAATTTATTAAATGCAAAGCAACATATTCTACCCCAATTGTCCAAGCAGTCTGATCAAGTTTTATATGACTATCGTGTCCGTCTTAGTTCTTCGATTGATTGTGTTCATTTTCTTCTTCGACAAGGGCTAGCTTTTCGAGGTCATGATTAGTCAGAAATTCAACCAACAGAGGAAACTTTCTTGAGCTCTTACAGTTTCTTGCTGACCACAATGATGATATCAAAAAAGTTGTGCTTCGAAACGCTCCTGAAACTGACAAACTAACTTCTCCTGAGATACAAAAAGATATTGTTAGTGCTTGTGCAATTGAGCCTCCTAATGCTATCATTGGATAGCTTGATGCAACCTTGTTCTCAATACTTATTGATGAATCTCGGGATGTTTCAACAAAGGAGCAGACTTGCGCTATGTTAATAATATGGGTCATGTTGTTGAACCCTTCATTAGTATTGTACATGTTAAGGAAACTAGTGCAACGTCGCTTAAGAAAGGGATTGAAGCGTTGTTTTCTAAGTATGGACATAGCATATCAAGATTACGAGGTCAAGGATACGACAGAGCTAGCAACATGCTGGGTGAATTTAATGGACTCAAATCATTAATTCTTAATGAGAATAGATGTGCATTTTATATACAATGTTTTGCTCATTAACTTCAATTAGCTTTAGTTGCTACAACAAAAAATCACATCCAGATTGCCTCTTTGTTTAGCTTGGTCTCTAACTTTTCAAAATGTTGTTAAAGCATCTTGCAAGCGGTGTGATACTCTTCGAGAGAAACAAGCTAGTGAACTCATTGTGGCATTGGAAAAAGGGTGAATTATCAAGTGGACGAGGCCTAAATCAAGAATTCTCTTTGAAAAGACCCGGTGATACACGTTGGAGCTCACATTTTTGTGGTTTGCTTAGTTTAATAAAGACGTTTCATTCTGTAATTGAGGTACTTGAAATAGTTGAAGAAGATGGTGCAAATTCATAGCAAAGGGCAGAAGCTTATGCGTTATTGGAATCAATGCAATCTTTCGATTTTATATTCGGCTTACATTTGATGAAGAATGTTCTTGGAATTACACATGAATTGTCGTAGGCATTGCAAAGAAAAGATCAGGATATTGTAAATGCTATGGAACTAGTAAGTATTTCTAAAAAAAGAATGCAGATGATGAGAGATGATGGGTGGGATAATCTTCTTTTTGAAGTGTTAACATTTTGTATGAAACAAGGGATCGGTTTTCCTAAGATGGATGAAAAATTTGTAGCTCGAGAGAGATCTCGTCGTAAAGCTCCAGAATGCACTAACATACATTATTGTCGTGTAGGATTCTTTCTGTCTGTGATCGATATGCAAGTTCAGGGGCTTAACAATCGATTTCCTGAGGCAAATACAGATCTACTTTTGGGGGTTGCATGCTTAAGTCCAAATGATCATTTCTCTTTTTTCCATAAAGAGAAATTAATTTGTCATGCACAATTTTATCCTAATGAGTTTTCTGACTTAGAACTCTTGGAGCTTGATAACCAACTTGACACTTTTATTTTGGATATGAGATCGAATGATGAGTTTTCAGAATTAAATGGCATGGTAGGTCGTGCAGAAAGAATTGTCATGTCTAAAAAGGATAAAGTCTATCCCTTAGTTTATTTGCTGATAAAGTTAGCACTGATGTTACCAGTCGCAACAGCTACAGTTGAGAGAGCATTTTCAGCAATGAATATCATCAAAAGTCGACTTCGAAATTGCATGGGATATCAGTGGATGAAATGATAATTTGATCACATTCATAGAAAAGGGCATATTTGATACAATTGGTAATGTGTAATTATCAAGTGATTTCAAAATATGAGAACACGTCGATATGTGTTGTAAGTTTATTTTTTAATTAATGATGAAACTCTGATTTTTGCAATTGTGTTCTTTTATCAAAACAAAATATTTTATTATTATGTTTTTGCCTCCCCAACAAGGTTTTCTAGCTCCGCCACTGTATGTCAACTATGTATGTATGGATGTATGGATGTATGGATGTCAACTATGTATGTATGTATGTATGTGAGTTAGGTATGTATGTATGTATGTCAACTATGTAACTATGTTTGTATGTCAACTATGTAACTATGTATGTATGTATGTGAGTCAACTATGTATGTACGTGAGTTATGTATGTATGTATGTGAGTCAACTATGTATGTATGTATGTATCAATGTATGTGAGTCAACTATGTAATTATGTATGTATGTATGTATGTGAGTTATGTATGTATGTATGTGAGTCAATTATTTAAATAGGAAAATCATCCAATGTCTCGTCAAAAAGTCCACTTCATGATTTTTCTAGATGATTGCCATCGTTTACACCAAAGATTTAGCAAACCTGATAACCTCAAGCTTTTGGTTTTTTGTTGTATCTATATCCACAAAAATTTTGTTGTATCTATATGTTTTAGAATGTGTAGCTGTAATGAACGATGCCAATAACATTTCCTTCTTGGAGAGCGGATCGCTGGTTTTCCACTATTTTTCTTTTTATTAATTTTTAGGTTATGAGAAAGGGGTGTGATTATCTAAATATAGTTGGCAAGGGCTTGGCATTTAATTTGGATTCAATTGCTGCCATTGTTTTCTGGTCAAAGGAAGCGATCTAGAAAGTTGGTTCTGTTTTTATGATGCACGGTGTACTAAGCAGTGACAGATCTAGGAATTAAATTCAGGGGTACAATTTTTTTGAATGGAAATAATTTTTGTTTATTTTATTTATTGCTAAATTATAGCAAAAATAAAAAATTACATTGACTCAAGCACATTTTTAAATAAGATGGTTGTAACGACTTACGAACTACAATTGAACTTGCCGAGATCTCATGTTTTGAAAACGTTGTATAACTTTATTGTTGATGCTATCAAACATATCTTTTTCAATGTACATAATCATGTTGTCATTCATCAATTGATTTCACATTCGATTGCGTAAACAACTCTTCACAATATTTATACCAGAAAATACTTTCTCATTCTTAGCAAGATTTTCCAATCCTTTGAGTTCAACAAACTATTCATTAGAGCGCACATCAGATATATAAGTTTCAAGTTGATTTTCAAGATCCAAAAGCTCTATATGAGGAAAGTCTTTTAGATAAAATTGAGTAAGACGATCAGCTTTTGCTTGTCATAAGCAGAAAAAAATCATTAGGACACAAACTGGCTATACAAAGAAGAAGCTCAGTATTAGCCTCGGTGAAACGAAGGTGCATATCAATAACTGAATAAAACAACTCTACACGAAAATGATGCAAGTTTGTCACTTCTCGAACTTTACGCCTTGATCTTCCTTGAGCAATAAATATATCATCCATGTTAGGAACATCAATTTTTTTTCATAAAAAGAAGAAATTTCATCATAAAATGTATTTCATCCTTCATCTCGCATCATTTGTAACATTTATTTACATATTTTCTCCAAAGTCATGGCATTCATAATATCTTGATTCCTCCTTTGTAACGACTTTGACAAATCATTTGTGATTTTTAATATGACTTTTATCAAATAGAGAGTAAAAACAAAATCAAATGATCATCAAATAGAGAGTAAACACAAAATCAAAGGATTGTGTCATACACAACAAATTATTTGCTTCAAATTTTTGCTCAGAACTCAACCCCTCATCTGCAATTATCTCAAGAAGATCAACTGTAGATGAGAATATAGTTATCAAACTGAGTAAAGAATCATAATGAGAGCTCCAACGAGTATCTGAAGAACGCTTATTCATGGTTTTCTGATTTACGCCTTTTCTCGTAGAGATCTCGCCATTGTCAAGAGCTTCAATAATCTTAGCTACTTGTAATTGATGAAGCATATCACAACTTTTAGAGGAACATCCAGCAACAGTGATGACAGTAGCGATTGTAAAGAATAGACTTGCTACTTGTGTTTTTGGCTATCGCTACAAGAGCAAGGTGAAGTTGATGAGTAAAACAGTGAATATAGGGTTCTTATTTAAAATAAGTGTTTTTGTAAGGACCCTGTCTATGGGGAAAACACTAGAAGGGTGGTTGAATAGTGTTTATGAAAATTTAAAAGGAATTTACGCCAAATAAAATGCAATCCAACAAATAGTACGGAATAGAAAAACAACCCAAAAGGAAACACACGTAAACGCAGAGATGTTTCAAGGGTTCGGATTACCCAAGTCAACTCCTGACTTGTTCCCGGTAATCCTACGTCCCTACCACCCGGATACCACCGGATACTCAAGTTAGAACACTAACTTGAGGTTTCCTTAAAGCCCACTCGTAGCAACCCTACAAGTGCAATCGAATACAATCGATGTCCTTGACTCTCACAACCAGGTAGCAAGCAAAACCACTCTCACAACCGAGAGCACAACTCAAATAACAAATGTTATGAAATAATGAAAACAACACTTACAATCACCTATGCCTTGAAGTAGAACTTGAAGAAGGAGTGTGATGTGTGTTGAAGAACTCTATTGGAAGAGAGGAGAAAGTCCTTTCTCTTGACTGCACCAATTGCCTAGATGATCACTCTTCGGTTCTAGGTTGGAGAGCAAGAGAACAAGATATAGAAATACTTAGGTCTTTGGATTTGAGAGCTTTGATCTTTGGAAATAAAAGCTTGAGAGATTTTGCAATGAATGAGTAACCTTCCAATGGAACAGTAGAAGCTCTATTTATAACTTTCTCAAATCCACAAAACAGTTTAGGCAAAAACCCAATTGAAACCCGTGAGAAATATCTCAACGGATATAATCTGAACTCGCGACAGTCGACTGTTGAACAATCCACAGTCGACTGTTGCACAGTCAGCAAGGATAGGTGAGAATTCATAACGGTAACTTACCATGTGGACAGTCGACTGATGAAGCAAAGACAGTCGTCTGTTAAACCAACAGGCGACTGTAATTTCTTCGACAGGAGACTGACCGAGAGATGAGTAAGTTAGACAAATACTGGAAATCTCACAAGATACAGGACAGACGACTGATGCAAGTAATACAGTCGACTGTTAATCAGAACAGGCGACTGTAAAACCTTAAACAGACGACTGTCAAAAGCAAGAGAAATTTCCAGAGAGCTGAGTCAAAGAAATGACTTACAGACAGGCGACTGTTGCAGCATAGACAGTCGACTGATCCAATAGACATTCGACTGTGTATACAGCATTAGTCGACTGGCCGTAAAATTCATATCAAAATAAATTTTGGGTAAGGATAGACAGGCGACTGATTTACAAAACACAGTCGACTGTCATTTGGACAGGCGCCTGTGAATTGTTCATCAGTAACCTGTGCAAAATAATCAGAGAAGGCCCAAAACTATATTGTAATAGTCTGTGCATAACAGGCGACTGTAGAACAAAACACAATCGACTATTTTTGAGACAGGCGACTGTAAACTGTTCAGCAGTCGGCTGTTATAAACAATCCTAGCACAAACAATAGAGAATTGAATTGGTATCAAAGGACAATTGATCTAATGAAGTCATATGACTGAATGTAGATGTGTGTGAGTGCTCCATTAAAGTTCTACTTCTAAGCTACATACTAGAAGAGATAAAAGAAAAATTACATTGACGAATAATATCTTCTTTCCATCGTATGAGCTTGAAGTCTTTACGGAGCTTCAATTAATAATCTACGATCATCCAATTCATGTCATTTGCCTTCAATGACGTTTGTGAGTCATCCATTGCTAGTAGATCTTCATAATTAGCTTAGACAATGGATTAACTGTAAAATAGGGGATTAGTCACAAGTATTTATGTTTGCTCATCATTAACACCAAGTAGGGAGAAGTCCAATACTCAACATTTTCCCCCTTTTTGATGATGACAAACAAACAAAAATAAAAAGATAAATAATTGTGCCCAAAGGAAACTTACTCCCCCCTACATAGATGCCAATCAAGTTAGTCAACAAATGTTAGAGCATCTACATAACAATTGAAGGAAATGAGTGAGATAGGGATGAATTTAGTTCAAGAAATCTAGGAATTAAAATCAATATTCAGTGTAATCTTACTCCCCCTGAATCTAAGGCAACGTAAATCTTAGATTCAAGCGTTAGAACATACTTAGCACATC
This sequence comes from Scilla litardierei, assembly GCA_030789695.1. Lineage (NCBI taxonomy): Eukaryota > Viridiplantae > Streptophyta > Magnoliopsida > Asparagales > Asparagaceae > Scilla > Scilla litardierei. Next base: position 265,149,136 of record CM061133.1, on the reverse strand, counting down.
CATTATGAATCTTGTATGTTTATTTCTCTCTCCCTATGGCATTATCCAAAAAGGTGGGAGCAAATAACAACAACAATAGTGCTAAATACGAACTAACAACAATCAAGGAGTATAAAGATATATCGAATCAAAAACTCATAAAATCACATCATATACACATGTGAGTAATGGAATTGAAGTCCAATATCAACATTTTAGATATACGAAATGAAAATAATTTCAAAAATTTCATCACATCAGAGATAGCATGAAATAACCGATATCAAATCCATATATTGTCTTAAAGCACATCAAAGAGAGTATATCATACATGGAGACAACATATCATACATCATACAGAAAAGATAAACAGTATATCATAGTGTGACACAAGATAAACACCATCATATATAGATATATAGAAAATGAGTATATCAACGGATGGGCATCTACATGGCCATCACAAAAAGATACACCATGATCAAGACAAAACCAAAAAATACATCATCATGACGACTGCAAGGTACATCACCATACATATATAGAGTCACTGATAACAACATCCATCATACATCATAAAAAATATCATATGAATCACTCAACCCAAACAAAAAACAGACCACACAAAATAAAAACAAGGTCTTCAAGTGAGTGAACAAAAAAGAACATCAGCAGCAACCTCAGTCAATATGAATGACGGAGGGGTCCGACGGGCGACCAGAAGATCGGAACAAAAGCCGAGCAGAGCGACGAGTAGGAAAAGCTGGAGTCTTCCTCTTAGAAGACGGAGCACGAACAGCAGATGATTCAACAGGAACATGAAGTGGAGTCTAGGTACAGGAGGTCTGAACCACAAAGGGTTTAGGCGTGAAGCCAGGAGGAGGAGAAACACAAGCAGGAGAAGTGTCCTCAGAGGTAGCACACATAGCCTGAAGCTCAAGAGGGATGGGAAAACCATGATGCTTAAAAGAGTTTAACTGAAGCTTAAGCAAAAGCGAGAGCTTCTCATCCAGAGAGACGGAAAGAATTTCAAGAGCAGAGACACGAGCATCCAGCAGACGAAGAAGAAACTCTGGGGACCTAGAAGGATGCTCAGCAGGCTGAGAAGAGTGTTCACCAGCATGCTCAGAGGGGATGGGGTCACTGACTGTGATATGAAGAGGATCTCCAGACGATGGAGCCGAGGCGGGAGTAGGATCAGGCTTTGGTGAAGGAACCGGCTCATCGAGGAAGTCGAGAGAGACATTAGTAAAGAAACGATCGAAAAGAGCCATGGTCGAACACGAAGCTAGGGCAAGACACAAATGTGAACGAACCCTAATAGGAAATATCACGAGATAGAGGGAAGATATCAAACCTAGTCCAGCGACGAGACGAAGACTACGACATCACGAGATCGACGGATTTGAAGAAGAAATCGAGCGGGAAGACGAGCGGTCGAATCGGATGAGAGAGAGTCGGCGTGGGGAAGTGATCACGCATTCTCGAATATAAAATTTGGGGAATGAATCTGAGCCGTTGGATCAAGGAATCGACGGCTCGGATCAAATCACTTGAACCGTCACAACAAAAGACAGTCGACTGATGAACAAAAGTCAGTCGACTGGATGAAGTGATAAAAATAAAGCTCAGAGAGAGGGGCAGTCGACTGGCAAGTAACACGTAGTCGCCTGTCCATTGGACAGTCGACTGACATATACTCAACAGTCGACTGGCCGAGAATTAATACAATTTATCAAAATTCGACAGATAGAACAGTCGCCTGATGACTAAAATGCAGTCGCCTGTTAAACTAACAGTCGACTGTAAAACAGTCATCAGTCGGCTGTGCGAAGGATACAAATTCTCAGACTGAGGAGATAGAGTAGGGCAGTCGACTGTCGAAGGAAAGACAGTCGCCTGTCCTGGTCCAAAAAATGCACAATGAGATAGAATTCCAGAGAATAAGAACACTCACCCTAGGACCTATACTCTAATCACAAATACATCGTAAAAACAATATAAAAACAATAAATCCATTGAAACACGAATTACTCCAATCAACCTCAAAACTCATGAAATCAATTAAGTCACAATTGCCTTTCTTAATCACATATATATAATAAAGCACATGAAGATAGGCAACAAAAAGATATGAGCTCAAAAAGAAGTTATAACATAAAAGTTTGAGCTTCTAGATTTCAGATTCACCCATAATTCTCAATTCTCCATGCAACCTCACAAATGAATCTTCTTTAAGAGGTTTAGTGAAGATATTAGCAATTTGTTTTTGGGTTTCAATGTGCTCTAAGATGATGTCCTTCTTAGCTACATGATCATTTATAAAATGGTGTCTCACGTCTATGTGTTTGGTACGGGAGTAGTGTACCGGATTCTTGGAAAGACAAATAGCACTTTGATTATCAACCATGATAGGGCAAGTATCACAATTGACACCATAGTCACTAAGAGTGTGTCTCATCCAAATAACTTGGGCACATGCAAGACCCGCGGTAATATATTCCGCTTCAGTCGTGGACAATGACACCGAATTTTGTTTCTTAGAAAACCAAGAAACTAAGAAATTTCCTAAGAAATGGCAAGTGCCACTAGTACTTTTCCTGTCGGACTAGCATCCGGCAAAGTCGGCATCACTATATGAGATTAACTCATATGTGCTAGACTTAGGGTAAAGTAACCCATAATCTAGAGATTGATTGAGATAACGAAATATTCGTTTAACCACAATCAAGTGTGACTCCTTAGGTCTTGCTTGATATTTAGCACAAAGGCATACGGAAAACATGATATCGGGCCTACTAGCGGTTAAGTAAAGTAAGCTACCGATCATACGTCGATATAGACGAACGTCTATATCTTTTCCACTTTCATCCTTGTGTAGATGAGTAGTAGTACTCATGGGAGTCCTTTTGCCCGAAGACGATTCCATCCCGAATCGCTTAATAAGCTCCCCTGTGTACTTTGTCTGATGTATGAATGTGCCATTCTCCATTTGTCGAATTTGCAATCCAAGGAAGTAGGTGAGCTCTCCCATGTGGCTCATCTCAAACTCATCCTTCATAGACTTGGAAAATTCTTGACAAAGATTAAAGTTAGTAGAACCGAAAATAATATCGTCTACATAAACTTGAATCAAAAGAATGTCATTTTCATAATCTTTAATGAAGAGTGTAGAATCAACTTCTCCTATTTTAAAACCTAAATTCAAAAGAAAAGTCTTAAGTCGATCATACCAAGCTCTAGGAGCTTGTCTCAACCCATACAACGCCTTCTTAAGTTTGAAAACATGGTTTGGAAATTTTTCATGAATAAAACCGGGAGGTTGAGAAACATAAACTTCTTCATTGACAAACCCATTTAAAAATGCACTTTTAAATCCATTTGAAATAATTTAAAATTCTTATGGGATGCAAAAGATAAAAGCAACCTAATAGCTTCTAATCTAGCTACGGGGGCAAAAGATTCTTTGAAATCAATACCTTCCTCTTGCCGGTAGCCTTGAGCTACTAACCTTGCTTTGTTTCGTGTGATTACCTCGCTTTCATCCGTCTTGTTCTTGAAGATCCATTTGGTCCCAATGACTTGGTGACCACTTGGAAGAGGTACGAGTTCCCAAACTTCGTTCCTCTCGAATTGCATTAGTTCTTCTTCCATTGCCACTATCCAAGAGCTATCCTCACAAGCTTCTTGGATGTTGTTTGGCTCAATGGTAGAGACAAATGCGCAATGAGAGAATTCTTCAATTCTCGATCTCGTTTGAACACCCACACCAATATCTCCAATTATTTGGTTATGGGGATGGTTACGAACGGTCGGATAAGCTTTGGGTATACCTGTATCACTAGGAACAACTTCAACAACTTCGTTAGAAGTGTTAGTCTCAACAATAGAATCATTAATCTTAACATTATTAAGAGAATCACAAAGAATATCTACATTATCATCATAAACATGAGGAAAATCAAAATCTTCATAAAAAGATACGTGAAGTGATTCCTCAATCGTTGAAGAAGTTTTGTTGTATATCTGGTAGGCTTTGCTACGTGTGGAATATCCAACAAAAATTCCTTCATCGGATCTTGGCTCAAATTTGTCTAAATTACCAAATGTGTTCTTTATAAAACATTTTGAACCAAAAACACGAAAATATTTTACTTGTGGCTTTTTATCATAAAACAACTCAAAACAAGTTTTGTTCGTTCGGGGTCTCACTAGGATCCTATTGAGCACATAACATGCCGTGTGCACCGCTTCTGCCCAAAATTGTAGTCCTAAATGACTATCATGGAGCATAGTGCGAGCACACTCAATAAGAGTCCTATTCTTTCTTTCTACAACGCCATTTTGTGGTGGTGCACGAGGAAAGGAAGAGTTATGGGTTATCCCGGAGTCATCACAAAACTTAGTAAAAGACTCATTCTCAAATTCTCCTCCATGATCACTACGAATAGTGATATTGGTGGATCCTAAAAGATTCTGAATCTTCTTTGCAAATTTGGTAAACTCTTCATAAGCTTCATTCTTATTAGTTAAGAATGAAACCCAAGTAAATCTAGCAAATTCGTCAACGACAACTAATCTATAATGAGCATTACCTAAATAAGCGGTTCTAGTTGCCCCAAATAAATCTAGATGAAGAAGTTCTAGGGGCCTCTTAGAAGTAGTCCCTTCTTTAAGCTTAAATGAAGATTTACTTAGTTTACCTCTTTGACATGAATCACAAAAGTTTTTCTTATTAAAAACAATCTTAGGAAAACCTTTGACTAGATCATGCTTAGCTAACTTATATAAGTGCTTGAAGTGAACATGACCAAAACGGCGATGCCATAATAGTTGTTCACTTGTGTTAGCAACTAAGTAATGTTCTACGGTTTTAGGCAAGCTCAAATAATAAATATTTTTACGTCTAATACCGGAAAATAAAACATTTGAATCACAATCAACAATAGTACACAATCCTTCTCCAAAGTTAACCTTGTAACCTTTGTCACAAAGTTGACTAATGGAAATGAGATTGTGACACAAACCACTAACAAGATAAACATTAGTAATTAAGGGTTTTGAAGGATTACCAACTATTCCTACTCCAATGATGGTTCCCTTTTGATTACCTCCAAAGTGACCGTTGCACCATCCTTGATGCTAATCACTTCGGAGAGCAATGAGGGATCTCCCGTCATATGTTTGGAGCAACCGCTATCAAGAATCCATCCTTTCCCTTTAGAGCTAATAAGACATTTATTGCTCTTCTTCTTTCTCTTGGGTACCTATATAATATACCATAAGCTTATGGTACTCAATGTTTGTTGGGTCCAAGGGGATTAGCCCTTTGGAAGCCAAGTCCAAGTGGACTTCCACTTCCCAACATAATTATCATTTCTAATCACATCATGAAAATAGGAATCAACATAAGCATTCCTATCATTAAGACTAGTGTTCTTAGGACCCCAAATAGTGTACATCTTGGGAGTCCTATTCCTAGTTGCATGCATATGTGTTGGATTTCTATGCGGTGCATGCTTCTTAGGAACATGATTTCTAGCATAGAGATATGGTGGAGGATATGCATTGTACACTCTATGATGATATTTATGCTTGGGAACATGCATATTATATGAAGCATATGGATCATGCCTGATATGTGGATGATAAGCATACATGAAAGAATGATGCGCATGAGCATACGGGTGTATAGGAACACGTACATGAGTATTTTCTCATGTGTGGTTGTGTACGTGTCCGTGGGTGCGGAGCATAGAATGTGTCATGATTATCCACTTGTGAAGTGTTAGTGTACATATAAGAATGGCCTTGCTTTTGGTTTCCACTATTAGTGGGTTTCTTGCCAAAAGGAAGAGAAGGTGAAGTGGTGACATTCTCGGTAGGTTTGCTACCTATAGTGTCTTTGACACCACTTGTGGATACACTGGAGGAAGGCCTCACAAAATCTATAGTGACACCACTATAGGAGGTGCGAGCATTGGATGCATTCGTTTTTACAAATCCAAGGCCAACACGATGTGTGGCCGGAAATTGGTTTACAAGTAAATCATCCAATTGTCCTTTTCCCTTATTGAAACTCACAATACGGGAGGACATGAGCTCATATTTATCCTTTAAAGAAGAAATGTTGGTATCCAAGGTGGACACCCGTGCTTTGAGCTCGTGCACTTGGGTTTTAAGAGAATCATTCTCTAAACCCAATTGTGTGTGTCGTGTAACTAGATCACTATTATCCGTGGGATGTGTTTGATCTAGTTGAGATTTGAGGGAATTCACCTCATCTCTCAATGTGACATTTTGAGAAGCTAAGTTCGCTTTCTCAAGAGTTAAAGTATCAACAATGGTGTCATTGTTGATAATGCATGGAATGGATTACTTGCTAATATTTGATTTCTTTAAGCTAGTGTATCTAAGCATTAAAGGTTGGTATTTAGCAAATAGTTCTTCATTAGCAATACGAAGTTCATCCATTGTTACCTCGGTGTCGTCCATGTCGGAATCACTCTCATCCGAGAGTGGGTCTTCTAGTGCCATGAAACACATGTGGGTGCTCTCACCCTTCTCATCATCGTAATCGCTTGATGAGTCATCACTTGAGTCATCGAAGGTACCTACGAGTCCTTTCTTCTTGTCTCTCTTCTTCTTATCGGACTTGTGGTACTTCGGTGCCTTCCAGTTTTCTTTGTTGTTTAGCATTGAGCAATCCCTCTTGATGTGCCCTGGCTTATTACACTTATAACAAAGAGAGAAAGTAGCATTAGTAGACTCAAAACATTTGTTTGAGAGAAATTTACCTTTGCGGAAGAAGCGTTGGAACTTCTTCGCCATTTGGGCCATTTCACCCAAATCCATCTCGTTCTCGGATTCCTCACTATCGGAGGATGATGAATTGGCGTTGAATGCCAAAGCTTTCTTCTTGGCCTCCGAGGGATTCATCATGGCTCGAATCTTCAATCGGTTATCCCGTCTTACTTCGTAAGACATAAGAGTCCCGTTGAGATTCACCGCGGTGTAATTCTTCAAGTCATTGACCTCTTCGATGGCGATTGCTCTTCTTCCCCATTTGGAGGTCATTCCCATGATGATCTTTCTTACCTTTTCAGGTTCGGTGTAGATTTGGCCAATGGCTTCCAATTCATTCGTGATGTCAGTAAAGCGTCCGTACATCAATGCAATGCTCTCATTTTCCTGCATATGAAACAAATCGAAGTTTTGCACTGCAACATATAACTTTGAAAGCTTTACCTTATTCGTTCCCTCGTGGGTAACGATGAGATGGTTCCAAATTTGATATGCACTCTTACATGTGCATATCTTGTTGAACTAATTCGGGTCCAACGCACAATGAAGAGTGTTCATTGCTTTAGCGTTGTTGACTTCGACGGACTTCTCGGAAGTCATCCATTTCTCGAAATCCTCTTCGGCGGGCTCGACGTACTCCTTGTGGAGAGTTCTCCAAAGTGAAGCACTCCTAAGTGTAACGACCCGCTCTCTGGGGCCCGTTACTTATTTGGTTTATTCGCAGGTTCCGCAGTTTACCAGTGAAATCAGCATAGCCACAACTCAGAGATGCATCACAATACTCAAACCAGCGTACAGACGTTATTACAGTCTAAATTAAAGTACAACAACAACCAGCACTCTCTCACCAGAATACATAAAGGAAACACGGAAAGGAAATGCGGAAAGGAAATACATCTCACAACACACACACAAACACAACAGCTAGAACTCCGCGGCCTCTGGATCAATGTAGGCTCCACAAACTCTGGGGCAAATCACCTCGATCAGGTCTTCGCCTGCCGGTGCCATAAATGGAACCGAAGGTAAGTCACATAATTCTAGCAATAGAAAAAGAGGAGTGCACAAATATGGAGCAGGCTATGGTAAACAAGTGCTGAAAGTAAAGTAGGGACAGACAAGCATGCAAGTGCGAGAAGTAAAGTAAAAGCGATCGAGCAAGTACAACTAGTAACGTACAAGAATAACCATGACGATAGCAATGACAATAGCAATAATGAGAGTATTTGTGCCTAGCCTAGTTCGTGACTTATAACGGGAAGTACAGTGAGCAACCAAGAGTCCCCCTCTTGCCACGGGTGCTACCCGAACGAACTAATCTCTGAGAACTATGCAATAATCTATGAACTGTGATCTGTGATGGTTGTCACCGGAACTGTTATGGGTTGCTAGAACCCGCACGATGACAACAAGGCCTGGACTAGTCGCTCCCGCACTTCCGCAATTATAAGTTACCCCAAAACCCAGTGTCTGTGCAGGTTACCGTACTTGCAGTTTTACGAGTCATTTACCACTCTCACATTTCCAGTTACAATCTTTCTGTCAAGCATGTCATGTAGCAATTGATGCGACTATGTAGTTATGTCTCTAGTCATCTTTTCAGGTCAATAACTGTTCCAAGACTAGATGTCAAGTCCTATGTTCATACGAGTACACTATCTAAATTTCTAAGGATAGAATTTACTGTGACTTACGCTATTGGGATCGTCGTAGCAAGACGAGGATGGAGTTAGAGCGCGAGGAGTGGTACCTGCAAACACAAGAAGATATCAGCTAACGGCTACACTAATTTCTATTAAATTAATAGGTTGTTTTGATTTACAAAACCGGTAGAAACGGTGTTGGAAATCGTTCTAAATTTTTTATATAAGCTATATATGATAACAATAGTTTTACTGCAAGAGGGAATATTTTTCTGAGGCTTATAATAATTTTTATAATTTTTAGAAACTCTTACACCTAGTCACTTGTTTAACAGCTAACTAGTACTAGATACAGGCATATATTAATACTTATAAAGTATATTACTTACTCTTAATAACTTATAAATAATATAACTTAATTATATTATTAAAAACTTATATCTATAAACTTAACCTTTATTTAATCTCCCCCCTCTCTTTACTGCCGTTCTCTCCCTCTCTCTCAGTTTCTGTTCTTCGTTTCTTCCGTTTTTTTTTCTTTTTTTGTTTTGATGTCGCGAAGGGAGTGATCGGGGGCTTGGGCAGATCGGAGGCGGGTCCGGTGCTTGGAGATCGGCAATGGGGCGGCGGCGACCAAGGCCGAGCAGCGGCGGATCAAAGGGCAATGCGCGGATCCGGGGCTCGGGGTGGCGTTCCGAGGGCGGGACGGCGACGGGGCGATCCGAGGCGACGGATCCCAGGCGGCTTCGGGGCGGCACGGATCGGGGCTCCAGGGTCACGGCGGTTTGTCGAAGACGGCGGCTCTGGAGGCGATCAAGGCAGCGGGATTCCTAGGGGCGCGGCTTCGGGCAGCGATCCACGGCGGCTTCGGGCGATCGGAGCGACAGGCGGCTCGATTGAACGGCGGCGATGGCTAGAGACCGGGCGGCGATCAAGGGGCTCGGGGGCGGCTGCGGCCCATCGAAGACGGCGGCGATGCTCCCAGCTCGGGGTGATGATTTGATTTGGAGGTTGATTTGTTGATTGTGATTTCGGGTTGTTTTGGGTTTCTGGTTGGATTTTGGGTTGTTGTTGATGTTGTTGCGTGTATGGAGGTGGTAGTGGCCGATTTGGTGGAGGGATGGTTGGTGGTGGTGGATGATAGTGGAGATGTAGGATAATTTGTTATTGATTGGTTACTGCTGTGTGTGGTTGTTTGATGTAGATGAACGAAAGAGTGGAGAGCTCACTTTGAAGAAGAGATGGGTTCTTCCTGAAAACGAGAAGCTGGGGGAGATGAAGTTATATAGGTTTAGAAACTTAGAGGAAGTAGGGATAATATTTGTGTAATGAATTGGGGGGTTGGATCTGAATCAATTCAGATCCAACAACAAATACGGTGGGTTAATATGGGTAGTGATTAGGGGAACTTATTAGGGGTAGATCTAATTTAAAAGGGGTAAAAGTAATTAGGTAAAGGTGATTAGTAATAGTAAAAGTAATTAGTTAAAAGTAAATAGTAATGGTGAAAGTCATTAGGGGGTGTAATCAGTAAAACCGGAGGAATACAAACACCTTTTCACAAACGACTCCGAAAAATTACGAAAACATACCCACGTGATCGTATCATCGTGAGGATCGCGAATACGAGATCCATTCTGGGATTTGAGCTACGGAAATATAGGTTTTAGGCCAAAACGTTTAGAAAGCGGGTTTGCGGGTTCTAGACTGAAATGATATCCGAAAATTACGAAATTAATGTGGGGAGCCCTAAATGATCACATGATGCTACTGTAGAAGTTTGAAAATGTTTTGAAAATGTTTGAATAGAAAATAAATTCGTCGACCCAAAACGGTAATTATTGAAAATTAATTTTTATCGAAATGTTTTCGAGTATTTGAGGAAATCTGAAATTGCTGAAATATAATATAATAAGTCTAGTGTTTCAAAATAATTTTGTAAGAATTTTTGAAATCAGTTAAAACTCCTGATCTACCATTACAAAAGACATTTAAAATGAAATTACGTTAAATACTTAATTTAAATGTATTGGAAAAATACAGGCCGTTACACTAAGGAATGTCTCCATCCTACACTTCTAATAGCCAAAATTAGTACCATTGAAACGTGGAGGACGTACCGTAGATTGACCTTTGAAAAGTGGACGCCCCATCACGGTCGTGATTGTTGTACGTAGGCGGCGGAGGAATGTTGTTGTTGTTGGATGCCATAGATAAAACCTTGCGCTCTGATACCAATTGTAAGGACCCTGTCTATGGGGAAAACACTAGAAGGGGGGTTGAATAGTGTTTGTGCAAATTTAAAAGGAATTTACGCCAAATAAAATGCAATCCAACAAATAGTGCGGAATAGAAAAACAACCCAAAAGGAAACACACGCAAACGCAGAGATGTTTCAAGGTTTCGGATTACCCAAGTCAACTCCCGACTTGTTCCCGGTAATCCTACGTCCCTACCACCCGGATACCACCGGATACTCAAGTTAGAACCCTAACTTGAGGTTTCCTTAAATCCCACTCGTAGCAACCCTATAAGTGCATTCGAATACAATCGATGTCCTTGACTCCCACAACCAGGGAGCAAGCAAAACCACTCTCACAACCGAGAGCACAACTCAAATAACAAATGTTATGCAATAATGAAAACAACACTTACAATCACCTATACCTTGAAGTAGAACTTGAAGGAGGAGTGTGATGTGTGTTGAAGAACTCTCTTGGAAGAGAGGAGAAAGCCCTTTCTCTTGACTGCACCAATTGCATAGATGATCACTCTTTGGTTCTAGGTTGGAGAGCAAGAGAACAAGATATGGAAATACTTAGGGCTTTGGATTTGATAGCGTTGATCTTTGGAAATAAAAGCTTGAGAGATTTTGCAATGAATGAGTAACCTTCCAATGGAACAGTAGAAGCTCTATTTATAACTTTCTCAAATCCACAAAACAGTTTAGGCAAAAACCCAATTGAAATCCGTGAGAAAAATCTCAACGGATATAATCTGAACTCGCGACAGTCGACTGTTGAACAATCCACAGTCGACTGTTGCACAGTCAGCAAGGGTAGGTGAGAATTCATAACGGTAACTTACCACGTGGACAGTCGACTGATGAAGCAAAGACAGTCGTATGTTAAACCAACAGGCGACTGTAATTTCTTCGACAGGCGACTGGCCGAGAGATGAGTAAGTTAGACAAATACTGGAAATCTCACAAGATACAGGACAGACGACTGATGCAAGTAATACAGTCGACTGTTAATCAGAACAGGCGACTGTAAAACCTTAAACAAACGACTGTCAAAAGCAAGAGAAATTTTCAGAGAGCTGAGTCAAAGAAATGACTTACAGACAGGCAACTGTTGCAGCATAGACAGTCGACTGATCCAATAGACAGTCGACTGTGTATACAGAATTAGTCGACGGGCCGTAAAAGTCAGATCAAAATAAAGTTTGGGCAAGGATAGACAGACGACTGATTTACAAAACACAGTCGACCGTCATTTGGACAGGCGCCTGTGAATTATTCATCAGTAGCCTGTGCGAAATAATCAGAGAAGGCCCAAAACTATATTGTAATAGTCTGTGCATAACAGGCGACTGTAGAACAAAACACAGTCGACTGTTTTTGAGACAGGCGACTATAAACTATTCAGCAGTCGGCTGTTATAAACAATCCTAGCACAAACAATAGAGAATTGAATTGGGATCAAAGGACAATTGATCTAATGAAGTCCTATGACTGAATGTAGATGTGTGTGAGTGCTCCATCAAAGTTCTACTTCTAAGCTACATACTAGAAGAGATAAAAGAAAAATTACATTGACGAATAATCTCTTCTTTCCATCATATGAGCTTGAAGTCTTTACGGAGCTTCAATCAACAATCTACGATCATCCAATTCATGTCATTTGCCTTCAATGACGTTTGTGAATCATCCATTGCTAGTAGATCTTCATAATTAGCTTAGGCAATGGATTAACTGCAAAATAGGGGATTAGTCATAAGTATTTATGTTTGCTCATCATTAACACCAAGTAGGGAGAAGTCCAATACTCAACAGTTTTTAATACATTGAACTCTCCATGCATGTTATTAGATCTATCATAATCTTGACCCCGCAATATAGAAATACTCAACCTATGTCTAGAGAAGAATCGATCAATTGCATCTTTAAGTCAAAGAGCCGTTGTACTTGTAACATGCTTAAGACCCACAAAACGCTTTACTATACAAACATTTTTATTCACACAATGAAATACAATAGCCATCTGCTCATTCATCGAGATATCACGAGATTCATACACCAAAATAAAAAACCGCATCACATATATCTTTCATGGTGATATTTATGGTTTCAACAACACAAGCTGTTCAAATATCCTTTCGAATACTTGGGGATGTTAATGTGAGATTTTTAGGAGCATTCTTTAACGTCATAGAATTAATATCATGATTATGTTGTGCTAGAAACTTCAAAAGCTTAAGAAAGTTACATTGATTTCTTGAGTTATCCGATTCATTGTCACCACTGAATGTAAGCCCTTGTCGTAAAAGAAACCAAACACAATCAATCGATGCATTCAATCGCATTAGATATTCCCTTCGAGTTTGATCTATTTGCTTCATGAAAGCATGTTCAATATGTAGTTTCTGATTCCTTAAGAGTTTCAGACTTGTTCCAAGCTTGGTAATGAGCACTATTATGACCTCCAACATGAGAATCCACTTTATCTTTCTTTTTCCAATTTTTGAACCCATGGCCAACAAAATGATTACCACCTCCTTGATCTCTAGTATTTGGTTTAAATATATAGCAACAAAGACAAAAAGCCACATCGTTTGTTTCGCTATACTCCAACTAATTAGCATATTGAGAATACTAAGCACGGCTGAAACTATAACGATCTGATTTTGTTGTACACGTAATTTCGTAATCAAACGAATTCAAAATGAGTAAATGATTTTTTTCTATTTTTTTCGTAACTCAAATCTAAAAATGGACTTCATTTTCATGATCCTCGCGACGATACGAACCCGTTGCATTTTTTCGTAATTTTTCGGAGTCATATGTGAAAATTGATATCTTAATATTAAAATAATGGTATATTAATATATTTTACTAATTACCTCTTTACTTATTTACTTAACTAATTACATTTTACCCTAAATAATCTACCCTAAACCCATCTCCAAGTGAGGAAAACGTGGGTTCACGTTTTCCTTTCCCCTAAACTTGGTCAAAACCCCCCATCCACTTAATTAAACACCCTAATTAATACTAATGCTTGTATCTCATCATCTTTAAGTTCCCCAAAGGGTGATTTAGGAAAAAAAATCAAAATAATTTTAGATTTCGACCGGAAAAAAAATAATTACAGAAATCGACCAAGTTTGGCCACGTCAGCACTCTGGCACACGCCTGAGCCTGCTTTACAATTTGGCCGCACTTGCCAAGTGCGGCCAAATTGTGTTTTCACAATTTGGCCGCGCTTGTCATGTGCGGCCAAGTCATTTGGAGGGCCACTTCTTTTAAACATTCAAATAGAGTATTTGTATATAATTTACAGATTAGATACTTGCCTTGGTGGTAAGGCGAGTGGGTGAGGTGCAGGATGTTGTGGGTTCGAATCTTGTTTTTTATGCATAAATAATTTTTTTTTAAATTTTAAAGGAAAAATAAACTTTTATATGGAAACACCAAGAATTGATCACAGGACCACTTATCTCCAAACTAACAACAATACCACTAGGCTAACAATTTCTTCATCATAATATATACAAACAATTATTTTGAAGGTTTGACTGAAGCTACACCTCAACAATTTGGCCGCACTTGCCAAGTGCGGCCAAATTGAGTTTTCACAATTTGGCCGCATTTGGCAAGTGTGGCCAAAGTGTGAAAACTCAATTTGGCCGCACTTGGCAAGTGCGGCCAAGTCAGAGCAGGCCGTGCCAGAGTGCTGACGTGGCCAAACTTGATCGATTTCTATAATTATTTTTTTCTGGTCGAAATCTAAAATTATTTTGATTTTTTTCCTAAATCTAAAAATTACCCACCCAAATCCATCCCATTCGCTGAAAAAAAATAGAGAGGCAACAAATCCTCTCCCTCTCCTACTCTTAATTTTCCTCTTCAATCTATACTTCTCTTTCAATCTCGTACTTTCTCCCACTCATTTCTTCTCCAATCTCCTTCTCAACCCTCTCCCCTCTTCTCCTTGAACCCAAAGGAAGACAAGGCCAGCCCCTTCACCATTTCCGACCGACCCACCACCACCGCTGGCGACCCACCTCCGACAGGCAACCCCATGCCGCCCCTGCCGCCGCGGGCTCCCCCCATGCTGCCGGGGTTCTCCTTCGCTAAAATCCCTCGGCTATTTCGAGTAAGTTTGGTTCCCTTTCTTCTTTTGTTTAATTCAAGTTTTAATTGAGAATCATCTTAGGATCTCTCTGATACTCATATAAATTTTTAAGGTTTAGATGTGGATGAGTTTGTGATTAGTTCTATAGGAGCTTGAGATTTAGCTAGTCTTGATTGGAAATTGGCATGTCCTCGTTGGAGATCTCTTTTAATTTTTGTTCTAGTCATTCATGTTTCTGTAAATTGTAATAATCATCTATATAATGTTAAATTAATCGCTCATCGCTATTATCTTAATAAGCTTAGCTGGCGGATCAAAAAAAAGCTTAGCTGACTATAACTGAACAAGTTCACAGGATTTGAGTGATTGCTATAAGATTATGTGTGTTCGCTACACTGACATAATAACTTACTATGGGGTTGTTTCACATTAACAAAGTAGATGTTTGTGTTGGAACTTATCCAACTAAGTTGATCTTAATCCAACGTTGGGCTAATATGCGGTAAATAATTATATGGTGCTACACTGTCATATTAAAGCCCAATGTATAAGTGATCTCATTTATTAAGTCAAGTGGGCTTAAATGAGTCATATAGGTTGTGGGCCTTTATGTGTGGTGACTATTGGGCTTCAATTCGTTGATGGGCCGAATTGGAAACCCTAGGGCTAAGGAGGCTATCCCATATATATATGCGGTCATGATCCCCAGAGCACACGAACAAGTTAGCTGTCTTTTCTATGCCTCGTCGCTAGGAGAGAAACAGGGAGAAAGCCAAAGGATTTCTCCAACAGTTGATTCGTGCTATTCTGGAAGATCATCCGCCACGTTAGCGTCAGGATCTCTTTCAGAATATTAGCGATGGATTCAGGTACGCTTCCGCTAAATCAGAGTAGGTAATGATTTAAGGTTCCGCATGTTCTTTATCTAGATCTGTGTTGTTTGGCTTGAACGCAAATCTGGATCTTTAGTTTCTACAAGTGGTATCAGAGCCTGCATGTTGTGGATCTTAAATTTTCTGCCTGCTCGTAGTTGATATGATAAAAATCCGATTTTTAATCTGTTTTATATTCGGATCTGTGTAAAAATTTGGTTTTTTGATTAATTTTTTCAAAAAAAAGGTTTTTACAAACCCTATATCGGGGGTGGCCCGCCGGCCGCCGCCCGACACAGCAAAAGAGGGGCGGCTCTGCCGCCCTCGTCAGAAGATCGGCGCCGACGATGCCGGCGTCGACACGGATCAGAAAGGGGCGTCAAAGCCGCCCCTGTAGGTAACACAGGAGAGGGGGGGCCGGCTTCCAGCCGCCCCCACCACCGATGGGATCAGGGGCCAAAGAGGGGGGGGGGCTCACACCGCCCCCCTTAGGATATAGAAGGGGGCGGCGTGAGCCGCCCCCTTGGGGGTTTTTCTGGCAAAGGGGGGCGGTGCCCTGCCGCCCCCCTTGCGACAAAACGTAGGCCCCCTCCAACGGGGGCCTGCTGTCTCAGATACAGGGAAGGGGGGCGGCGGTCGGCCCCCCATTCGGCCCCGACAAGCCGGGAGGGGCCGGCGCTTCGCCGCCCCTCCCCTTCAATGAAATCACAGGCGCCTGAGGGCGCCTGCGACGTACAGTAAAGGGGCAGCGTTTGTCGCCCCTGTTGGCCGGCGGCAGGCGCCTCTGGCGCCTGCGCGACGCGAAGAAGGGGCGGCCCCTGCCGCCCCAGAAGGTTGAGGCCGGCGCCGGCCCCCCCTGCCGGCGCCGGCCCCCCCTGCCGGCGCCGACCCCCCCTGCCGGCGCCGGATCTGAGGAAAGGGGCCGGCGGCAGCTGGCCCCTGGATGGGCCAAGATTTCTACTAGGGTTTCTAACCCTAGCAGACTTGGGGCCAAATTGGGCCCAAACAGATTATTTTTCATAATAATTCTTTAATTTTCAGCATATTGGCTTTTAATTTGGGCCTGTTTGGGTTATTTGGATGATTTGAACACCATTTTGGGCTTGTCTCTTAAGTATATTAACACAACTATAGATGAGTAAATAATAAGCTCTTTCATTCATATATATTTCCTTTGATGTATAATTTTTGTGTTAAAATAGTTTAATTGAATTCAATTTTAGGCACACTACATTATATATATTTCGAAATGATTGTAATTAAATCAAAAACCCATCAAAGTGGGATTTATCGTGGCAATTACTCTTATTTCGATATATAAAAAGCTATGGACATACTTTGTATGTAAATTTAGTGCCTAAAAATTGTAAATTTAAATTCATTAAATGAGGAAATAAATGGTTAAGTGTATATATATTTCCTTTAAGCCCAAATTTTGTGTGTTAAATTATATTCGTTCCATTTTAATTCTTTTAGGCATTCTTCATTTTATTTATACGTTTCGAAATAATTTTAATTATTACGAGACCCCACCAAAGTGGGCTCTAAAGTTAAATTATTATTATTTCGGAATGTAAACAGTTAAATACCTACGTTGTATGATCAGTTGCCTGGATGAATTTTAAATGGATCGAAGAGGTAAATAAAAGGCTTTCATATATATTTACATTTAAGTTCAATTTCAGTTAAAATCAATTTTGGGCGCATTTGGTTATACATTTCAAAATGATTCTAATTTTCTTGAAATCCCACCAAAGTGGCTTCTACTGTAATGATTATTATTATTTCGAAATGTAAATGGTTAAATACATACGGTGTATGATTGGTTGCCCAATATTGAATTTAATTGGATTGAAGGAGGAAACAAGAGGCTTTCATGTATATTCCTCCTCAAAGATGAATTTTGTGTTAATTATGCAAAATAAATTCAAATTCGAAGTTTATGGCATAAAACAATATATATATATATTTCGGTATATAACAAGTTGACTTCATACCTTGGTATGAAAATTCAGTTTGCCTAAATTTAGATTTAAATTAAAATACAAAATTCAAGCGTTTTCTTCGGGAGCAAATAAAAATCTTTAACATATATTTCTCCTCAAGGATAAGTTTAAAAGGCCTTAAGGAATTTTGTGCACTAACCATCAAGCAAAGGGCCTTAAGGAAATTTGACACATTTTAAAGTTATATATAAAATGGGATATGGTGTATATATATATATATAACTTTATATGTATGTTCATATACACATTAGTACACCTATATACCCCATTTTTAAGAACAAAATTTGTGTCGAAGTTGTGGATTTTATTTAACTCAATATAAATGATTAGAAAGGTGGAATAAAAGGTTCTTGTATATATTTCCACTTAGTGTAATCATTTTGTGTTACATTCAGTTTAGTTTCACAATTTTTTTGGCACAATTAATTATATATTTCGAATATAGATTGATTGGATCATAAACTCACCAATGTGGGTTTTCTTGTGAATATTAGTTTTAATCTCGAAATATAACAAGTTAAATACATACTTTTGTATGAAAATTTTGGTTGCCTTAAATTTGATTTTGAATAAAAGTGAACTTGAATATCTCTACTTAAAGTATAAATTCATGTATTAAATTGCGACATAGATTTAAATTTTGCAAAGGTATATATTTTTTTGAAATAAATTCGTGCAATCATCATCTCGCCAAAGTGGGCTCTGTTGTTTTGCATTATTTCATTTCATAAATATAAAAAGGATTTAATGTGCCAATGATTTTCGTAAGAATGCTTAATCGTCCCAAAGGAAGATTACTGTTCTATACCATTTCATGCGCACCTGTGGCAATAGACAAGGTGATGATTAGTGAGATCAATGCATGCAAATTTAATTCGGCCCAAAGGAAATTTCATTTTTGGCATGTTATTATTGTCATTGTCTGATTGCTACAACAAGATGTCAATGACTAGTCAATAGATTATCCAAAGATAAATATTGGGCTAGTGGGGGATGTCTTGAGATGTGAAAATAGCATTAATTTGAATTTGGTGTTGTTTTGTTTAATACTCATATGAACATGTTGCAATTGTTTTCTTGTTCTCTTTTTCAGCTATTATTCCTGAAAATTTTTCTGTCTACCTCAAGTCTATTCCAGTACTTAATGGCACTAACTTCAAGGCATAGAAGGAAAATCTTTTGATAATCCTCGGAGTCATGGATCTTGATCTGGCATTGAGGACTCATAGTCCCCTACCACTCACTGATGAGAGTACCTCTGATGAACAGAGGGAGATGGAAGAGTGGAAGAGATCAAATCGCATGTGCCAAATGCTTATAAAGAATGCCATTCGAGAATATCTCAGGGGCTATATTTCAGAGAAAATTGCCACAGCTAAATGGTTCCTTATTGAGCTTGAAAAGAGGTTTGTCAAGAATGAAAAGAGTGAGATTAATACACTCTTGACAAACCTAACTTCAATGAAATATGAAGGTAAAGGAAACATAAGGGAACACATATTGAAGATGTCTGATATTGCTTCAAGGTTGAAAACACTTGAGCTAGACCTCTCTGAGGCTCTGCTAGTGCATTTTGTTTTGATATCTCTTCCATATCAGTTTAACCAGTTTATGATGAGCTACAATCTGAAGGATGAGACTTGGTCTCTGGATGAGCTCATCTCATACTGTGTAAAGGAAGATGAAAGGCTTGAGCAAGAAATGACAGAAAGCCCTCACGTGACCTCCAACTTAAACAAAAGGAAGAAGGATACTGAAGCCGCAAATACAGCTTCTCAAAAGAAACAACAAAGGGAACTGAAAAGTTCAGAAGGTAATGGTTGTTTCTTCTGTGGAGCTGAAGGGCATGTTAAGAAGAACTGCACAAATTATCACGCTTGGCGTGCCAAAAAGGGTATGTTTCTTTAATTTGGGTTAATTCTAAGTTAATTTCTTTTCCTACAAACTTTGGTACTTATAGACACGTGATGGAAAGATCCTGGTATAACCATTCACATCATTGTGTCTATGTAGGATAGCCTAAGATGCCAAGAGCCAAATGATGGTGAAAGATACATCGATATGGGCAATGACAAGATGGTTCAAGTAGAAGCAAATTAAATTTGGATTATTTCTTTTAAAGGCTAGATTGTATTTGAATTTTATGAGACTATTATGTACCGTTTTCAACGAAATTTGGATTTCTATTTATATTTTTAACAAATTCGGTTATCATTGTTCAATTATGAATGGAAAATTTGGTTGTCTCATGATGCAAAATTAGTTTATTCTGGTTCTTTAAAAGATCATTATAATCTTCATTTATTTGGAAATATTGCTTCATTTATAGAATTCCTGCATTATGTACATGTGTTGTAATGAAAGAATTAACAATTTAGAATTAAGTTATATTTTGATTGCAGCTTATATCCTTAATAAAGTTTCAACACATGAATCACTTGCATATTTGGAGATGTCCAACCAAGGTAAGGCTTTATAAGCCTTATAAAGTAATAGGACATAATGCTAATGATTTTCTAGTTTTGTTGAATAATGTTAAAAGTTGATATTTTGTATGATTTTACATAATCCCACTATTAAGTTAGTTTATGAATTAGGAAATGCACACTATTTGAGGATGCTGAGTTTGAGGGGGGAAATTTAGTTAGTGACATTACTCTTGAAGAGGATTATATTCTCACAGGTGTTGGCATTGTTCAGGATGGTATTCATGACATTGTTCAAGACACAATAAATTCAAGATAATGTTGCAATTCCTCCAATTCGGGAAATTGTTCATAAGGACAAACTCTAGCACCTCATGTAACTAATTGCCATTCAGGAAAACCATTAAAGAGATGAAAAGTACATTGTTGAAATATTACATTGTAATTCTCAAGAACATATGGTTGACATTAGGATGATGGAAGTTCGATTTACATCAAGTCATAAAAGTTCTACATCTCTAAAATGGATTATGCATTAATTAAGAAAGTCTTTGAATGATACTTAAAATCTTTTCTCATTGCCATAAGGTTTGAAACCTATTGATTGTAAATAGTTTTATTACAATCAAAAGAAATTCAAAAGGGTATTAAGAAAAGATTTAAAGCGTATCACTCAAAGACTTTATACGAAAAAGAATGTATTAATTGTAAAGAGACTGTCTATTCAGTTTTCATGAAAGACTCTGTAAGGTTTATAATGGCATTAGTAGAGCATTTCAATATCGTTAATGATATACCAAAATTTCATTAAGTGATCACCTCGTTCGGTTTTGAGATGATGATTAATGATGTTATATATCTTAAGTTCTGTGTGAGCATGTAATTTCTATAATATCTGTGTGGTAATGAATGTTGAGTTCTGTGGGAAACAATGTCACGACCCGCTTCCCTAAAATGGAGGCGAGACGTGAAAAGGTCCGCACGAGAGTGGAGCTGTGAAGCCCCAAACTCGATAAGCGTCAATAAAACATAAGCAGGTCCCTGTAACCACAACAGAATAACAATAATAACACAAGGAGAGACTGAAAATAAAATCTCACATCTCAGGCAATGTCCAACATGAATATAAGTCCAACATCCAGAAAAGCCACCAGGCTAAAAGAAAAGAGTCTAAAGGCCCAGAACAAGGCCAACAAAGAAACGACATAACAAAGTATAGGTGCTACGCACCGATAACAAAACAACTGTCTAACAAAAGTAAAACACAACGAAGACACTAGGACTGATCCCCAGTGTCCACGTACTCCCCGTCAAACACAAGCTCGGGCTCGGCGTCAGCAAACACCTCGTCCTCAACAAGGTACTCAGGCTCAGGATCTAACATGTGTCACCCAAAAGAGTAAAGGGGCACATGTCAGCAAGTCTAAAAGACTTGGGCAAGGAAACTGAAAGTAAGGCAACTAGCAACCTAGCAGTTTAGTATGCATGACATGGCAGTTATAACATGAGTGCACAATTAAAACATGGCAAGACGATTTGTACAAGAGAACCATCATCGGGACAAGACAAGACAAGAGTAGCCACGCTACTATCAATCTCAATCAATTCACATCGTTGTAGGTGTTTACGCCCTTCGCTGAATGGTACAACATTCAGACCGATCGGCACTAAACACACTTCACATTTCACGGTTGTTTTGTAGATGTTTACGCCCTTCGCTGAATGGTACAACATTCAGACCGATCGGCACTAAACACTACCCCACCCCAAAGAGTTTACGCCTTACAACTGCAGTTGTTGATCAAACAGACCCCCAGTTGCCTGGCCGCTTAACCCTTACCACATCCCGCACTAAACAAGCCAGGGTCCCTGCACATGAGCCCAGCAAGTGAGCCAGGGTTGCCCCGCACGGGAGCTTGTTTCTTAGTTCACAATTCAATATATCGAGCGTTGGGGTTAGCAACTCATTATGCTCGCTTCTGGTCACGAGCCAGGAACACAAATATTGTAGCGATGCTACGCAATCACGGGATCACCAAAAGAATGCAATGACATGACATTTAATTTGCATACCGTTAATGGAAAGTAAACATGACATGGTAATTGTGCAACATGCTAAATGTCGGAACTAGCTTCGTTGTCAAGCTAATTCCCCAATTTGCGCCTAGGCGAGTATCATTTCGTCGCCTAGCCTCTTTTACGCCTACAACAAGCAAATGGCCTAAAACATGGCCTAAACCCTAGGTGGCAAGTTTCACTTGCCTAGCACCGGGGATGACGACCACTTCGTCTCACGGATGCTAATCTACGGGAAAATCGCTGTTATGGGGAAACAAACATCAAACAACATGAAATTTTATTAGGGTTTCATAAAAAATATAAATAGGTTATGAAAACAACGGTAGATCGATTTCTTACCAAGAGGAGGCGGAAGAAACACTCCGGGGAACCCTAGGATCAGATCTGGAAAAGATTGGAGAAGTTTGGGAGAATTAGGGTTTTGGGGGATTTGGGGATTTTGATGGGTTTTGGTGAGATTTTGGGGAAGATGAGAGGTAGATAGAGTGAATGGATGGTTTGGATGATGGATTTAGGGCTTGGAATGAAGAAATGAAGCTTGGAGGAAGATGGGGGCTGAAGGGGGAAGACTTTAGGGTTTTGGGTCGTGTTGGAGAAGAAGAAATCGTTTGGGGTAGGTATAAATAGGTTGAGCTGGCGGCTGCCCAGAAATTAGGGTTTCAACACTGGTTAGTCGGTCAAAGAGCAACCACTGACCGACTAGTTTAGCAACTAGTCGGTCGGTCGACCAACGCAGACCGACTAAGTGTAAACAGTAACTTCTGAACGAAAATAGGATTCTAGAGTTAGTCGGTCCATGAACAAATACTGACCGACTAGTTTAGCATCTAGTCGGTCGATGAACGTTCTTAGACCGACTAAGAGTAAACAGTAGCTGATACAAAAATAAGATGATGAGTTAGTCGGTTAAAGAAGCATTGCTGACCGACTAGTTTGCAACCTAGTCGGTCAACCAACGTTCTTAGACCGACTAACGATAAACAGTAACTCCTGAATAATTTTAGAAGGCCAACTAGTCTGTCCAAGAAGGATTGCCGACCGACTGGATCGTCATCTAGTCGGTCGGTGCCCCTTCTTATACCGGCTAATGAGCACAAAAAGTTCCGATACGGAGCGCGGGGCCCCGAGATCGATTCCTAAGACTCCTAGACTTGATCTAATAGTTAGATACGACCGTTATGAAGTCCGTCACAAATGACATACTTCTAAATCGACAATCCTAAGGAAAAAACGAGAAAATACGACGAATCGATTGAAAATGAGAGCTACGAAGACGAAAACCACACATGAGGAGAAAATCCGCCAAAACATATATTATATTATCATAAACCCAGATACATGAAAAGCAGTCGTTACATCCTCCCCAACTTAAGAAAAATTCCGTCCTCGGAATTTCCAAATACTCACGAGTCCGGAAACAAAAGTGGGAAACGCTCTCGCATCTCATCCTCATTCTCCCAAGTAGACTCTCCAGGTGAGCCGTGTCGCCACATCACCCTCACAAGATTGACAATCTTGTTCCGAAGCAATTTCTGACGCCTGTCCAGAATCTGCACTGGATGCTGGTCATACGTCATATCGGGGCGAACGGTAATCTCCGAAAAATCCACAGCATGAGATGGATCGCTAATGTATCGACGAAGCTGCGACACATGGAAAACATTGTGAACTCCTTCCAAAGATGACGGCAAGGCCAAGCGATAAGCTACCTCGCCAACCCTCTCCAAAACGTCAAACGGTCCAATGTATCGCGGGCTCAACTTCCCATGCTTCCCGAAACGAATCACACCGCGATTCGGGGAAATCTTCAAGAACACATGGTCGCCCGGCTGAAACTCCAAAGGATGACGTTTAGCATCCACACAATGCTTAAAACGGTCCTGATCAATTCTCAACCTCTCCCGAATATTCCTGACGATATCCACAGCCTCCACGATCATCTCAGGTCCCAACAACTCCCGATCACCAATGTCATCCCAACTCAATGGCGATCGACATTTCCTCCCATAAAGAGCGGCGAAAGGCGCCATGCCAATACTCGCCTGGAAGCTGTTGTTGTAGGAAAACTCTACCAGATGCAGATGGTCCTCCCACGAACCCTTGAAATCCAACATGCACGCCCTCGGCATGTCTTCCAAAATCTGAATCGTCCTCTCGGACTGGCCATCCGTCTGCGGATGGTACGCCGTGCTGAAACTCAGACGCGTACCCAAGCTCTTCTGCAAACTCCGCCAGAACTGAGATGTGAACCTCGTGTCTCTGTCAGACACGATACTCACGGGGACTCCATGAAGTCGCACAACCTCCTGCATGATTCACGTTACATCAATATCCAACTAGGAAAAAGAAATAAAAACGGAGAGTAAAAGAATTTTACCTCCATATATCTCCTCGCTAGCGCCTCAGTGGACTGTCCCACTCGGAATGGAATAAAGTGCGCAGATTTGGTCAATCGATCTACGATCACCCAAATCGCGTCATTCTGCTTCGGACTCCGAGGTAGTCCAGTCACGAAATCCATAGTGATGTGTTGCCATTTCCACTCCGGAATCGGAAGCGATTGTAGCAACCCGGCCGTACGCTGATGCTCCGCCTTCACTTGCTGGCAAACCAAGCACTTGGCTACACTCCGAGCCACACTCCTCTTCATACCATGCCACCAATAATTCAGACGAAGATCCTGGTACATCTTGGTGCCACCAGGATGCACAGAATACGGCGAACTGTGTGCCTCCACCATCAACTCCTCTCTGATATCCCCAGCTGGCACACACAACCTAGCTCCGAACCTCAGCGAGCCATCCTCATGAATCAAAAAGTCAGTCCGCAGACCGGCTTCCACCTGCTCCCGAATCTTCACCAGCTTCAGATCCTCAGCCTGGCCAGCCTTAATCCGATCCACGATCGTCGACTGTACCTGCATGTACATCAACGACGAAGCCTCCCCAGGAAGAACGATCTCCACACCAGACTCGCAAAAATCCTGCTGCAATCTCCACTGCGAGGTCAAAATCATCACCGCTGGAAGCCTACTCAGCGCATCTGGAACCACATTCACCTTGCCAGGGTGAAACTGCAAATCAATCTCATAATCCGCCATAAGCTCCAACCATCGACGCTGTCGCATGTTGAGCTCCTTCTGAGTGAAAATATACTTCAAGCTTTTGTGATCGGTGAAAATCTTCACTTTCTCACTCAGCAGGAAGTGCCTCCAAATCTTAAGAGCAAACACAACGACAGCCAACTCCAAATCATGCGTCGGGTAATTCTTCTCATGAACCTTAAGCTGACGAGAAGCATACGCCACAACATGCCCGTGCTGATGCAACACACAACCGAGACCCTTGCCAGAAGCATCACAAAAGATCTCAAATCCACCGCTGCGATCAGGCACGACAAGAATAGGGGCAGTCGTCAACCTCTCCTTCAGAACACCAAAAGCACTCTCACAATCACCCGACCAAACAAAAGCAACATCCTTCCGCGTCAACCTGGTCATCGGCTCAGCAATACGAAAAAAGTCCTTAATGAATCGCCGATAATAACCAGCAAGTCCAAGGAAACTCCGAATCTCAGACGCAGACGACGGAACAGGCCACTCTCTGATGGCCCTAATCTTCTCGAGATCCACTGAAATACCATCTCCAGTCACCACATGCCTGAGAAAAGAAACTCTATCCAGCCAAAACTCGCACTTCGAAAACTTAGCATACAAACGATGCTTCCTCAAAATCTCCAACACCGTCCTCAAGTGCGAGGCATGCTCTTCCTCCGACTTCGAATAGATCAGAATGTCGTCAATAAAGATAACGACAAACTTATCCAAGAAGTCGTAGAAAATCAGGTTCATCAGATTCATGAAAACTGTGGGCGCGTTAGTTACACCGAAAGGCATAACCACGAACTCATAGTGTCCATACTTCGTCCTGAACGCTGTCTTCGGAACATCATCCTTCTTCACCTTCAACTGATAGTAACCACTCCTCAAATCCAATTTAGAAAACACCCTCGAACCTCCAACCTGATCAAAAATATCATCGATGCGAGGCAACGGGTATTTATTCTTAATGGTCACCGCATTCAACTCCCGATAGTCCACGCACATGCGACGCGAACCATCCTTCTTCTTCACCAGCAACACCTGTGCTCCCCACGGAGACACGCTAGGATTAATATAACCCTTCTGCAAAAGCTCATCCAACTGCTTCCGTAACTCTTCCAATTCTACAGGTGCCATACGATACGGCGCCTTCGAAATCGGCTGCACACCCGGAACAAGATCAATAGAAAATTCTAGAGCTCGATCAGGTGGCAAACCAGACATCTCCTCGGGGAAGACGTCGCCGAAATCACGCACCACAGCTGGCCACTCCAGCTCCATCTGCATAGCCACAGCCTCCGCCGGCCTGGCCCGAAATCTGACAGGACCAAGCGAACTGCTACCACGACTGAACTCAAATACTGGATGTCCGGGAATCTCGAACACCACCTTCTTTCTCCTGCAGTCAATCGTAGCATAGAAGCTCGCAAGCCAGTCCATCCCAAGAACTGCATCATAGTTGATGATGTCGTGGACAATGAAATCAGCGAAAAGCTCATGTCCACAAACCACCAAAGAGCAAGAATTGCAACCACGATGCACCGAGACCACGCCATTCCCTGTAACGATGTTCCAAATCTTTGGAAGAGGGGACGTCGACAAGGAATGCCTCTCCACGAAGCTCCGAGAAATAATGCACATCGATGCACCAGAGTCAAAGAGGACTCGTGCAGGAAATGTGCAAACCAAAACCACACCTAACAAGCAATTAACAATCAAACCCTAGTCTAGCAAACAACCATGTTCAAGCAAACAACATAATCTAACAATCAAACCAGCTAGGAAAGTAACAGCTAGATCGAGGATTACCTGCGATAACCTCATCCACAGCCTCGCTCTCTGCAGCGGTCATCAGAAAAGCCTGCCTCCTCGGCGGAACAGCCTGCTGAAAAGCCTGCCTCTGCGGAACAAGAGCTGCTCCACGACCAGCAGGAACAGACGCTCACTGCTGCAATGGCTGAGCTGCAACAGGTGCCCTCCGCAGCGGACCCGCATGCCGACAATCCTTCGCGATATGGGAAGCATCACCGCAAACCAGACACTGGCCCAAAAACTTCCGACACTGATCCTTAATATGGCCAGGCTTGCCGCAGAAATGGCAAGACTTCAGAATAGGCCCTCCTGGCCTCTTAAACTGAGCAGACTGATTAGGCCTGAATCCAGGTCTAACCACAGCTCTGGCCTGTTCCACAGGCCTCTTCCCAGCACCAACAACAGACCCCCTCCTCTGGTTCACGAGCAGCTCCTGCCTCTTTGCTGCTACCAGAACCTTCTGATAAGACTCCCGGTCAGAGGAGGTCACAAAACTCTGGAGCTCCGAAGCAAGCCCCTGCAGGAACCTCTGAGCCTTCTCCTCAGCGTCCTGCACCATCTTTGGTGCAAACCGACTCAGCCTCATGAACTCTTGGTGATACATGTCCACCAACAAGTTCCCTTGCTTCAAATCGATAAAACGCTGCAGCATCTCCTCCCTGGCAGCTTTTGGGAAGAACTCACCCTCAAATCTGGCCTTGAAGGTAGCCCAAGCTATCGGCTTCACCAACATCTTCTCTTCCGTATCCCACCAATTCCGAGCATTATCCTTGAGTTGCCTCTTCGCCAAATCAACCCATCCAGCAGGGGTGATCTTGGCCATCTTCAGATTGTCCTCGATGTTCCGAATCCACTCATCGGCAGCCAGAGGACCCTCAGAACCATCAAAATATGCGGGACCCAGCTCCCGAAATTGATTCTCTCCTGGCTCAGAGCGAGGGGCATCCGGAAGAGCCCGGGCAGCTCGAGCAAGTGGAGCATTCTGGACTTGCAAAAGCACGCCCTGCTGCACTTGCATCATCTGGAGCATCATCCGCATCATCTCACCGCTGGTGGGTTCCCGCTCAGGCTCCTCATCATGAGGGACCGCGCCACTACCCCCACCACGGGTGAAACGTCTTCCTGCCATCTAGTGACACAGAAAACGAATCAGATTAGACTCATAGCTTATGACTCGGACGTCGAACTAAATTTTATTGGACATTCTAATATTATTATCGCTATTCCAAAATCACAGTTACAGAGGGACCTGCATGGGCCACCAACAAAACCTGTCACGACCCGCTTCCCTAAAATGGAGGCGAGACGTGAAAAGGTCCACACGAGAGTGGAGCTGTGAAGCCCCAAACTCGATAAGCGTCAATAAAACATAAGCAGGTCCCTGTAACCACAACAGAATAACAATAATAACACAAGGAGAGACTGAAAATAAAATCTCACATCTCAGGCAATGTCCAACATGAATATAAGTCCAACATCCAGAAAAGCCACCAGGCTAAAAGAAAAGAGTCTAAAGGCCCAGAACAAGGCCAACAAAGAAACGACATAACAAAGTATAGGTGCTACGCACCGATAACAAAACAACTGTCTAACAAAAGTAAAACACAACGAAGACACTAGGACTGATCCCCAGTGTCCACGTACTCCCCGTCAAACACAAGCTCGGGCTCGGCGTCAGCAAACACCTCGTCCTCAACAAGGTACTCAGGCTCAGGATATAACATGTGTCACCCAAAAGAGTAAAGGGGCACATGTCAGCAAGTCTAAAAGACTTGGGCAAGGAAACTGAAAGTAAGGCAACTAGCAACCTAGCAGTTTAGTATGCATGACATGGCAGTTATAACATGAGTGCACAATTAAAACATGGCAAGACGATTTGTACAAGAGAACCATCATCGGGACAAGACAAGACAAGAGTAGCCACGCTACTATCAATCTCAATCAATTCACATCGTTGTAGGTGTTTACGCCCTTCGCTGAATGGTACAACATTCAGACCGATCGGCACTAAACACACTTCACATTTCACGGTTGTTTTGTAGATGTTTACGCCCTTCGCTGAATGTTACAACATTCAGACTGATCAGCACTAAACAGTACCCCACCCCAAAGAGTTTACGCCTTACAACTGCAGTTGTTGATCAAACAGACCCCCAGTTGCCTGGCCGCTTAACCCTTACCACATCCCGCACTAAACAAGCCAGGGTCCCTGCACATGAGCCCAGCAAGTGAGCCAGGGTTGCCCCGCACGGGAGCTTGTTTCTTAGTTCACAATTCAATATATCGAGCGTTGGGGTTAGCAACTCATTATGCTCGCTTCTGGTCACGAGCCAGGAACACAAATATTGTAGCGATGCTACGCAATCACGGGATCACCAAAAGAATGCAATGACATGACATTTAATTTGCATACCGTTAATGGAAAGTAAACATGACATGGTAATTGTGCAACATGCTAAATGTCGGAACTAGCTTCGTTGTCAAGCTAATTCCCCAATTTGCGCCTAGGCGAGTATCATTTCGTCGCCTAGCCTCTTTTACGCCTACAACAAGCAAATGGCCTAAAACATGGCCTAAACCCTAGGTGGCAAGTTTCACTTGCCTAGCACCGGGGATGACGACCACTTCGTCTCACGGATGCTAATCTACGGGAAAATCGCTGTTATGGGGAAACAAACATCAAACAACATGAAATTTTATTAGGGTTTCATAAAAAATATAAATAGGTTATGAAAACAACGGTAGATCGATTTCTTACCGAGAGGAGGCGGAAGAAACACTCCAGGGAACCCTAGGATCAGATCTGGAAAAGATTGGAGAAGTTTGGGAGAATTAGGGTTTTGGGGGATTTGGGGATTTTGATGGGTTTTGGTGAGATTTTGGGGAAGATGAGAGGTAGATAGAGTGAATGGATGGTTTGGATGATGGATTTAGGGCTTGGAATGAAGAAATGAAGCTTGGAGGAAGATGGGGGCTGAAGGGGGAAGAATTTAAGGTTTTGGGTCGTGTTGGAGAAGAAGAAATCGTTTGGGTTGGGTATAAATAGGTTGAGCTGGCGGCTGCCCAGAAATTAGGGTTTCAACACTGGTTAGTCGGTCAAAGAGCAACCACTGACCGACTAGTTTAGCAACTAGTCGGTCGGTCGACCAACGCAGACCGACTAAGTGTAAACAGTAACTTCTGAACGAAAATAGGATTCAGAGTTAGTCGGTCCATGAACAAATACTGACCGACTAGTTTAGCATCTAGTCGGTCGATGAACGTTCTTAGACCGACTAAGAGTAAACAGTAGCTGATACAAAAATAAGATGATGAGTTAGTCGGTTAAAGAAGCATTGCTGACCGACTAGTTTGCAACCTAGTCGGTCAACCAACGTTCTTAGAACGACTAACGATAAACAGTAACTCCTGAATAATTTTAGAAAGCCAACTAGTCGGTCCAAGAAGGATTGCCGACCGACTGGATCGTCATCTAGTCGGTCGGTGCCCCTTCTTATACCGGCTAATGAGCACAAAAAGTTCTAATACGGAGCGCGGGGCCCCGGGATCGATTCCTAAGACTCCTAGGCTTGATCTAATAGTTAGATACGACCGTTATGAAGTCCGTCACAAATGACATACTTCTAAATCGATAATCCTAAGGAAGAAACGAGAAAATACGACGAATCGATTGAAAATGAGAGCTACGGAGACGAAAACCACACATGAGGAGAAAATCCGCCAAAACATATATTATATTATCATAAACCCAGATACATGAAAAGCAGTCGTTACAAACAAGTTTAGTCTCATTGATTGCCCCGAGAATTTACTTCAGAAGATTCCCTATATTTCACCAATAGGGAGTCTAAAGTATGCTAAGTTTTTATATGCATTTGGTTATTGCATATATTACAGGTGAGTTGGGCTGATTGTTAAGTTCAGGAGTTGACCATTTGACAGCAGCCAAATGTGTCTTACGGTATTTATGGAGAACAAATGGGTTACATGTTCAAGGATCAGTAGTCAAAAAGGTTTGAGATCATTTTGGTATACTGACTTTGATCATTTATTGGATGCAAAGAATGTATGAAAATCTATGTTAGGCGCCATCTGCTAGAAGAGATTTAAATGGTCCCCTTTATATAGCCTCTTCTGACATGGCTTTAGATTTCATAACATATTATGTGACATCCAAATCATGAAATATATCTGTGCATTTTGTCACTATGCTACAAATTAGGGATGGTATTGAAACACCACACAATTTATTTAGTGACAATGAAGTCTGCAGTTTTATATTCCAGCAACAACAGGAATTCGACAAAGTTTAGATATTCAGAGATCAAGTTCCTAGATTGTTGATTAATAATAGGAGTGTATAATTGTCTAATAAGCACATCGGAACAAACCATGTAATTACGGATCCGTTGTACTAAGGAAATGTCATCCAAAAGGTTTTGTGAGATCGCTACTCATATGGATGTCATTTCATTAAGAACTTTCAGTTTTGTGGAAGTTTGTTCTTTTGGGTGCTCATGTGATAGACAAAATTAAGTCTCCAGCTTAAGCTTGAGGTTATTTTCTGATCAGAAATAAAGTTTTGGTTCAATTCGGCTTCACTCCGATTTTGGTAAGTTTATGATCTCACTAAGGTAAAGGAGGATCAGTTGGAAATAGACATGTTAGATCACATTACATGTAATTTCCATGCTACACATCCACTTCATAATCCATGTCATTCTTTTGTATTAGCATGGTGACCACTGATGGGTCGAGCTGCAATTACTGCGGCGAAGATCTCTTTGATCCCTTGCTAATATAATTGATGGACCGGATTGTTTTTGACTCATTAAAGAAATGACAGTAAGTTTAGATCTTATTCTGTTGTATGCAAAACGAAATATAATTATAAAGTTTAGCATATAGCCCAAGTGGGAGATTGTTGGAACTTATCCAACTAAGTTGGATCTTAATCCAACGTTGGGCTAATATGCGGTAAATAATTATATGGTGCTACACTGTCATATTAAAGCCCAATGTATAAGTGATCTCATTTATTAAGTTAAGTGGGCTTAAATGAGTCATATAGGTTGTGGGCCTTTATGTGTGGTGACTATTGGGCTTCAATTCGTCGATGGGCCGAATTGGAAACCCTAGGGCTAAGAAGGCTAGCCCATATATATATATACGGTCATGATCCCCAGAGCACACGAACAAGTTAGCCGTCTTTTCTACGCCCCGTCGCTAGGAGAGAAACCGGGAGAAAGCCAAAGGATTTCTCCAACGGTTGATTCGTGCTGTTCTAGAAGATCATCCGCCATGTTAGCATCAATATTAGCGATGGATTCAGGTACGCTTCCGCTAAATCAGAGTACGTAATGATTTAAGGTTGAGCATGTTCTTTATCTAGATCTGTGTTGTTTGGCTTGAACGCAAATCTGGATCTTATTATGGAGGGCGTGTCAAACCCAACATAAATGCCTAGGCGACGTTGTAGACCCATCTTTGTCCTTTGTGGTGGTGCAATGGGGACGTATACTGCACAACCAAATATTCTCAAGTGTGAGACAATTGGTGGGGCTCCAAGTACTAATTGCATAGGAGAAGATGACTGACCTCCAGATGGTCTTAATTTTATTAAGGATGCAGCATGCAATATTGCATGACCCCATGCATTCACTGGCAACTGGGATTGAAGTAATATTGGACGAGCAATCCATTGCAGTCTCTTAATTAGAGATTCTGCTAACCCGTTTTGGGTGTGAACATGCGCTACAGGATGTTCGACTTCAATGCCATGTGCTTGGCAATAGTCTAGGAAGACTTGTGATGTAAACTCCCCCGCATTGTCTAGACGAAGTTCTTTATCTGGTAGTCGGTGAAGTGGGCCCGCAACCTGATTATCTGAGTTAAAAGCTTAGACAGTGCTAAGTTACGGGTGGACAGTAGACACACATGTGACCACTTAGTAGATGCGTCTATCATGACCATAAAGTACCTGAACAGACCACTTGATGGGTGTATAGGCCCACAAATGTATCCGTGGATTCTTTCTAGAAAGCTTGGAAACTCCAAGTTCACTTTCAGTGGAGAGGGTCTCGTAATTAGTTTACCCTTGTAACAGGGTGGACATGGGAATTTACCTTTTTGGAGAATCTTCAGGTTCTTCAAATTTATACCCCTTGAGCTTTTTATGATGCGGTACATCATAACAGATCCAGGGTGTCCCAGTCTAATATGCCAAAGTTGGAATTCTGGTGTTTGGGGGCACTGCAGGTGCTCCGTCATTAATGTTTCTGGAGATTGAATACTTGTCTGGTAGAGTCCCGAGGGGAGTCCCTTGAAACGTTCCACAATGGTTTTTGTACCATTTGTAAGAGATGTTACGTGCAAGTATTCTTTTTCATTTTCCTCGGCCGTCTCTACGTGGTATCCGTTTAAACGGATATCTTTAAAGCTTAGGAGGTTTCAGATTGATTTAGGGGAGTATAATGCATTTCTAAGTTTATTGAGTGTGTGACCGGGGAGCAATATGATTGCTTCCCATGATCCTTCGATTATATTAGCTGGTCCTGAGATTGTTCTCAATGGACCAGAATAGCTACTTATGCTCATAAAGTAGTCTATGTTTTGAAGGATTGAGTGCGTTGATGCACTGTCTACTAGGCATATGGATTCCATAACTATATAAGAAAGACATACAAGCAATGAAACTACTTCTATTTATATTAAGATGCTTGAAAAGTTCGACATGGAATAAAAGCAAGATACATTGGATAGAAAAGGAAGACACATTGCTAGCAAATAAAGTTGTTTATAGTCCGTGACTAGAGAGTGTCGTCTCCCATGAAATCTTCTGGATTCCATGTGGTCTCTGGTAACGCTGCGCTTTCTATCAGGTTTGTCTCAGCGTGAGGCTTGAGACTTGCCTGGTAGAGATCCTGTAGGTGTTTCTTGGTGCGGCAGATTCTGGACCAGTGGCCAGTCATTCCGCATTTATAGCACTTATCCTCCCAGTCTTTCTTGGGAGTACCACCTTTGTTGGGCGTCCACTTTTGCTTCTTTTCCACGAACTTCTGGTTCTAGGGTGGAGCTTGAGGAGTGGCCTTTTTACGCTGCTTCTGTTCTTTCCATTTCTGGAACTTAGCCTTCTTGTCCATCTTCTTCTTCTGGGAAGACTGGAAGTGTGCCTCTGCAGGAGGTGGGGGTGGAGCGGAGCCAGGAGGGCGCAGGTTGTGAGTGGCAACCAACAAATCTATGTTCTATTCAGCCATTAGAAGGCATGAAAGCAGATCAGAGTACTTAGTGAACTTCCTCTCACGACACTGTTACATGAGGATCATGTCCTTCTCGTGAAAAGACGTGAACGTCTTTTCCAGCAACATTTTTCTCAGTCACATTCTCACCACACAACTTCAGGCGTGAGGTGATACGGAATAGTGCTGAGTTGTACTCCGCTACGGATTTGTAATCCTGTATGGCAGAGGTGAGTCCACTCGTACTGCGCACGAGGGAGTATGACATCCCTCTAATGTATGTACCTCTCCTCAAGTGCGTCCCACAGTTCATAAGGATCCTCTACAGTAAGATACTCGTCCTTCAGGGTCGAGTCTAAATGTTTCCTGATATAAATAATGGCTTTCGTCTTAAGTATATCGGAAACTTCTTCTGTATGAGGGGCTTCTTTAGAAGCATCCTTTTCAGCTGCGGCAGTACTTGTTGTTGCCTTTTCAGTGGGTGTTAGACTGAACCCATAAGATCGCAGGTGGAACTTCATGTCCAACTGCCAGCTCAAGTAGTTCAACCCATCGGCCTTCAGGACCGAAAAATCGACATTCGCAAGTCTGGCCATTAAAACAATCTAGCAACATAAACAAAAGATAGCATGGATTATTTAACTATTTAAAATAGACATCCACGCATGCGATCTTACAACGTTTTAAATAGCATGAATTATTTAAAAATAAACATCCACGCATGCATTTTCATTTTAACATTAAAATAGCATGAGTTAGTAAACATCCACGCATTTAATGTATAGGCAATGAAAATAAATTAGGACTATGGGGATCAGCCAGCCGACACCAACAGAAAAAGAGAGTCCGAAATTACATCCCATTAATCAAAAAGTGCATGAAAAAGTAAATACAACTCGGGAACTTCAAAGAGAAGCCCCTTTTTCTTTATGCAAACGCCTTTAGCTCCTTTTGGTGGTCCTTCAGCTTCTTTTTACATGTATAACCTCACTTACAAATTTCTCTCAAAAAGAAAAATTGTATAAAAGTAAAGATGTCGGAAACCTAGCTGATCCCTAAAATCATAGTCTAATAGCACATCCACGTAGATATTATATTAAAAACATACAACCACGCAGAGGATTATATCACAGGCATGTAAAGATTAATAAATAATCTAAAAGGAGTGACGAGCTAAAAATGATTTTGAAAACTTTTAACCTTGATCCATTTTATTTATTTATTTTTCGCTTTAAACCTATCACAAAATTTAAAATTTCTTCAATTATTTGGGCTTTTGAGGCCAAAAATAAAAAAGAAAAATTATGTGTAAGTGCCTATTTTTCATGCTTTTGGGCCATGAAAACAACCCACTAGGGTTAATTGGGCCACCCCTAAAAAATTGGCCCGTTTAGGGGTTAGGGTTTCGGAAAAACCCTAGGTTGGGGGGGCCGCAGCCGCCGTCGCGACGGCTGGCCGCGCCAAGGGGCACGGCCGTCGTGGAGGCGGCGGGCCGTGGCCTTTGGCCGCAGTTGCAGGCCGTGGCCAAAGGCTGAGGCCGCAGCATCTGGCCACGGCTACAGGCTGCGGCTTCTGGCCGCGGCCGCTGCGGCCATTGGCCGCGGCTTTGATGCTGCCGGCGGCGCTGGTAAGGCGCCACCGTTGCACCCTTTAGGCGTGCGGTGTATGGATCAAGGGGGAGTAAAAATGGATTTTTCAGATATTCAGATCTTTTAAAATACGATTTTACCATGTTTTTCATATAAAAATGTGATTGTACCGTGTTTTCAAACTATTTGATCTTAAAACATGCAGATCTACTGGACAAGCAAGTTTAGATCAAAAAGCTTTGAGGATTTACATCTAGATTCAACAAGGAAATATAGACGACGATTGATGAAGGATGCCCTTTTCGCTCCCCGTTGAGAAGATTACGATCTTCTTAAAACTGAGCGATTGATGGATCTCTTTCCTTGAGCGTCATCACCTTTTCCTACAAGCGTGATCGTGCTGATAACGTGGTGTGAAGGGAAAAGTAGAGTAATAGGTGTAAGGGCTTAAGAGACCCCTTACCCTTATATATATAGCTTTCAATGATGGGCCGGATACCCAATGGGCCTCATGGGCCTATTCATAACACAACCTTTTTGGAATTCTAGGGCTGACTAGGACAAGATAAATAGTGGCTGAGATTTGATCTTGATAAATCGATGGTTGAGATTGGATTCTATGAAAATTTCAGTGAGAAAACTTAAATTTTGGGGGGAAAGTGTCTTGGAAACCAAAACTTTAAAATTAAAAATGTATTGGAAAATATTGTGGAGATTAAATTTTGAGGGGATAGGTGTCATGAAAACCTAAACGTTGAAATTAAAAGTATCTTGGGAAAGTTTTTCGAGAAACATGATCCATTAAATTAAAGAAAGTAAAAAAATTAGCGTAAAAAAATTTAGCGAAACAACAAACTAGCGTAAAAAAATTTAAGTTAATACCGTCACAGAAAAATACCCTGAGGTTTGGTGTCCCGCGCCGAAGGCGCCCGCGCCATTTTTACGGCGCGGGCGCCTTCGGTGCTCGCTAAATTTTTTACACTAATTTGTTGTTCCGCGCTAAAGGCGGCCGCACTGAATTTTTTGTTCCTTGCCGAATGCGCTCGCACGTTGTTACGCTTCACAAACGGCGCTCATGCCGAATGCGCCTGCGCAATTTTTTTACGCTAAATTGTTGTCTCACGCCAAAGGCACCTGTGCCGAATTTGTTGTTTCGCGCCGAATGCGATCGCGCGTTGTTCCGTTCCGAATGCGATCGCACCTTATTCCGCACCGAAGGCGCCCCCAAATTTTTCGCTAAATTTTTTACGCTTATTTGATGTTCTGCACCTTCGTGCTAAATTTTTTACGCTATTTTGTTGTTTAATTTTTTGCTAAATTTTTTACGCTAATTTGTTGTTCCGCGCCATCGCGCCCACTAAATTTTTGACGCTTATTTGTTGATCGGTGCATTCACACTAAATTTTTGACGCTTATTTGTTGTTTTGCGCCGAATGCGCCCGCTAAATTTTTTACGCTAATTTGTTGTTCCGCACCGAAGGTGACCGCGCCGAATTTGTTGTTCCATGCCAAATGCGCTCGCGCGTTGTTCCGCGCCAACAAACGACGCCTGCGCAATTATTTTACGCTAATTTGTTGTTCCGTGCCAAAGGCGTCCGTGCCAAATTTGTTGTTCCGCGCCGAATGTACTCGCATGTTGTTCCGTGCAGAATTTGTTGTTCTGCTAAATTTTTTATGCTAATTTATTGTTCTGCGTCGAAGGCGCCTGCGCTGAATTTATTGTTCTGCGTCGAAGGCGCCCGCGCCGAATTTATTGTTCCGCACCGAAGACACTCGTGCGTTGTTCCGCGCCGAAGGCACCTGCGCCGAATTTGTTGTTCCACGCCGAAGGCGCCTACGCCGTATTTTTTGTTTTGCACTGAAGGTGCCCATGCCGCTAAATATTTTTACGCTAATTTGTTGTTCTTTTAAATTTTGGCTGTGGAAATAATTTTTGAGGGAACAAAAAATTCACGGGGGAAAATCTTAAATGAACCGTGCCCACAGGCACGATTTATGACTATTATATAATATAGGAAATAAGCATGATTATAATTAAATAATCTTTTCTCTAACTCCAGAGCTTTTGCTAACCCTCCTTTTGATAACATTCATTCATCAGGCATGTTTTTCCTATATCTGTCGTAAATGAAGCCTGCATGCATGATAAGCCAAGATGTGGTACCAGGATATGTTGTAAGCAAATCCCACTTATTTAGTATTTTCTTTTAACTGCGTCCGAGCTGGGGTTTTGTTGAGGCTAATACAAGAATCATATGCATCTACTCTAAGGATTTATATAGTTGGATTCAATTGAGACTTTGGGATGGTGTATAATTAATTAACTGCACCTCATTGTTAAAATATAGATCTGAGAATTGTGTGTGTGTTCATTGGTCGCCTTGTATTTCAATCCTCTGCATTGGCACAATTTGCCAGTTATTAAGTGTGGATAAGTAATCATTGTGTAAATTAACATTATAAAATGCTATGGGCTAAACCCAGATGAACTAACATATTAATATCATAAATAGTTATATCCTAAATAGTATGAGTGTGCTAAACCAATATCAAATTATAGGTTAGAGCACAAAATTGTATTATAGTATAGATTATATCCCCTCAATCCTCTGCATCACCTATAATATTAACAGTGAGATTCCTAGTTTAATGCTAACAATTTAGCATTACTCAAAACCTTGATGATACTAAAATTCATTATTGTAGGAAGATGTATGCCTTTAATGCATTTATCCTGAGTTAAACATATTGTTCTAATAATTATACTGAGCAAATTGTCCTAGTATAATAATTATGAATTATATACTTAGACTATTTCCTTAGACTTATAGTGAGGTCAATACGTATCTAGATGTAGTTCTAGATTGTGCGAAGTAATTGACCGATAAGAACTTGAGTCTTAAATGGTTCGTGGTCATAGATGTGTCGAGAATAGGATATCGGCACATCGGATAGACCATTGTGTCTTTGTCTGACCTT
Organism: Scilla litardierei; assembly: GCA_030789695.1. NCBI lineage: Eukaryota > Viridiplantae > Streptophyta > Magnoliopsida > Asparagales > Asparagaceae > Scilla > Scilla litardierei. The sequence goes on along the minus strand of CM061133.1, from coordinate 265,110,250 downwards.
AAGGGTAATGATGATCTCATAGTCATTCGGCCTGGCAAAGTCAGAGACAAGGTACATGTGCTCATTGGAGAATGAGTTCACTGAACGACCAACTTAGAGTTATTAAATGGTTAATCTTTAACTAAACTATCAATAATAACTCTAGAGTGATGATAGGCAAGCTGGTCATTAAGACCTGAAGTCGTTTGTACAAACCTGTTCGTGAATCGTGCCACTTTGATCTATGATCTAACTTTGAGGCTAGGCCTGCCGAAAGGTCTTAAATTGGGTGACACATAAAGCATACGAGGTAAGTAAACGACTAAGATGGGATTCGTCTCTTCCGTTAAAGGGAAGTTAGTGTCACATGCTCAGTATGGTCTTTGTGATAATCCTCGGTCGAGGTGCGTTGTAGGAAGAAGTACTCAGTATGGTCTTTGTGATAATCCTCGGCCGAGGTGCATTGTAGGAAGAAGTATATGACAAAGACCGTTGTATGCTGACCGATGCTAGCTAGTAAGGTTGACGGTTAACCATACCCTAGGCCGTGCAGCGACACAGTTATGACAAAGGGACTAAAACTACGGTATTCATCGCTAACACAGTCAGAGTGATCCCGACGATATTTTTGTCGATAGGTCAATCACGTAAGTATGATGCTGAAACAGGGACGACACCTGCTGCTCATGGTTATTGTCGTCTAGGAATTTCGAGTCCCAACCTGTAGTAGGGTCAGGCTGTATGGTCTCACACAGAGTAGTATTCATGTCTTAGTAATAGGAAGAGCGGTAAGAGGAAAGCATTCGATGCAATGGAATAATTAAGCTCACAAATGGTGTGAGCATAAAGCTAAAGAGTTTAGAATTTGGGATTGAAGAGGACTTCCTGAGGAATCCACAGGAAGAAACCGTGTTGGAATCGACGCTCAAACGAGCCTAGAAATACGAAAACAGCACAGAAGTACCAAAGTGGGTCAGACCCACTTTGGGAAGGCCAAACCCGCATAGGGGGGTGGGCACACCCGCTTTCGAAGCAGGGCCCGCCCGCTTCTGAAGCGGGCACACCCGTTGAAGCCATCGGGGCCAGCCCGCTTGGCGGGCTGGCACACTCGCGGTGGCCAGCGGTGCCAGCCTGCTTAGCAGGCTGGCGCGCCCGCTCGGCCCAGGGCGCCCGCCTGCAAATGGGTGCAGGCGCGCCCGCGACTTTTTTAGGGGTTTTTGAAACCCCTTTATGACGGCTACGAGCTACGACTTTTGCACAACTTTGCGCAATTGTTTGAGTGGTCAAACGAAGTCGGAATTCGTCGCCGTTTGTTCCTACGCGTTCACCATTCGAAGCTCTTCGAAAAGATAACTTGTATCGTATTTGAGGCTTAATGGTGAGGGAGATTTAATTGGTTGAAGTTAGGCCTTTAAGACAGGCTTACTAACTTAATTAAATTCCTCTTTGATTATTTAGTCCCATATTGCTCGTGCAACGAGCAAGGGATCTAGCTCCCTATATAAAAAGGGGTGGACACCCAAGGGAAATTTTGCACCAAGTCTCCGATTCGAGAAGCTCCTGATTTTTGAGCACGCTCGATCGACGAATTTATTATTCATCCTCTTTCTTCCTATCCTCCAATCGAGTCCTAACAAGACAGCGAGGAGGTTTGGATCGGATCCAGAAGTCTTTGACGTGGATCTTCTCAAGTGAAACTTTCTTCGGCAAGTGATCGGCTCGCTTTGGGTAGATCGGATTGGAGATGCAAGGTGACTCAGCTTCGAGAAGCGAAAGAAGGTGGTGCGGTACATCTTGCCTGCTCCAAGGCCAAGATTCCGGGTATGTCATTTAGTAGCTTTCTAGTGTAATTTTTAATAATGTCGCAGTAGTATATATCCCTCTTGGGGTGGTCAGATCCACCCCTAGTCGGCATAGATCCTGGCTATGTTCTGGCCATCCTTAGGGCTTAGCTAAAATGTTTAGCTATTCGTTTTTTTCGATGGGTTTTTTTTGCCTCTGTTGTCCGTCCGACTTAGGCCGGGCACAGATCTGAGCCCTAAGGGTCCGCCAAAACCCTTCAGTGGTATCAAAGCTTCTAGGTATACAAGTTGATCTTGGACTGCAATATTTTAAACTTATTGAATGCTTACTAAATGATTGTACAAAAGTTTCTGACTTTATGCGATATAGTTAGAATGAACCACTTCCATGTAAAATGTTTTTAAAATTGTTTTAAAAGGCATGTAAACTTTTTAAGAAAAATTTTAACTTCATGTGATGATGTTAAAATTAGGGTTCTTATGATTAGATATTTTAAAGATTATTTTATGTGATAAAATCTTCTTTGAAGCTTTCTAATGTGTTTAAATGATTTTAAATAAAATGGTTTGTAATAAATAAATATTTGATACTTTTATGAAACCATCATTTTATTAGATAAAATGTTTTTTATTTTAAAATCATATCTTTTTAATTTAAATGTTAAATTTTAAAGATAGTAAGTTATTTATTTATTTTGATAAATGTTTTAACATGTGATGTGAAGCTATTTAAATGTTAAATAGTTGAATCCTTATTTTATGCGATAAGATTAGAGTTGGTTGACATTAATGGACATGGTGTATAATTTGATTATTCATGAACCCTTTTAGGTTTGCTATTAATTCTTTAAAAATTTATAAGATGAATTTTAATAATTGTGACATGCTATGTTTAATGAACATTTACAACATTTAAACCTAATTCCTGATTAGGGTAGTCCTCTTTAACGACGATAAATTATTTTAATCGTTTGAATAATAATTCTCATTAATGACTACACTTTAAAAGTGTTGAAATGATTTATTAAAAATCCTAATGTTGATTAGGGTAGCACGTTGAACACCGAGAACCTTATAGTTGATAAGGACTTAATAAAAGTTATTAACGAAACCTAATAAATTTTGAATTTTAAGGATTCCACTAGTTGATAGGATTAATTAGTGGTAATAAAAGCCTTTTAGTTTACGACACGCATATATAAATGATAAGTGTCATTCAATATATCATGATATCGATCAATGTGCTTGGCTAAGTTTATTGGGTCACCCTAACTAGACTGGGGGGTTAGTGATCCTGGCTTAGTCAATTCCCTGGCCGTGTCCGCTGGACCGCAATGACACAAATCATGATTATATGACACCTTGAACTATACCTAAGTCTAATACGATAATAATCTTGTTCAAGATAAATCATTGCCCTCCTTGTTTTAGGGGTTGGTAACTATAGGACCCGTGTTCCAGTTGTTGAGCTACACTCAAGCCGTGACATGGAAACCTTGTAGAAACCAACTTCTTAAATACATATGATGTAATCTTGATTGACCCAAACCATCGTGTCGTGAATACATCGAGCGCTGGTGTAAGTCAATCTAATGATGTAGTCTAGTCTTGACCCAAATCGTCGTGTCATGAATACACCAAGCACCGGTGTAAGTTGAGCTAGACGTGAAAACAAGGGTCCGACTAGGCTAGACATTATGATTTGGATGAGCTACACTCATGATCATAAATGGCTAGGGGTAAAATAGATAGGGAGTCATATTTGATATGATTCATGATGAGTTCATGAGCCGACTACAGAGTCTAATAACTTGTTGAGCTACACTCAAGGTTGTCAGACTCGGGGTAGTCGGATCCCTCTCCCACAAATATTTTATTATAATAAATTGTTTATTATAGTGGCTTTAATTCATAAAATTAGTGGGAGTATATAGTTTTAATAAAAACCGCTCAAAACTATACATAGAACATATACAAATTGATCTATTTTAAAATGCAATATGGAGTGGAGAATGAAGTTCATTATTGAGAGGAATGTGCTAGATGGAACCAAGTATAATGATTGGCTAAGGAACATTAAGTTGGTCCTCTCGCTGACTGGGATTAGCTATGTACTGACCGAGGACACTCCTGAGAAGCCTGACGCGGATTCCACCAACGAGGAGAAGGAGGCTTATAGGCAGCACCAGAGGGATGCAGAGAAGGCCAGGTGCCTTACTCTGGCTTCTATGACCAACGACCTACAAAGAAAGTACGAACATATGGATGTTCGAAACATGCTTCTGAATGCTGAGGAGTTGTATTGCAAGCGGTTCAGAGCTACCAGGTTTGAAGCCACCTGCAACCTCTGGGGAACTAAGATGGAGACGGGCCCTGTACAAGATCATGTTATAAAGATGATCGGGTACATAGAAGATACTGCCCAGTTAGGTTTTGTCCTCGAAAACGAAATGAGCGTGGACATTATCCTGAAGTCTTTAACCCCCGACTTCAAACAATTCATTACTGGTTTCATCATGAACAGTACTGAAACGGATCTTCATGGTCTCCTGAACATGCTTAGGTAGTTCGAGGAGATCGAGAAGAAGCCGACTGTGTTGGTTGTTGGCTCTGCTTCTTCTGACCAGCCGAAAGGCAAAGGTAAGAATAAGCTGGTCCCACAACCAACCAATATGAAGAAGGGAAAGAAGAAGAAAGGGGCTCCGTCGAAGTCCAATTGTTTCCACTGCCATAAGCCAGGCCATTGGAAGAGGAACTGCAAGGTGTACCTTGCAGAGAAGAAGGGGCATGTCGATGCCTCTACCTCAGGTACTAATTATTAAATCATAGAATTTCCATTAAGCTTTGATATATGGTATGAGATACCAATATATTTACTAAGACATCTGTATAATGTCTACAGGTGCTTAAGGCGAAGCAAGGGATGGAAGAAGTTCAGTTCACGATCGGCATCGGAGTAATCGTTGTTGTTGGGGCCATATGTGAACTTCAGGAGATAACAACAGGAGAAGAAGAAGTCGACACTCTTTTATTATTTGAATAAATGTGTCGATTATATTTTGTTTCAAAACAATGATTGAGCGATTGTCGCTCAATATTAATTTTGATGTTGAAAAATTTTTGATTCATTGTGACTGAATTGGTTGTTGGTTAATTTCCTTGGTATTTATGCTCTGTCTTCAAATGTGATTTGTTGAGAATGGCTGATTGCTGCGGATATGGCTGTTAAAGTTGGTGTGGAAAAATTCTTGAGCTGTCATGAAAACTTCTATGTTAATGTGATTATTTGAAAGTTGTCTGTACATACATACATACATACATATATATATACATATATATATATACATACATACATACATATATATATATACATATATATATATATTGCTAATCTAAGTAATATGTAGGTTCCAGTAACGAATAATAGATGTGATCTAACTTATACGGTCAATAAGAATAGTTCTTATTGAACTGCAATTAATACTTCAAATTAGAAGATTAATGCAGTTAGAGGAAAGAACGGTGCAGGAAATTTTGACTCAGTTAGTTAGCATCAAGATTCCTATAAACGGATCTTGGTATAACTCATTCATCAAGACAGCCTGACACGGTGCATTCCTATTAAGCATTATAAACTGGTTAAACTTGATAAATTTTCTAAATGAGATTTTAAGTCGGAGTAATTAACCAGAAGGTTCTCAAAGTCAGTGGGAGCTGGCATATAAACTTAGTTCCGGTTTTTCGGACTAAGTAAGAAGTCCCAGTTATTAAACTCTATATGTGACATCAAATCAAAGGTTTTTGATTATGTCAAAAATATAGAACTTTGGGTGTCATTTATGTACTTGACATAATTGACACAGGAATAACTTATAGATGCCACGACTGACTTATAGAAATGATAAACACTACATCAAATTGTATAAGCTAATCATTAGCTATACAAGAAGGAAAATTGTTGGATGAGATCCAAAACAATTTCGGAGGATCAACCTGGTGTGATCAAGTGATGTATAAATAAGACTCCATTAAAATGCATAATAGATACGCATTAGTAGATCCACTTTTAGGTTTGACATATGATGTCCAGTATGACTGATATACTGTAGCGGTATAAGATACCGAGATAAATAGCTTAAGTGCAAGCGGGAGATGTAGGAAGATGTATGCCCTTGAGGCATTTATCCTGAGTTAAACATATTGTTCTAATAATTATACGGTGCAAATTGTCCTAGTATAATAATTATGAATTATATACTTAGACTATTTCCTTAGACTTATAGTGAGGTCAATACGTATCTAGATGTAGTTCTAGAATGTGGGAAGTAATTGACCGATAAGAACTTGAGTCTTAAAAGGTTCATGGTCATAGATGTGTCGAGAAAAGGATATCGACACATCAGATAGACCACTGTATCTTTGTCTTACCTTAAGGGTAATGATGATCTCATAGTAATTCGTCCTGGCGAAGTCGGAGACAAGGCACAGGTGCTCAGTGGAGAATGCGTTCACTGAACGACCAACTTAGAGTTATTAAATGGTTAATATTTAACTAAACTGTCAATAATAACTTTAGAGTGATAATATGCAAGCTGGTCCTTAAGACCTGAAGTAGTTTGTACGAACCTGTTCGTGAATCGTGCCACTTTGATCTATGCCCTAACTTCGAGGCTAGGCATACCAAAAGGCCTTAGATTGGGTGATACCTGAAGCATACGAGGTAAGTAAACGACTAAGATGGGATTCGTCTCTTCCGTTAAAGAGAAGTTGGTGTCACAGGCTCAGTACAGTCTTTGTGATAATCCTCGGTCGAAGTGCATTGTAGGAAGTACAACGTGTATATAACAAAGACCGATGTATACTGACCGATGCTGGCTAGTGGGGTTGATGGTTAACCATACCCTAGGCCGTGTAGCGACACAATTATGACGAAGGGACTAAAACTGCGGTATTCATCGTTGACACAGTCAGAATGATCCCGACGATATTTTTGTCGATAGGTCAATCATGTAAGTATGATGATGAAATAGGGACGACACCTGGTGCTCGTGGTTACTGTCGTCTAGGGATTTCGAGTCCCAGCCTATAGTAGGGTTAGGCTGTAGGGTCTCACACCGAGTAGTATTCGCGTTTTAGTAATCGAAAGAGCGGTAAGAGGAATGCATTCGATGCAATGGAATAATTAAGCTCACAAATGGTAAGTGAGCATAAAGCTAAAGAGTTTAGCATTTGGGATTGAAGAGGACTTCCTGAGGAATCCACAGGAAAAAACCGCGTTGGAATCGGAGCTCAAATGAGCCCAGAAACACGAAAACAGTACAGAAATGCCAAAGTGGGTCAGACCCACTTTGGGGAGGCCAAACCCACATAGGGCGGGCGGGCGCACCCGCTTCCAAAGCAGGGCCCGCCAGCTTCAGAAGCGAGCGCACCCGATACGGCCAGCGGAGCCAGCCCGCTTGGCAGGCTGGCGCACCCACTGCGGCCAGCGGGGCCAACCTGCTAGGTGGGCTAGCCCCGACCGCTCGGCCCAGTGGGTGCCGACCCACTGAGCGGGACAGGCCCCCGCAGCGAGCGCAGCGAGCAGGCGCGCCCATTGCGCCCCTTTGCTGGCAGTCGCCCGTAAATGGGTGCGGGCGCGTCCGCATGGCTTAGCGGGCGCGTCCATGACTTAAGTGCTGATTTTTAAGGGTTTTTTGAAACCCCTTTGTTACGGCTACGAGCTACGAATTTTGCACAACTTTGGATAATTGTTTGAGGGGTCAAGCGAAGTTGAAATTCGTCGCCGTTTTTTCCTACGCATTCACCATTCAAAGCTCTTCGAAATGATAACTTGTATCGTATATGAGTCTCAATGGTGAGGGAGATTTAATTGGTTGAAGTTAGGCCTTTAAGAAAGGCTTACTAACTTAATTAAATTCCTCTTTGATAATTTAGTCCCACATTGCTCGTGCAACGAGCAAGGGGTCTAGCTCCCTATATAAATAGGTGTGGACACCCAAGGGAAATTTTGCACCAAGTCTCCGATTCGAGAAGCTCCTGATTTTTGAGCACGCTCGATCGACGAATTTATTATTCATCCTCTTTCTTCCTATCCTCCAATCGAGTCCTAGCAAGACGGCGAGGAGGTTTGGATCGGATCCAGAAGTCTCTGACGTGGATCTTCTCAAGCGAAACTTTCTTCGGCAAGTGATCGGCTCGCTTCGGGTAGATCGAAGGCACAAGGCAGCTCAGCTTCGACGAGATAAAGAAGGTGGTGCTGTACATCTTGCCTGCTCTAAGGCCAAAATTTCGGGTATGTCATTTAGTAGATTTCTAGTGTAATTTTTAATAATGTCTCTGTAGTATAGATCCCTTTTGGGGTGGTCAGATCTACCCCAAGGCGGTATAGATCCTGGCTAGGTTCTGGCCATCCTTAGAGCTTAGCTAAAATGTTTAGCTATTCGTTTTTTCCGCTGTGTTTTTTATGCCTCTGTTGTCCGTCAGACTTAGGACGGGCACAGATCTGAGCCCTAAGGGTCCGCCAAAACCCTTCAATTATTGCTTTTTCTGGTGCAATTAACATTGGAGTTTACTAGTTAACTCCCATATAGATTGTTGATGGGAAATTGAATCCCACCCCTAAGTGGTTTTGATGATGAGCACACCAAATGATGTTAGTGTACTAACTACACTACAACTCAAGTGTGCAGGTTGTGCGAACGGTGACTTTACGCATACTCCGAAGAAGTTCAACCACACTCGAAAGACAATGACGAATTTGCTAGTTCTACGTCAAGCACAAGATGTAGCTCGTGCTCAAGCTTGATGAAGAAGGAACTCAAAATTCAGGAGAAGCGTGCATCTACTTCAATCATCTAAACGGCTTCCTGAAGATCTCGTCTTAGTCTAAGTGTGTGAGTTTTTTGTTGCTTAGGATTATGTCAAAGCCAAAGTAGATATCGAACACACACAAATGATTTCGAAGAAAAATGTTTTAAATGTTTTTAAAATCCTTTTTAAACTCTTGAGAGCAAAAGCTAGTCGATATATTATCAGTAGTCAACCTCCAATACGCCCAGGAGTTGATTACACTTCTCAACTAGCTGAGTTTCAGAGAAAACTGCTCTATGAGTCGACTACCAGAGGAGGGAGTCGACTACCAGACGGAAGCAGAATTTCTACTGAAATTCTCTGGGTGTCGACTATCAGCTGTCATTTTCCAATGACTCTGCTTTTTGATTGCACTCCATTTCCATATCTGTTTGGGCTGAAAGTCAAATCGCCTTAAATTCAAATTCATCTCTTGAAACTCTATAAATAGACTCCTATGAGATCATTTCAAAACACTAATCTAATCTCTCTATTCTTTGTGCAAAATTCTGATCTCATTGCTCTCATTCGCCAATAGCCAATTTATGATTTTATATTCTCTGATCTCAGCTCTTATTACTTTGTTATTATTTTGAGATCTGCATTTTTATTTTGGCTATTCTTAAAAGTGTTTTTAAAATCCTTGCTCTTCAATTTTCATTTCTTGAAAGGATTTTGAAAATCTATATATCTAAGATCACAACGAATAATCTCATATTCCTTGTGTGATCTAAGAGATCTATTTAAAATTCTTTTAGCCACGTAACGCACAAATCACTATATTTACTTTGGCTATAGAATTTTTTGGGTGTAATCCAATCTCCACCAATATTGTGGTGAATTGAAAACTTTGTTTTCTTTGTGGATTCCCTTGGTTGTAAGGGACGAGAAAATCCTAGACAAGTCTAGGTGGTTGGAAATCATAGTCAAGGCTAGGTGTTTGGAAATCCTAACGAGTGGAGTTAGGTACTTGTATTGCTAAGGCAATAGTGGAAAAATGTCGTACCGGATTGGTCGGGGACTGGACGTACCCAAGTTGTGGGGAACTAGGATAAAAATTCATTGTATTTGCGTTTGCATTTTTCTATGATTGTTTATATTTGCTCTAGCATTTTATTCTATCTGCTAACAATTGTATCTCTATAATTTGTTGTTCATATTATTGTAAAGTTAATTTATTTATGTCTGCTGTGTAAAAAGATCTATTCTTGTTTAAAAGATTTATTGCTTGTACTCTTATCTTGCTTGTAAATCATATTTATATTCATTGTAAGATTACCTTGTTGATTAAAAACCAAGCGTAGATCACTCTACTTGGTTTCTTAGGCAATATTAGAAGGTTTTTAATTGTGCTAATCAACGATCGAAAAAGTTTACTATTTGCACAACACTATTCACCCACATTCTTGTGTTGTTTGCCATCCACAGGATCCAACAATTGTAACAAGTGAAAACTAAGTATTCTGAGTTTGTTTAGTCATAGTAAATTAATGTATGGAAGTTATGTTATAATGAGTTTGTTAGTAATTTTGAAATCTGTCACTACAAACACCAAACAAGACACTACCTATTATGGCGAGTAATACGATAATAAGATTATTAATTATTAGTACGTGTTTTGACCCGTTTTATGCTATAATAAAAATACAAACGTTAATATAAATAAATACAAAATAGTATAAAATTTAACCGGTGATTTCTTATATTTGCAGGTTTCGTTTCTTGTGCACAGACACCCCAGATAGCTTTAGCTCCAGACTCGTCTTCCTACGAAGATCTCGAAACCCATACTCTAATTGTAGATTTATAAGTTTTAATAATGTATGAATATGAACTTAGGATATCACATATATCCTTAGAACGGCTATTGAATTGAACATATGACATTGCCAACGTATAGACCTAAATAAATAGGGAACTACTCAACTGCATATCAATTATTTTACCATAACCTATAACTATATCGATGGAGTAAAAGTTGATAATCGGCGTTCTTAATATTGGACCCCCAGCCGGTGTCTATGATCGTCGGTGTCTAAGTCTGGATCACCCTACAGGGATAGTGACCTACTTAGCCAAACCTAACTGGCCTGTTCATGTGGATCAAATTAGAATTCCAATTATCATCTAATGCGAACATTGATTATAGTTATTTCAACCCATACATGCAACATGTTCTCCCTGTTGTTGCCTCTGATACCTACACCATATTGTCATGCTAGACATTTGGAATCCATGATGTACATGTTTAAAATGACGTAACACCTGCTGCAGGTTAATTATTTAGTGTTTCAACTATGTTACTACATATGGCACGCTACCAAGAATAATGTGTGGAATATCATGTTGAACATCCCGTAAGAAACTTATACTTGATACACTTGACACATCAATGGGTTTGGGGTAACTCATTGTAGAGTGTGTGTGGGAGCTATGACTGGAGTCAGCTCTCACGTCCCGACCCATCCCGTTTTTAAAAGTGTATGTTGTCACGCCCCGCTCTACAGAATACCCGGGAAGTACGAATCCGTTCCAGGTATTCGCGAAGAGGCGGGTGTGGTGAAGGAAAGAACGAGAGAGAACAAAAAGACAACGACAGGCCACTGCGCACGTGCTGAGAGAGTACATGTAATGCTCCAAAATGAATAAAAACACAGAAAACTACACAGAAATAACAAGAGAGAAACAACTATCCATTTATATTTAAATACATATCAAACGTACAAAAGATTTACTCAAGTCTCACACCCAACTCTCCCTACGACTCCAAGTACAACTCAACACCCTAAGCTACCCCCACACCCCGGCTCCATACTCACAAGTCTCCCAGGATCTCCAACTATCTGCTACCTATGAAAAGAGGGGAGGGCACGTCACAGCGTGTCCATTATGGACGCCCAACTAGTATGGCTTATTATTCAACTGAATACAGTGTAACAGAAAGGCATATATATAAGGGAAAGAAAATTAACTGCAACACATTCATAAGCAAAAAGACAGCATAAAAACAAGTACAACTAAAACAATTGGAAGTAGTATTTCCATGCTTATTATGTAGATTTGAGTATCTTAGGTTTAGTGATGTTCTTTGGAAATTTGAGTAACTGCAGGACATAAGGACCTGGACCTCACCCCAAGGTGGGGCGGTACTCAACTACCCCGCCAGTGGTACACGAGCACTGATTAACTTTAACGGGGTCTCTCGAACTCCCCCAGTCTGGTAAGAGTGAGAATCACTCGTGACACACATGCTGACTCTACCTCATGGTGCATCACGAGTATACCTATGAGCCTCTCTAACCATGTCCACTCCCCGTGCTAGCTGTCAGAAGGGCGAGAGAGATATATCCATATCATCCTCACTAGTCCAGACCTTATATCCATCATTTACTTAGATTTCTACCCAAGTCCCCCGTTTAACAGCTCACCTCCCTTTGAGGGGATTGAGTCATTTATTTATGCATTAGATGTTACAAGAAGGGATGTGTAAACCACATTTCATGACTTACAACAAAAAGTAACCTAATGCAAATGTGGATAAATATGTGCTAGTGCAAAGTGTGCATAAGGCAAAGTGTACAAAAGGCATAAAAGCATGTAAGTGTAAAAAGCATAAATGGAACAGTTATAAAACATGGTAGAATACCAACAACATCAATGTCCACACATGCATAGTTTAGTGGGGATAGATATTTGGCTTGATCATTCACATCTCTCCTCCTTTTCTTCACACAATTTCCTTCTTTAACCAACAAAGAGTCGTGCCTCTTAGGGCCTCCATCTCATTCAGAATAGCATCAACATGGTATTACAAGTCATGACCAATTATTCACATGGACATTGGATGCACCAAATCATAGCACAAGAGTAAATCTGTCACAAAAGGATGAAATATGTAATCTACATTGAGAATTTGCCCTGGAGTTCTAAATGGAAGTTGTAGAGTAGGAAGTTCTCTTCTCAGATACAAAAAATCACAATTTTAGAGCAAGTATGCTAATTGATATGGACTAAACCCCCACAAGGTACAAAATTTGTTTTTAGACAAAATTATTGTGCCATAAAGGTTGTTGTTTCTAGTGATTTACAGTCAGAATATCAGTAAGGGAAAAACACAAAAGTTGTAGATATTGAAGTTAGCTTTCCAAATTGACCAAAATCATAGCTGTTGGATCACTACAGTGGGAGTTCTACTATTTTTGGTGACAGTGTGCAGATTCTGTCAGAATCTGACACTACGACACATAGTAGCAATTTTGGCTTAGTTGCAGTCGGAATTTAAGGTCGGTCTCTAAAGGAAAGTTGTAGCTAACTTGATAAGCTTTCCAGATTATATTAATTTATAATTTTTGGATGATTAGAGAGAGTTATGTGTATTACTAAAACGAAACAGAGCATGGACACCAACAACACATAGATTCATGGGAAAAATACAAAAATTGAATAACATGCGATAGAGATTAGATTCCCTATCTCAAAGCTAGTTATTTTCCACTCTAAAGACTCCATCTTGGCTCTATGTCCTCTTCCCACAAGCTCCATCACCCAAAAGTCCTCAACTTGCTCAAGGAACTCCTCTTCCAAGCTCCCAACAACTCTACATATATGTCTTAAGCTTGCACAAGGGTGTTTAAAGGAGTGGAAGGAGAGGATTTTTCTTTAAAAACATAGAAAAAGTAGGGTATGGAGAGTGGAAAACGAAAATAAATGTCAAGAAAAAGAAGAGAAAAATATAGGAAAAGGAAGGAAAAGAAAGAGAAATGGAAGTATTTTTTTCTAGATCTTTCTCTTCTCTTCTTTCCTATTCTCTTCTTTTCTTTTCTCTTCAGAATTGGAAACTTAATAGAGGCCCACTCACTTTTCTAACAATTATTTATATACCCTTTAGAAGTCCAATGACCATAATACCCTTGCTACTTTTAGGTATTTACAACTTTGCCACTACCCTTTCCCCCTTTCACACTTACCATCTTACACACCATGCACACCCACACTACATACTTTCACACACATATTTATATATACTATATAGCTATATATATGTATGTATGTATGTATCTACATACATACATACATACACATCCATGCCTCACCACTCCTCTTATATACACATATAATGAGATATACATAGTTAGTGTATACCCACATACATACATGTATACACATAAGTACACTACACACACGTGTGTGTGTGTGTGTGTGGATACTACACACAACCTTAGTAAATACCCATGTATACACAATTATATAATCATATAAACATATACACACACGCATTTCAACACTCCATAGACACACTCAATACGTATTATACATACATACTAGTATTTCACACTTAGGGGTATTACATATACTCACGTCACGTTTCAAAAGTGTGTTGTGCCGCCTGGGATTAGCTCCATGTGGCAAAATAGGTTGATTCATGGTTGCATACTGCACTCTCCTACGTGAGTCACATAGTTTAGCTAATTATTGTTGGCACCACAATGACCAATTAATTATAAGTACGTTTTATTCTGTACTTTATATGGTTACTATTGTCACAGTTTATGTGTGCTTATTACTACAGTTGTTACCCTCATACAGTACTTGTCGCAATCGCACAATCACTTTTACTTATCACGCTTGCATAATCATCTTTAGTTACTTTTCATGACATGTCACATGCTTTTGCATTGCTTTTATTTCTATTACTAAAATTGTTGTGACTTACCTATGGTTCCATCTTCATGGTACCGTCAGACGACACACATGTTGGAGAAGAGACTCCCGAGTTCGAGGAGCTAGAGTTCGAACCTGAGACTGCCGACTTTTAGATTTGAGTTGTGTACTTGCATATGTATTACTATTCCGCTTTATCTTTCATGTATTTAGTGTGAGAACTTGTGTGATATATTGTACTTCAGTATGGATTGTAATAAATAAAAAATGCTAGTTTGAGTATTTCGTACATCGTTGTATCAGATGCTATATTGTTTTCACTGATAAAATACAGACCTGCAATCATATCCAAATAGTAGTGCCCCCTGAGAGCAGGTCGTTACAGAAACACCTTTTTTGCCCCAAATTTGATGGAGGGAAAATTAATGAGGTTCATTTGACAAAGACCTTTTGCTATATATGCTCTTCGTACGTAATCTCGAATATTTGGATTATTATCTGAAATAGGAACTCTTTTTTCATGATCCGCCTTAAGCTTCATATGGTCAAATGTTTCTCTACTTGAGTTTGTATTGTCTTTGTTTTTTTCGGCTGCCTCAAGATTCATAGGGTCAAATTCTTCTCTACTGGATTTCGCGTTGTCATTATTTTTTCCAGTTGGAGGTGGTGACTCTAAAGTCCTTTTAAAATACCTTTGCATACCTATTTCACTAAATAAATTTATTACGATTTATTTTCTAACATTTCAAATAATAGGGAAAAAATAAATTAACAAAGGCAAGTGTTGAATGAAGCTTAAACATGAAAAACAAATTAACAAAACAAACAAAACAAAACCACAACAAACACAAATCAAAACAAAGTTTCGGGCCTTACTTAGACGGCGACGGGAGTCACGGGACGACTGGCGACGGGTGATGGCTCAAATCCAAGAAACAAACAGAACAAAGCTTAGGACCTCGACAATTCGTCTTGGTAAGTCGAAGAGGAAGATACCTAAAATTGCATGAGAAATTCAATCCCAGAAATTTGAAGGACTTACACGTTAAATGAGCAAGGGGATGTTAGTTCAAAAAACCTCACTAATCTATAAAAACGGGTTTTTATATCATCAAAACTTTTCAGATCATCAAAACAAAGACGATTTTTTATCATCAAAACTTTTCATCTCATCAAAACAAAAACGATTTTTTAAATAAATAATTTGTTTATTTGACAGATAAATATTGAATCATGAGTGAATTTAGCCTACAATTATGTAATTTGTTGTTTATAATGATTAATTCAATTGGTTATTGCATGCGGCATGCCAATTAACAAGCAAAAGAAAAAAAATCTAATTCCTCTGCTTTATTCATCAAAATCTCTCATTAATCTACACAAAAAACCTCACTAACTTACACAAATTAACCATCCGATGACTAATTCAAAGATATCCCATTAAAATCACAAAGCAAATCAATCGAAAGGCTAGAGGTTTAGTTGTTAGTAGCACACACTGATTTCCATTTAAGAAATTCTACTTCATTCTTTCTCTGTTCCTGGCGCAGATCTCAACCAAATCAAAACCACCGTTCAGTCTGTTCTTTTCCAAAACCTAAGAAAAAAATTCTGCTTCGTTCTTTCTCGGTTCCCTAAGAAAAAATCTTTGAAACAAATAACGGGGCACATATCACCACCAAATCAAAACCATCGTTCGGTGCGTTCTTTTACAAAACCAAATCAAAACCACCATTCAGTCTGTTCTTTTCCAAAACCTAAGAAAACAATTCGGCTTCGTTCTTTCTCTGTTCCCTAAGAAAAAATCTTTGAAACCAATAACAGGGCATAGATCGCAACCAAATCAAAACCACCGTTCGGTTCGTTCTTTTACAAAACCTAATTAAAAAATACAAACCCAGGACCCATGTATTTGTATTTCGGGGAAAAAACTATCATCATTGGGATTCTAACCCAAGTTACCAGCCAGGGAAGCACAATACCTACCACGAAGCTAACACCACAACTGTTTTTCTATTTAATAATTTAAACTTAAATCGCTATTTTGGTAATTTTTTAATAGAATGGTATACAAGTAAATTTACTCTCAATTTTCAGGGGGGGCACGTGCCCCAAGCCCCCATGTAAATCCGTCTCTGCTGTCACCATCCTGACCTCATGGATGATCAACACCCCAAAAATCAAGTGAATCCAGGCTATTTGACTCTCAATCAAACCCTCAATGAAATTTCCCCAGGTTCACCCATATTTGGGGTTTTGGGGTTTTAGAATGCATACAACTATTCTATAAGAAAATTTCAAAAAATAAGTGAATATGGCTTTTGTGTGCACGTGCACAGCTAAATTAGATGTGCATGTGCACTTCTACATATTGCACATACATACATACATACATAAGGTGACTCCTTAGGAATTTGTCCAAGGAGTCGGCCTAAAATCATATAATTGAGTTATTTTGTGGGTGACTCTGTCTGATCTTCATATTTCAAAATGGTTGTTTATGAAAAATCATATTATTTAGATACTTTTTGATCATTGATTAAGTGACATTATTTGTTATATTATTAAGAAACCGTTCATTTTATAACCTTTTAACTTATGGTTAAAACACATTTAAAGTTTATGATTTTTAATAAATTAGTATTTGTTGACTTGTAGATCATGATCGACAAATCGGATCATCCACAAAATAGCTCAATTATATGATTTTAGACCGACTCCTTAATAATTTCTTAAGGAGTCACCTTAGGACCACATTTAAAGTTTATGATAACCATGTGGTCGTGGTGTTCGATTCCCAAAGACGGCACCAACTGTTGACAAGTAAATCCGCCAATAATGAGCAGGATGCTGATGAGGATGCCTCTGGTGACATGGTTCTCTGTCAGATGAAGAGTGAGACCCGAGAAAGGATGATCTCGGGTTAGTGAGAGCTAGGTCGAAGCTGTTGGGTTGAAGTTGAAAAACACCCTAGAGGGGGTGAATAGGTGTATGGCACAAATTAAAAATTTAAACACAGTGGAATAATGCAAATCACACAATCATATATCACAGATGCAAGAACAAGTGTGTTTAACGGAGTGGCTCCCTGCCTCTACTCCGAACCCAAAACCTATGCGGATTTCACCCTCTTTTATTACCAAAAGAGAAAACAACTCTGATCACACTTTCGTGTAGTGATCACATCGTACAAGATAATGTTCAAAGTTTACGCACGAAGATAGCTTTTGAGTAAAGCTATTCACAACACAAACTCATAAAAATAAATTCAACCTGATTTAATACTACAGTAAAACTAGAATAATATCACCGTGATGTAGATCGTGAGATCGTGGTCGTGTGGGCACAAACGGCTTGTCAATCCGACATCTGGACCAAAAGTTATGCTCCTCTGAAGTTCGTTGCGCACTTCTGAAATCTGCAGGGACTGTTCTGTACAAACTGTCGAATCTGGATCAATTTTTGCTGGCTGATCTGAAGATAAATATCACCATTGCGTAGAGCATGAAGTTGTGGTCATCCAGGCATAAACGGTTCATCAATCAAAGTTCTGGATCAAAAGTTATGCACTTTTCAGCATCGTCTGTCGAACTCCTTACTACGAACTTTGATGATCTCTTTAAAGCTTGGATTGCGGAATTTGACCAGGGGAGGATAGTTAATCTCTGAATATTTTGGCTCAATTGGATGCTTGTGGGAATGTTCTCCAAGTGATGGGTCTTCTCACTTTATAGAGATAGGAGTTTCACTTTAATTAGAATACTTGGTCTTCAAATCTTCAATCAAATCTTCATGGTGCATGAGGGGTGTTTAAATAGAAGAGTATTCAATCCTATTGAAGATATGACTCATCTTAAGATAGATCTTCTTTTGAATTAGATTTCCTCTTTAAAATCCAATCAAATCTTCAATCTTTGCCTTAGTCAAATCTTATTGAAGATTGGACTCCTCATTTGATAAAACCCCTTTTGAATCCAATCAAATCTTCAATCTTTGACTAATCAAATCTTCATCTTCATAGTGCATGGATACGTGTTTGTGATGTAGTACTCTTTTCAAATTTATTTTTTGCATAATTATCCACCCATTATTTCTCTTTTGCTCAATTGGCCCTGAAATCACTTAATGAAAACATTAGTACCACATGACTTGTTTGTCATCATAAAAATTAAAAGTGTGACCTAGTTAGTGGGCTACCAAGGCCAACAATCTCCCCCTTTTTTATGATGGCAAACAAGCCTAGAAAAATTGGGATAAAGTATTAAATAGAAAGTCATAGAGTGCACATGTTCATGAAACATGCAAAGCTCCCCATATCATGTGCTCTCATGAAAACAAATCTCACCCTCAAAGTATGCATCATATACATATTAATTTTTGTATCTCTCCCCCTTTTGTCAGCATGCAAAAAGTATTATACCATGCTCCCATGCTCCCCTAGAATTATGCATCAATGGTTTATCTTCTCTTCCCCTTTTGACATCAATCAAAGGAATGAATATGAGCAAGATCATATCACCAACTTCATTGAAATTTGTTAAGGAAGAGATATGAAATAAGACGAGCATTTCAAAGAAACACAAAATTGATAAAGACAATTTCATTACTCCCCAAATACTCAAAATATGTACAACATCATGAATCATTGAAAGCATACTGTCATTACTTAAATATAGATAGAAGATATAATCAAATAACTAACATGAATCAATGGTTCATGCTTATGACACCAAAAAAAAATCAAACTCATTAATTGTCTTAAACAACTTATTCTATATCCATCTCTTCGGAATAGCTATCAAGCATGATATATGGAGACAACCAACATAGGATACCATGATGTTTAATTTCGGGTCCTTTGGAGTTGAGATACGCTAAGTGGTTACTTCATCTACCATATTTCATACACATTACTCAACAAACCCCCGAAATCCGGTTACTAACCATCGGTATCAAAACTAATTCTTATATTCTCATTTTCTTTTTCATTTTATTTTTTGGCCATTTTTTCTCAATATTCTTTCTTTTTCTTTTTCTACGTGGTTGTCTCAGAATAGTGACGTATGAAGGCATCACATATTCGACTCCTACTACTTAATTGTTCCAAAGATAATCACACACACATGTATATAAGTAAAAAAACAATCAAAAAGGGTTCAATCTTTTAGAGCCTATACATTATCCAACAATTTTCCTGGAGTTACATGACTATATCGACCAAAAAAATTTAAACAATTAGGCATGCTAATGATGACCAATCAATTAGACACAATTTAACTATGGGGATTTTTCATTAACATAAAATGTCATCATCAAAATCATATTTAATGTTTCTATGATTTCTAATAAATTTCATACAAAGAGCTCATCAAAATTTCAACTACATCAATGATACACATATGCTCATGCAAATAATGAAATAGTCTATGATATCAAGCTTCAACATATTCTCATAAAAATTCCCAATGCATCATATATTCCAAAAAAAATAACCATAACTTTCTTTACCTTCATTCGTTCAGATCAACGTCGTTTTAGCCAACACGATGTATGCTATCACCCGGGCCTCAATGATGCACATGCAAAGAAAGATGCACCTTTTGGTATCCATTTTGTGGATCAGAAAAAGTTAGCACATGATTTGCTTTGCTTATTAAGATGTTTAGGAATCCACATGAATTTTTCAAGTTAAATACGAGCAAAGCAATCATGGATGACATGTCCTTTCGTATTACAATAGAAGCATGTAATATTAGAATGGCAATAACTAGAAGAGGACATGTTTGCATCATGAGTGCTAGATGGAGAGCCTGTGTATCTAGCGAGTCTCTTTTCAACGGGTTTCCTAAAGTTCTTAGATGGTTGCTTCTTTTGTTTCTTTTTGAAACCTAGGCCATGTGTTCTAGATAGATCATGCCATCCTTCTAACATTCATTGAAGTTCTTTTGACTACTAGTGAATTTCTTTATTAAGTTTCTAAGGTCTTCATTTTCTTTCGCTAGTTCATTAATCCTAGCAACATACTTTTTCTCTTTATTGTTTTCTTCTATTTCACTAACAATATTTTTCCCTTTAATCAAATTAATTTTTTCTCTCCCATGCTCGTCTATTTTTTTCTTCGTGACTAGAGACCTTTTGATTTAAGAATTTAATTTCAGAATCTTTATAATTTAAAGAGCTAGTATTCTCACTTAAATCTTTAACTAGCTTAGAGTTTTCAAGCTCTAACTTAGCTAATTTTTCGTTAGCTTCTTTTAATTCTAAGACATTGGTCTCTAAGGCGGTTTCATCAAAATTATTATAATTTCTTTATGTTCCTTCCATTTGATGAAAAGCTTATCTCTCTCATCTTCAATAGTGTCACGCCCCGCTTCCCAAAACGACGGAAGTGAGACGTGACAAAGGTCCGCATGGGCCGGAGCTGAGAAGCCCAAACCCAATAAGCGTCTGTAGGGATACCATGAAGAAGTACATGTTCTTGCATATAAAGTTCCGAACAAAGAAATAAGAGTACATGAAGGAAACTGCATTCATTTATATAAAGATATAATATCCAGCGAGTACAAAAGTCTAAAAAGAAGCCCAAGCATGGCTACAACTGCAGAAAGGAAACTAATGGTGCTACGCACCCAACCTAAAACAGAAAGTAAAGAGTGCTACGCACCCAAACTACGAACAATGGGAAACTCCAAGGTCAGCAACTAAGGAACCTCTAAGACTGGTCCTGATCAATAGCGTACTCCTGCTCCAAGTCCTCTGGTACTGGCTCCTGGTCTGCTAACTCTGTCTCGGTACCTGACGTACAAGCACCAAGAGAAAGTGGTTGTAAGTCAGGCGAAGTCTGCAAGTAAACGTGAGAAGACTCCACTGCAAGGTGTATAACATTTTAAGGATAACATTTTAAAGGTTATTTACATTATGATGATGCAACAGCATGACAGATATGTATATGTGCAAGAAAGTACGGACAACGCTGAAAAGTAAACGTGACAGGCAATAGCTGTAGCGTGTGTTACTGGCTACAAGACTAGACTAGACTAGACTAGACTAGAAGTACCGTGTGTGTCACGAAGGGTTCACGCCTTACGGTTTGAGGGCGGCCAGACCCTCTCAACCGTGCGACCGCTCAACCCTACCCCAAACCCGAGTGCTCAAGACAAGACAATGTAGGACCACTCACTCTAGCTTGGTGAGTGCCTCTATCCCCACGGTCCGTAGCATGCCTCTCACTCTCTTGGTGAGCGATGAATGTTCTGTAGGTAAATCTGTAACAGGGACCACTCTCTCTAACTTGGAGAACGTCCGAAACGCCCGTAGGCTTTTTGTAACATTTCACGACATGACAAATGGTAAAGATTTTTTCATTCTAGGGGGGTTCACACGCACGCACACACAGATGAAACCTATGGTGTCAGTTGTTGTTGTATCCAGACCTCGTTGTCAAGTCCAGGCTGTCGTGGGGTGTTCCGGACGGTATCATTTCATGTCTGGTTCTCTTGTTTATACTTTTTACAGTTTAAAGAAGACAATGGCCTAAACATGGCCAAGACTGCACAAGTGAACACACTTTCCTGCAGGTGGTGAGCGGTACGTCCGTCGGGAGCGTCTCGTCGAGGTGGAACGTCGATAAGGGGTCGTCTGAAACGAGTCAAGTGACGGTGTCAGGTCACGCTCATCAGTAATCCCATTAAGGTTAATTTCTAGGTTAAATGTAGCTACCCTAACAGTAACATGACAAGATGTCCGTTTAGCCTACCTGACGATTCTATCCTATGTGCACAGTCAAATCAGTCCGATCGTCGATCTACAGTTCCACATCGTTTTAAAGGAGCAGAAAGTAAATTTAGTTACTTTAGTAGTCTTTTTTAGTTTGGTTTTGATGACTTAAAGTCTGGGTTGCTACGCATGAGAGGGCTAACCTGGTGCGACGAACGCGTATGAGTCTGGCGGCGGGTCTGGAAACGGTGGTGGTGCTTGTGTCCTCGACTACGGGTAACGCAGTAAGGGTCGTCACGGGATCGTCTCGGCTGCGGGTAGCGCAGCGAGATGTCACGGTAACAGGTATGGCATCGGATCGCTTTGGCTGTGAGTAGCACAATGAAACGGCACGATGACGGCTACGACGTCAGAAAACACGCGAGATCTGCGACGTGCGTGAACTCCTAGATGCACGGGGGCTGCCGGGGATTGAAGGAGATCGAAGGGGGTTGCACGACCCGAGGGGTGGCTACCGGGGATTGGAGGAGGTCGAAGGGGGGTTGCACGGCCCGAGGGGTGGCTACCGGCGGCTGCGCGCAGTGATGGCCGGCCGTTAGAAGGCGAAAAGGACAGTTTTGCATGCCGGGTCGCTGTTTTGAGTCGCCACGAGGTTGTCGCGGCCTGAGGGGGCAAGGAGGCACTGCATTAGGTATAGGGGGTCGAGGGGAGTCCGTTGGCAGTGGGTGATCACCGGTGGTGGCCGGACAAGCGGCGGCCGCGAGGCTACAAACTGGGCGGCAGATCTGGCGCAAAAAATGGCAGTTTTGAGGGTTTTTCAATGAGTTTCAAGGGGTTTCAAAGGGTTTTAAGGTAGAGAGAAGAGAGAGAAGGGTTGAGGGGTTGTCGAGGGAGAGGGGGAAGGCCGGACGGTGGCCAGTGGTGGCCGGAAGGGGGTGGCCGCGCGGTAGAAATCTGGGCGGCAATCAAGTTGCGGCCATGGGGTTTTTGGGTGGTTCAAGGAGAGAGAGGAGAGAGAGAGAGAAGATGGTCGAAGATCACCGGATCTCCCGCTGACGGCGAGGGGAACCCAGGTGCATGCGAATGAAGGGTGGCGGCTGCCCATGCGTGATATCCCTAGGGTTTGTTGGGTTAGGTTTTTAACATGGTGAGTTTGCTAAAGGAGGTATAAAAGGGGTAGATTTAAGGCTAGATGGGAGAGAGGGAAGGGTTTAGCTTGGGGTGATATAGGGTGAGGATAGCCCCAGGAATCAAATGTGATACGTATGCAATCATATTAGATTAGGTTAAGATTTGAATTTCAAAATGGATTAGGGCTAAGCGGGCTTTGAATGTAATTAGTGTGATAGGCCGAGCAAACAATTACCGAAAATTATGAAAAAAATATTGGGACGACCGTGACGATGAGAGGATCGAAGATACGGAGTCCAGTCATGAGCTAAGCCTACCGAGAATGAAAATAAAAAATAAAAACTCAGCGTTGAAGTCTAGAGGGTAAAACACCCCTTCATTCAAAGCTGATTTGTGGGGAAACGACCCGCGAAATGACGTTCACTAAAAATCCCACAAATAACTATTCTTCCATACAATCACAACGATATATAACATCGTGTATTCCGGACAAAAGAGAAGGCTAAGAAAAATACGCGTACAAAAGAGGAAAGTACGCGCAAAATACGAATGATCGGAAAGTGGCTGTTACAAACAGCTCCAAGACGCTCTTCTAATGATTTACGAAGTCTCTTAAGCTTAGAATATTTAAGGACCATGTCTTCAAAGAGTTCTACTAAATATTCATAGGCTTCTTCCATGGCAGCGAACATATTCTCACTATAGCTATGACCATCAATAAAGAAGCGTTCAGATTTTACCTTTTCGTCTCCCTCCCCAAATCAAGTCCCATTGCTGTAGTTTTCGTCGTCCTCCAAAGAAAGGTCCTCTGCATCACTTTCTCCCCAAGTTGCAACCATTCCACGCTTGGACGACCTCTTGCTTCTATTTCCTTCTTCGCATTCCCTTTGTTTTTCAGAAGAGGACAATCGATTTTTAGGTGCCCCTTTTTGTTGCAATTAAAGCATCTTGGTGTAGTATCCTCTTCTTCATATTTTTCCTTCTTCTTGATTCCACATATATTGCCAGTCATTTTCTTGTCGTTTCGTATAAACGCTCTGAAGCCTATTGTTAGGGAATCCATCCCTTCGTCGTCTGAACCATACTCATGTCTGAACTTAGATGCTTTGAAGCCCAAATCTTTTTCCTCCTTCTCCTCCTTCTTGGGTTTCTCCTCCTTCTTTGATGCCTCACCCCCCATCATCTTCATCTGCACTTTGTATGCCATCAACTTTCCCATTAGTTGTTCGAAAGTGATGGTTGCTAGATAGTGGGCTTCTTCAATATTAGTTCTCTTTTAGATCCATTCTCCAGACAGTGAATTTATGACTTTTCCAACCAAGTCCTCTTCTGGAATGTCTTTTCCAAGCGCCTTCAATGGATTTACAATATCTGCAAAACGAGAGAACATGAAATCAATGGTTTCATCAGGAAGCATAGAGAAATTCTCATATTTCTGTAGCAACATACGAATACGTGTTTTCTTTACTTCAGTGGTTCCCTCGTGTGTCACTTGTAACATAGTCCAAATTTCCTTCACAGTGGAGCAAGAGCAGATACGGTTATATTCATTAGGATGAAGGCCACAATATAGAATGCTCATGGTTCTAGCATTTAAACTTTCTAACCGATTATTTTCTTTTAGTTGCTCAGGAGTAGGTTTGTCTACGAGGGTGAAGCCTTCGCTAACTATCTTCCATAATTTCATATCAATGCACTTAATATGAATAGACATCCTTTGTTTCCAATAATTATAGTTAGTGCCATCAAACCAAGGTGATCTAAGATGTGAGTGCCCTTCTCTTCGGTTATGGAGATCATGTGGATAAGTGTATGGAATTTGTGCCATAGGATCGAAATTCCACTAAACTTCGAGTCTAACGGAATCCTACTCTGATGCCAATTGAAAAACACCCTAGAGGGAGGGGTGAATAGGATGTATGCTACAAATTAAAAATTCAAGCACGACGGAATAATGCAAATCACAATCACATATCAAAGATGCAAGCACAAGTGTGTTTAACGGAGTGGCTCCCCGCCTAGGCTCCCCGCCTCTACTCCGACCCCAAAACATATGAGGATTTCACCCTCTTTTATTACTAAAAGCAAAAACAATGCTAGTCACTCTTTCGGGTAGTGATCACACCGTACAAAATAACATTCAAAAATTTAAGCACGAAGATAGCTTTTGAGTAAAGCTATTCACAACACAATCTCACAAGAACAGACTCAAACTAATTTAATACTGTAGTAAAAATTAGAAAGATATCACCGTGAAGTAGTTCGTGAGATCGTGGTCGCGTGGACACAAACGGCGTGTCAATCCGACAGCTGGTTCAAAAGTTATGATCCTTTGAAGTTTGTTGTGTAATGCTGAAATCTGCAGAGACTGTTCTGCACAAATTACCGAATCTGGATCAATTTTTGCTGGCTGATTTGAAGATAAATATCACTGTTGCGTATAGCATGAAGTTGCGGTCATCCAGGCGTAAACGGTTCATCAATCGGAATTCTGAATCAAAAGTGATGCACTTTTCAGCGTCATCTGTCAAACTCCTTCTTCCTGCGAACGTTGATAATCTCTTTGACGCTTGAATTGAGGAATTCAGCCAAAGGAGGAGGACGGTCAATCTCTAAATATTTTTGCTCAATTGGATGCTTGTGGGATTGTTCTCTAAGTGAGGGGTCTTCTCCTTTAATAGAGATATGAGTTTCTCTTCAATTAGAACACTTGGTCTTCAAATCTTCAATAAAATCTTCAATCAAATCTTCATGGTACATGAAGATGTGTTTAAATATTAGAGTATTCAATCCTATTGAAGATAGGATTCATCTTAAGATAGAACTTCTTTTGAATTAGATTTCATTTTTAAAATCCAATCAAGTCTTCAATCTTTGACTTAGTCAAATCATATTGAAGATGGGATTCCTCATAAAACCCATTTTGAATCTAATCAAATCTTCAATCTTTGACTAATTAAATCTTCATCTTCATGGTGCATGGATAATTGTTTATGATGTAGTTGTAAGGCACATCTACCTTACAATACTAATAACAAACACTCTAGGGGGGTGAATAGAGTAATGGCAACAAATTGTGCAATTAAAATTTAACTTGCAAATGCAGAATAATAAATGCAAGAGGAATTAATCAATACAATCAATCTAAACGCAAACACAAGATTTTACACTTGTTCCCCAAACTTGGGTACATCCAGTCACACCAATATTCACTATAATTCCCACAAAGAGAAGTGAATACAATCCCACAAAGAGATACCTCACACAGAGGATTTTGTCCTACACAAGTACCAAACCAACCCTACATAAGGGTCAAACTCCCACACAGGGAATTAGGATTAGTCCTACACTAAGACACCAAACTCCCACAAATAGAGTAACTCCCACAAAGAGAGTAACCAACTCCCACAAAGAGAGTATCTAATTTCCACAAAGAGAATTAGGGTTTCAAAGAAACACAAACTAAAACAAATATTCTTACATATGTCGTGATGATGAACTTACTCATTAATGAATGCAAGGCATGGAAGAGGATCTCCAAGTGCTGAGATTAGCTTGAAAGCACTTAGATGATTTTTCTTGAGCTTGACTTCAAGGCATGAAGGAGATAATGAGCTCTAAGAGGGAAATGAGAGAGTTTGAGAGTGGCTTAATCAATCTCTAATGATTTTCACTAGTTCCAAGAAGTTCTAATAAACTCAGCCCTCTCATATATATATATATATATGAACCATATATGAACTCTCAAAACCCAAGGATAAAGCCAAAAACAAAAAGATGTAACTGCTAGAATCTGGGCTGAAACGTCAGCGGCAGTCGACTGATAAACATCTGCCAGTCGACTGACCAACGGCTATAATCTAAGCCAGGCCAGGCGACTGTAGAAGGCTACACATTCGCCTGTAAAGTGAGCAGGCGACTGTAAATCCTTCAGCAGGTGACTGTCACTAAGGATGGAAATGGAGTAGAGAAAATGCAACTTGCACATAGACGACTGTAGAATAATTCACAGGCGACTGTAAATACTTCATCAGTCGACTGACTTGCAAATTGGGATGAAGCCCAAAAAATGCAAGTTGCGCACAGACGACTGTAGAACAATAATTAGTAGGCGCCTATTAGAAGACAGGCGACTATAAATTGCACTTCAATCGACTGTTCCAAAAACTCAAGTAAGAGTCAAGAATGGTTGACTTTAGCTGGGTCACAACAGTCGACTATAGAAGGCTCGACAGGTGCCTAAAATCACCCAGTCGCCTGTAAGACCTTCATCAGTCGCATGTTGGAGAGCCAGAGACTCCAATTGAGTCTTTTGGCAATAGGAACCTATTGGGTTGGATTCTATGATAATCCTAAGACTCGCTAAGATGGTTATATGCATATGCATGAATGAATAGACCATCTATCAAGGCATTACATTAAACCTAGACTCAAAAAGAGAAAAGCAATAAATGAAATAATACATGGATTACATTGCTTCCCTTAGAGTCTATGGCTTCAAACTTGATGCCTTGATGCTCCTACATCATCTCCAAGCTTTGGCACCACATGTCCAAGCTTTGGCACCACATGTCCAAGCTTTGGCATTGCTCCACTTGATGTCCATCCTTTCACCAAGCATTTAGTCTCGAAACGTGATATTCTTCAATAGATAACTAAGAGACTAAAACATGAGATACATTAGCAACAACATAATGTTGTGATCATCATCAAAATAACATCAGTATGAAACACCAATACTAAACGGTAGTACTATATTTGAATTTATTTTTGCACAATTGTTCACTCATTATTTCTCTTTGGCACAACAATTTATTTTGCACAATTGGCCCTGAAATCACTTAAGGAAAATATTAGTACCACGTGACTTGTTTGTCATCATCAAAATTAAAAGTGTGACCTAGTTAGTGGACTACATAGGCCAACAAAAGCCTGACTTAAATTCGAGCTGTCTTCATAGGTCTGCAACACGGGAAGGATTATTAGGGGTTGGATCTGGGTTCCGACCCAAATCCCATTCGTTTCTTAAGTCATTGGATGATCAAGAAATGCTTGAGGTAACTAGATCCGACCCATTGGGACGTCGTCTGATCACTGTCTCACCGAGCTATGGAGGAAAAATCAGATAACTGAGTACCTGAGTTTTTAGTATGTCCTAAGAGAGAGAGAGAGAGAGAGAGAGCCTGTTGTCTTATCATTATCGATACTTCTTATATGTGATGGTTTCTATGAGTGTCGTTAGCTGATAACGACTTCGCCTTTATGACGCCATCATTGTCCCCCTCTTTGCGTAGTGTTGAATATTGGACTCCCCGGATTTGGTTTTGATGATGAGCAAACATAAATAATTCATGAACTAACAATTTGTGAGCGCAGTTTTGGAGATCGTCGCCAATTTCACGAGAATATTCAAAGCGACATCTCAACACTTTCCAAAGCTCATATTCATGACTAAAGCTTCGTTGAAGCTCCTGCAACGCTTTGGAAGTTATGAAGATTCAATCGAAGCTCTCAAAGACCGTTTATTAAGGTTTTATTTATAGTCTTTTAGTTTCGATTGATAGAATGTTAAGCCTTGAGTATATCTTACGTTTCTATCTTCATTACGCTCATTTCGTAGCTCTAGGATCCTTGCACAAGTTCATTCTAACTTCCTCGAAGCGTCGCGCTTCGATTCGGACTTTGTTGTGCATGTTAGTTGGTACAAGAACAAGTACTGACCGACTAGATGGTGATCTAGTCGGTCGGCAACTGTTCTTGGACCGACTAGTTTGATTCCTTAATTTCTTGGACTTTACTGTTTACAGTTAGTCGGTCTACGTTGACTCACCGACCGACTAGTTTGTGAACTAGTCGGTCAGTGATGCTTCTTTGACCGACTAGTTGAGACTTACTGTTCACTCTAAAATTCTCCTAAGCTACTGTTTACCGTTAGTCGGTCTAAGAACGTTTGATGACCGACTAGTTGACAATCTAGTCGGTCAACTTTTGTTCTTGGACCGACTAAGTCAACTTGCCTTCAGACTAAGTTATTTTGCCTCTTAGTCGGTCTACGTTCATTGGATGACCGACTAGTTGTGAAACTAGTCGGTCAGACAGTGTCCTTGGACCGACTAGATTTCTAGGTCTGAAATTCTATCTCTTCTCAGATCTGCTCTTAGTCGGTCCATGCTTTGTGACTGACCGACTAGTTGATGAACTAGTCGGTCAGTGAGTGTTCTTTGACCGACTAATTCTCACAGATTTCTTTCCGTTGGAGATTGACCTAACTTGTTTCTATGGGTCCCTATAAATACGAACCTAGGTCATTTCTATCTTCAACAGAGCTACCATTAAGAGATTCATTGAGTTCTAAAGAGATAGCTATTCTCCCTCAAATCTAAAGCTCTCTTCCTCACAAGAAACCCATTCTCTCTCATTTCTAGATCTAGAGAGAAGCTTGTTCTTGGTGAGCTCTTCAAGCTATTGCTTGATTCAAGTTTCCAAATCATCCCTAGGCACCCATTGCTGCTCATTTCCTTGGTGCTAGGGTTTGGTAACTTCATCTTCCTCAAATCCTTCATTCCACCTATTGGGTAAGAAAAACTCAAGGTATAGGATTTTGTGGTAAGCTTGTTTATTTCATATTAAATTTTTTAATATTGCTTTGTGATTCTCTCGGTTGTGAGAGAAGGTTGTGATCCCGGGTTGTGGGATTCACGTTTGCTATTGCATGTATGATTTGATCTTGTGAAGGTTTTTCACAAGATATTCATAGTGGAAATCTTGAGTTAGGGTTTCTAACTCAAGTATCCGGAAGGGATCCGGGTGGTTGGGACGTAGGATCACCGGGAACAAGTCGGGGAGACTTGGGTGGATCCGAACCCATTAACATCGTTTGTTAGCATTGTTAATTTCGTTGTCGTCACTCAATTTAAGCTTCCGCAAATTGATTTGGTAGTTGATTGCAATTTAATTTGGAATTATACTCCTTATTATTTTAAAGTACTATTCACCCCCCCCCCCCTCTAGTACTTGTGCAGTAGCTGGTAGGGCATTACATTTGGTATCAGAGCCAGATACTCAGCTATGTCTGCCAACGACAACAAGACCGTGCCTCCACCTTCCAACTATGACACCTTCAGGAACCGTGAAGGAGCGTCATCGGTGATGGAAGGACATTCCTCTACAAGGCCTCCATTCTTCAACGGTACCAATTACGGGTACTGGAAATGTCGGATGGAAACCTTCCTCCGAAGTGCATCTTTATGGAGGACTACAATGAAGGAGTACATCGAGCCCGAAGAAGAAGATTTTGAGAAATGGACTACCGCGGAGGTCGCTGCGGAGGTAAGCAATGCCAAGGCAATGAACGCCTTGCAATGCGCATTGGAGCCCGAGGACTTCAATAAGATATGCACATGTAAGAGTGCATATCAAATTTGGAACTCTCTCCTCATACTACATGAAGGGACGAGTCGGGTAAGAGACTCTAAACTCGTTGTTGTAACCAAAGATTACGAAATGTTTCATATGCAACAGGGCGAGAAGATGAAAGAATATTACGCTCGCTTCGTTGACATAATAAACGAGTTAGAGGCCCTCGGCAAGATCTACACTCAAAAGGAGAAGTGCTTAAAGCTTATTGAAGGACTTCCCTCTTCTTGGGAAAAACGTACCTTCGCCATCGAGGAAGGTAATGACATGAACAAATATACCGTAGTTCAACTAATGGGTACTTTGATGTCATACGAGGTACGCAAAGATAGCAAGGTGAAGCTACAAGAAAAGATGAAGTCATATCTGAACCTAGATGCGCCTAAGAAAAAGGCGATTGCATTCAAGGCGGCTTCATCCACATCTTCCGATGATGAAGACTCGGAAAACGAGTTGGACTTGGAGTCCATGGCACTCATGGCCAAGAAGTTCAACCGTTTCTTCCGGAAAGGTAACTTCAAGACCAAAGGTAAATTTGGTTCTTCTAATGCCTCTTCCTCTCCTTTGTGTTTCAAGTGCAATAAGCCAGGACACATGAAAGCGGAGTGTCCTCTCAACAAACAAAAGGAGAAGTGGAAGGCGCCAAAATTCGATAAGTCCAAGAAATACAAAAAGGGGTACAAGAAAGGACTTGTCGGAGCAACATTCACCGACTCCGAGGATTCCTCAAGCGGAGAGTCGGATGATGAGAAAGTGGAGCAAGCACATATGTGCTTCATGGCAAGAGAGGAGAACGATCAAGGATCCTCCTCTTCCGATGATAGTAATGACGAAAGCGATGAGGTAACGATGGATGATCTTAGAAATGCTAACTCTCAACTTTGGTCAAAATACACTAAGTTAGTAAATAGATATACTAAGGTAAAAGATGACCTAGCTAGCATTCAAACATCGCCTAAGAATATCATCACCAACAACGACACCGTTGTTGAAGAGTTAAGAAATGAGATTGTGAATCTCAAATCTAAACTCGAACATGTTAGCATTGAGGATGCGGAAGAACATAAGATAGCGGATTTAACTTCTCAAAACTCAACTTTGAGTATTGAGAACGAGAATCTTAAATCTCGTGTTTATGTGCTCACATCGCAAGTATCCACTTTAGATACTTCAATGCGTTCTCTCAAAGAGAATTATGAGAACACATTAGGCCGAATCAATAGATTCAATAAAGGTAAGGACCATTTGGATAAAATCCTAAGTGACTTACTTCCGGCCAATCACCACATTGGTTTGGGGTATACGATGGGATGTCCATCCAAAGCGGCCACTACCTTTGTTAGGCCAACTTCCGGTGACTCTACGAGTGGTAGCAAACACTCTATTGGTAGTTCATCTACCAATGGTGCTTCCACCTCGTCCACACCCTCTTTCGGAAAGAAACCCACTATGGGTGGACCTCCAAAGAAGGGCCATGCTTATATGTACACAAATACCATGCCACGTAGGAACACACGTCCTACTCCACCATCTCACACATATGATGATTTTTATGCAACACATTCTCGGGCACGTGCACACCAAGTGAGACACCCTCACGCACGTGTTCCCACACATGCATATGTACACCCACCTCATCATATGAATAATTCTCGTCGTGCACCATTCCATCATGTCCCGTATGCCTATCCACAACATGCATCACGTAGAAATCAACGTAGCATGCATGCACCCAATAGGATGATGGCTCCCAAAATATTCACTATTTGGAGCCCAAAGGACACAAGCATGGACGAAAAACAAATGTACATGAATGCTTATTTTTCGGATGTTGTGCATAGTAAGAATTATGTGGGGAAGTCTAAGTCCACTTGGACTTGGCTTCCAAAGGTCTAATCCCTTGGACCCAATGACCTTGGGTACCATGATATGAAAGTGTCTATCTTTAGGTACTCAAGGAAAAGAAAAAGAAAAGGAGCAACAAATTTAAATTTAGCTCTAAAGGGAATTGGATACTCGATAGCGGGTGTTCAAAACACATGACGGGTGACGCTCGATTGCTCTCCGGAGTGGTTCCCATTGCGAATGGAAACCGCGTCGTATTTGGAGGCAACGAGAGCGGAACCATCATAGGTGTTGGTAAAGTCGGTAACCCCTCTAAACCCCTAATTAGTGATGTTTATCTTGTTAGTGGTTTAAAACATAATCTTATTTCAATAAGTCAACTCTGTGACAAAGGTTACAAAGTTAGCTTTGCGAAAGGATTGTGTCATATTTTAAGAAAGGATAATGAAAAATTATTATTTTCCGGAACTCGTCGTAAAGACATTTATATTTTGGATCTTCCTAAGTCATATGAACAATGTCTCGTTGCCAACACAAGTGAACAACACTTATGGCATCGACGATTTGGACATGTGAACTTTGGAACACTATATAAGCTTTCAAAATTGAATTCTATTAAAGGTTTTCCGAAGCTTGTTTTTGAAAAGAAAAGTTTTTGTGATTGTTGTCAACGTGGCAAGCTTCCTAAATCTTCATTTAAACCTAAGAAAAGCATCTCTACTAAACGGCCACTAGAGCTATTACATCTAGATTTATTTGGGCCAACTAGAGTAGCTTCCTTAGGAAATGCAAGGTATGGACTTGTCATCGTAGATGACTATTCAAGATTTACTTGGGTATTTTCATTGTGTAATAAAAATGAAGCTTTTGAAAACTTCACAATTTTTGTTAAGAAAGTACAAAATCTCTTAGGAACCACCATTGTCACTATTCGTAGTGATCATGGAGGTGAATTTGAGAATGAGTCTTTTGAGACATTTTGTGATGAAGTTGGTATTACTCACACCTTCTCTTTCCCTCGTGCACCTCCTCAAAATGGTGTAGTTGAGAGAAAGAATAGGACGCTAGTGGAGTGTGCTCGCACTATGCTTGATGATAGCCAACTTGGCCATCAATTTTGGGCGGAAGCGGTACACACCGCTTGCTATGTGTTTAATAGAATACTTTTGAGGCCCGGCACTAAACAAACTTGTTATGAATTGTTGTTTGGTAGGTTGCCTCAAGTTAAACATTTTCGTGTTTTTGGTTCGAAATGTTTTATTAAGAACACATATGGTAGTTTGGACAAATTCGATCCGAGATCCGATGAGGGGATTTTTGTTGGATATTCTACGCGTAGCAAAGCCTACCGGATATTCAACAAACGAACCTCAACGATCGAGGAATCGCTTCATGTCTCATTTAATGAAGGATTTGTTCCAACTAGAATTTCAAATGATAATGATTCTATGGATGTTTTATGTGATTCGTTTGATAATTCTAAGTCTAATGATTCTATTGAGACTAACCCAACTAATGAAGTTGTTGAGAATGTTCGAAGTGATCAAGGTATTCCCAAACGGCTTCATTCGGTTCGTGACCATCCCCATGAGCAAGTCATTGGCAATATCTATGATAGTGTCAAGACGAGATCGCAAGTTCACCACTTCGCAAATTGTGCCTTTGCCTCATCGATAGAGCCAAAGAATATTAATGAAGCATGCGAAGATAGCGCTTGGATCTTAGCCATGGAGGAGGAGCTCATTCAATTCGAGAGGAATGAAGTTTGGGAGCTTGTTCCATTGCCATCGAAGAACCACACCGTCATAGGGACAAAGTGGATCTTCAAGAACAAAACCGACGAAAACCAAGTCGTCGTCCGGAACAAAGCTCGGTTAGTAGCTCAAGGCTATCGTCAAGAGGAAGGTATCGATTTCGAAGAATCTTTCGCTCCGGTAGCTAGATTAGAATCAATTAGATTACTTTTGTCTTTTGCATGCCATAAGAATTTTAAATTATTTCAAATGGATGTTAAAAGTGCATTTTTAAACGGAGATGTCGTTGAGGAAGTTTACGTTTCTCAACCTCCGGGCTTCGTAAATGAAAAATGTCCAAATCACGTTTTTAAACTAAAGAAAGCTCTTTATGGTTTGAGACAAGCTCCTCGAGCTTGGTATGATCGCCTAAAGAATTTTCTTTTGGATTTGAATTTTAAAATGGGCGAAGCCGATTCAACACTTTTTATTAAGCATGCGAATAATGATATTTTATTAGTTCAAATTTATGTTGATGATATCATTTTCGGTGCTACTAACTTCGCTCTTTGCGAAGAGTTTTCTAATGTGATGAAGGAACAATTTGAGATGAGCCACATGGGCGAACTCAAATATTTCTTAGGTCTCCAAATTCGCCAAATGAACGAAGCAATCTTCATCCACCAAACGAAGTATACGGTGGAGTTGCTAAAGCGATTTGGAATGGAGAATGCCTCCGGGAAAAAGACTCCAATGAGCACGACTACGCATCTTGACAAGGATACGGGCGGTAAGGATGTAGACATTCGTCTATATCGAGGTATGATAGGTAGTTTGCTTTATCTTACCGCAAGTAGGCCCGATATTATGTTTGCCATATGTATATGTGCTCGTTATCAGTCTCAACCTAAGGAGTCTCACTTAGTAGCGGTAAAGCGTATTTTTCGCTATCTAAGTTACACATTAGATTTTGGATTACTTTATCCGAGATCTAGCACATATGAGTTAGTCTCATATAGTGACGCTGATTATGCGGGATGCAAATCCGACAGGAAAAGTACTAGTGGCACTTGCCATTTTCTAGGAAATTCTCTTGTCTCTTGGTTTTCCAAGAAGCAAAATTCGGTATCACTTTCAACCACCGAGGCGGAATACATTGCCGTCGGTGCCGCTTGTGCCCAGGTTCTTTGGATGAGACACACATTGAAGGATTTTGGTATTCATTGTGATACTAGCCCTATCATGGTGGATAACCAAAGTGCTATTTGTCTTTCAAAGAATCCGGTGCACCATTCCCGATCGAAACACATAGATGTCCGACACCATTTCTTAGATGATCATGTTGCTAAAAAGGACATCATTTTAGTGTACGTTGAAACCCAAAAGCAAATCGCCGATATTTTCACGAAACCCCTAAAGGAGGACTCCTTTGTGCGATTGCGTCGAGAATTGGGTATTATGGGTGAATCCGAAATATAGGATTCATATTTCAATTCAATCATCTTGCATGCTAATATATTTCGCGATATTTCATTCATGCTAGATTAATTGAATTTTTGGGAATTTTATGTGATTTATTCGAATTTATTGCTCGAATTCGTATTTCAATGTCGTATTTAAGATTTCGACGTTTTATGGGGTAATTTAGATGACTAATGAGTGAGTTAGGATGTTTCATCCAAGTGGTTTGTGAAGAGAAATCAAATTTCAATTTTTGGACTCTTCTAGTCGGTTTCAGTTCACTTGTCAACCGACTAGATGCTCATCTAGTCGGTCTGCAAATGAACTCAGACCGACTAGATCAAGCAAATATCCATCTCCTATCATTTTCTTTCGTTAGTCGGTCATAGTACACTTTCCGACCGACTAGATTGAAAACTAGTCGGTCAGTAAGTATACTGCGACCGACTAAATTTTGCCCTAAAAATCCCTATGTGCCTCTGTTTCGACTTAGTCGGTTCAGGCTCATTGACCGACCGACTAGATCGTAATCTAGTCGGTCAGTGCTTGAACTGTGACCGACTAAGTGTGTTAGGGCAGTTGAGTCTTTTCGCTTCCCGACCGACTTATACTCATTCTTCATCCGACTAATCTCTCTATTAGTCGGTCTTCTCTCCAGCTCACACTCGAAAACCCCAAACCCCCATCGAGCCCCTTCGCATTCTCGTCGTCTCCGGCCATTTCTCCGGCCATCGCCGCCGTCCGCCGCCGTCGACTCCATCTCCTAGGTATCTTCCTCCCTCTCCTAGGTCGATTTCTTGCCCTAGGGTTCGATTTCTCCTCCTAGGTATTCTAGGGTTTGGTTTATTTTCGAATTTCTTGATTTCTAGGGTTGTTAGCTTGTGATCTCTAGGTTGCTTGTGATTTTCTTCGATTGATTGTGCTCGTAGTACTATGGCTAAGACTCGCATTCCGATCGCCTCTTCCGGGGCCTCTCCTATGACCGTAGAACAACCTTCGGACCCTAGGAATCCCCCGAAGCCTAAGCGTCGTGCCAAGTCAACCCAAGGCTCTCCATCTTCGCCTCCTCCTAAGAAGCCTAGGACTGCCATAGTTAAACCCCGCAAATCCAAGACCAAAAAGCCTATTCTTCACACTCCGGCTACTCCTCCCGATTCCGACACTGATTTTATTCCTGAGGATGAGCCTACTAGGGAACCTACCCCACCTCCGAAGACTCGTAAGGCCAAGGGTAAAGCTCCAATGCCAGTTGGCGGTGTAGACATATCGTTGTGCCGCGATGACCCTCAGTGTCTCGCTGCGTACAACCGTATAGAGCACTGTCCACTGTTGTTGGAGCATTACGTTCAGTTCTCTGATTTTCTCGGCCTTGCTGATCTTCTCTCTTATAGTGGCCTTCTAGACTATCTCCGATACGACCCCAAGGCCAATCCCAAACCGTATCCTCGCCTCGTGAAATTGTTCTATGCCAATCGCATTCGAGGCCAGTACGATGCCAGCCACTCCATTGAGACGACTGTCTTGGGAACTCCTATAGTTCTCACGGCAGAAATCTTGGGGGAGATTCTTGGTTGTGCGTCGTGTGGTCTCCTCCCCTCGGACATTTCCGTAGACGACATTTCTTCCTTGGATCAGTCTATTCTTTCTGAGATTTTCCAGGTTATCCCCTCCGCATTCATTGGTGTTCCATCGAAATCTTTTAAGCCGAATGCGTGGGTTCTTAACCTGATTTTGAAGTTGTGTCTCCTCCCTAAGTATGGATCCTCTTCTCTCCCATCCCAGCCGTTCTTGAAACTCATATACGCTCTTTTCTTGGGGTGCGAGATAAATTGGGCTCGCGTGATACTCGATAAGATGGATTCTTTCGAGTGTATACGCAAGACCAATAAGTCTGCGCACATTCCATACCCCTGCTTGTTGACCCTCGTATTTCGTCATTTTCGAGTTCCTCTCCCTCCTGACGATGAGCGTCCTTTGGGTACGCCTCTGAACGCGACGGCCGTGAAGAAATCTCTAGCGGCTCTTCGTCACGTGCAGAGGTCTACCGCATCTGCATCTCAGTCTACTCTGTCAGCTGCTGCAGCCTCGTCTTCCCCTGCTACATTGGACGATGTCGTACGCCTACTTCGTCAGCACGACTCCCGTTTGGCTCGTACTGAGGAGGTAGTCTGCTGTATGGCTCGTATGATGGGGATTGAGCTTCCTCCTTCGGTGTCTGAGGCCGAGGAGATGGACGATGAGGAGCTCGACGAGCTTGCTACTTCTTTTGCCCGTGGCGATGAGGCCACTGCTGCTGCTGCTGCTGGTACTTCCACTTCTGCTCCTGGAGTTGCCACCACTTCCGGTGTTCCAGAGCCATCTGCTGCAGCTCTTCAGCCTTCTGAGCCTGCTGCTGACCCAGTTTCCGAGCCTGCTCATGTATCTGCTGCTGCTGCTTCTGTCGAGACTCATGCTGCTGTTGAGCCTGTTGCTGAGATCTCCACTCCTGCCCCGACGATTCCATCTGTTGAGACACCTCTTCTCCCTGCAGAGCCTGAGTCCACTCCGTCGACTGGACCCACGGACGCTGCAGATCCAGCCTCCTCCTCGTGATCGTCTGTTCCGAGGACTCTCCACTGCATTCTGGATGATATATTTTAGTGAGAGTGTTTTGGGTTAGGATGGGGTTGAGAGATGCTTTGATGTATTTTTTTTGTGCTTTCTGGTTGTCGGTGTTAGATTTTATGATATGACGATGTTGATGATGATGATGTACTTTTTGTTGTTTATATAGATGATGTGTCTCACTTCATATGATGTACCTCATATATTCGATGTGATATCTTTTTGGATGTACTCATGTTGTCTATATATATATATATATATATATATATATATATATATATATATATATGTTCATCATCGTTCACTTTGTCTTTTATTCGTCGTGCAAATTTTAATATTCGTTGCATACATTTGAAATGTGATTTCGTCGCTCGACGCATAAAAACTTGGTTAAATAGATTTAAATTCTATAATTGTATAGAATTGTTTTCCATGCACAAATTTAACCAAGAATATTGAATATTGAAGAGTATGTTTCTTTATTCAAGAAATGAATAAACATTTGGTATTTTTGATGATTTTGATTATCGTTGATTTTTATTGATAATGGAAAATTTGGCACACCTTGTTTTGATTTCCACAATTTTCCCTTGGTGTCAAGTTGGTCCATTGTCTTTGTCTACGACTCCCGATGTTGGATTTTACATTTCCTAGTTGTTGTCGTTGTATGCCCCCCATTTTTGGGATAATGCCAAAGGGGGAGAGATAATGATAATAAATAGCGCAAATGAAAATTTAACTCAATATCCAAGAATCTAGTTTGATATGTTAGATTCAGGGGGAGTTAAGATATATATAAGGATTTTCAAAATCCGATATTTCAAAAATCAATTCACTTTATTTATCTTACTCGTCTGCTTGATGCAATTCATTTATATTCAATTTGGAATTAACGTGTCATCAATGCAGGGGGAGTAAGTATTTTTCATTTGAATTACTATTTTTGATTATTATTTATGTTGGTTTGTCATCACCAAAAAGGGGGAGAATGTTGAATATTGGACTCCCCGGATTTGGTTTTGATGATGAGCAAACATAAATAATTCATGAACTAACAATTTGTGAGCGCAGTTTTGGAGATCGTCGCCAATTTCACGAGAATATTCAAAGCGACATCTCAACACTTTCCAAAGCTCATATTCATGACTAAAGCTTCGTTGAAGCTCCTGCAACGCTTTGGAAGTTATGAAGATTCAATCGAAGCTCTCAAAGACCGTTTATTAAGGTTTTATTTATAGTCATTTAGTTTCGATTGATAGAATGTTAAGCCTTGAGTATATCTTACGTTTCTATCTTCATTACGCTCATTTCGTAGCTCTAGGATCCTTGCACAAGTTCATTCTAACTTCCTCGAAGCGTCGCGCTTCGATTCGGACTTTGTTGTGCATGTTAGTTGGTACAAGAACAAGTACTGACCGACTAGATGGTGATCTAGTCGGTCGGCAACTGTTCTTGGACCGACTAGTTTGATTCCTTAATTTCTTGGACTTTACTGTTTACAGTTAGTCGGTCTACGTTGACTCACCGACCGACTAGTTTGTGAACTAGTCGGTCAGTGATGCTTCTTTGACCGACTAGTTGAGACTTACTGTTCACTCTAAAATTCTCCTAAGCTACTGTTTACCGTTAGTCGGTCTAAGAACGTTTGATGACCGACTAGTTGACAATCTAGTCGGTCAACTTTTGTTCTTGGACCGACTAAGTCAACTTGCCTTCAGACTAAGTTATTTTGCCTCTTAGTCGGTCTACGTTCATTGGATGACCGACTAGTTGTGAAACTAGTCGGTCAGACAGTGTCCTTGGACCGACTAGATTTCTAGGTCTGAAATTCTATCTCTTCTCAGATCTGCTCTTAGTCGGTCCATGCTTTGTGACTGACCGACTAGTTGATGAACTAGTCGGTCAGTGAGTGTTCTTTGACCGACTAATTCTCACAGATTTCTTTCCGTTGGAGATTGACCTAACTTGTTTCTATGGGTCCCTATAAATACGAACCTAGGTCATTTCTATCTTCAACAGAGCTACCATTAAGAGATTCATTGAGTTCTAAAGAGATAGCTATTCTCCCTCAAATCTAAAGCTCTCTTCCTCACAAGAAACCCATTCTCTCTCATTTCTAGATCTAGAGAGAAGCTTGTTCTTGGTGAGCTCTTCAAGCTATTGCTTGATTCAAGTTTCCAAATCATCCCTAGGCACCCATTGCTGCTCATTTCCTTGGTGCTAGGGTTTGGTAACTTCATCTTCCTCAAATCCTTCATTCCACCTATTGGGTAAGAAAAACTCAAGGTATAGGATTTTGTGGTAAGCTTGTTTATTTCATATTAAATTTTTTAATATTGCTTTGTGATTCTCTCGGTTGTGAGAGAAGGTTGTGATCCCGGGTTGTGGGATTCACGTTTGCTATTGCATGTATGATTTGATCTTGTGAAGGTTTTTCACAAGATATTCATAGTGGAAATCTTGAGTTAGGGTTTCTAACTCAAGTATCCGGAAGGGATCCGGGTGGTTGGGACGTAGGATCACCGGGAACAAGTCGGGGAGACTTGGGTGGATCCGAACCCATTAACATCGTTTGTTAGCATTGTTAATTTCGTTGTCGTCACTCAATTTAAGCTTCCGCAAATTGATTTGGTAGTTGATTGCAATTTAATTTGGAATTATACTCCTTATTATTTTAAAGTACTATTCACCCCCCCCCCCCCCCTCTAGTACTTGTGCAGTAGCTGGTAGGGCATTACACGTAGTTACCCCGAAAAGGAGCAAAACGGCTATCCATTTACTCATGTTGTTACTAACCGACTCTTTAGTATTCGGGAGCTCAACGGGTGGATGGGCTGTCACTTTGACTGGGCACGCGAATAACATCTTATTTGGGCTTATGGGCTTATGGGCTTATGGGCTTTTGGTCTGAGGCGATGTATTCATCTTGGGCTTTTTTATTTGAGTAGAATATTTTCCCTGACACGTAGGCCGACCCAATGTAGTAACAACACTAAAGCAAAAAAATTAAATGTTAAGAATGCAATGATTATATACTGATAATAACAACAAAATAATAACATATGAATATTAAAATATGATATATAGCATATAAAAAATATTTGTTGCTCCTAGTTTGTGCAAAAAGAGTGGATAACCATCAGAATAGTAGCTAACCATCGTAGTACAATGAGAGAAGTGACTGTGATCATCAACATTAGCGTGTAAATCAGTCTTTATTCAGCTAGCAAATGTCCAAACGAGCTGAAATATGGCGTGTTTGGTTGCTTATAGCCTACAGTGGAGAGAAATTGTGATGTGTTCCACGATGAACGGGTTTTTGTGGATTGCGGGTGAGGATCCGCTTGGAGAGGACCTTGCCACAAAACCAAAAAATGTTTCTTAATTTCCTTTTCTTCTAATTCATCACAAAAGCCAACCTTATTTGCTCTCTTTTCTGTTTTGATAACCAATTTTTCACAACTATTCAAACACAAAAAATGTTATAGCCCCACAAATTTTCTTTTCAAAATCAACTTTCTAACTGTTGTGAAGCATCATCTTTGGGGGGAAGACCCCAGTCCTTTATTTATAGTAGAGGGATGAGCGTATATGGATGAGATACAATGATATGATCTTATCCTATGGATAAGATATAATCCCCAATACAAACATTATCCGTTTACAACACTCCCCCTTATCCAACCATAAGCGTGGACTCTACGCATGAATACTTCGGGATTCTGAGCGTCATATGAGTCTCACAAGGGGTGAATACTTCAGGATCCTGAGTTGATGTGATTTTCCTCGTTAAAACCTTTGGCTATGGAAAACCATATGGGAAAAAGCCATAGCTAAGGGAAAAAGTACAAATTTCCTCTAGCTCCACCTGATTTGTTCATGCCCTAGGCTTTCAGATCTCTTAGCCATTTTTCATCACTTCTAATTACAACATTTCGAAAATATACACAGATTACAAATATCACCATCATTAAGCAGTTGCTGAAACCAAAAACTCTGGAGATGTGTGCTTTGTTTCGTCGCCTCTGATGTGGTCTCCTCAAAAATGGGGTAAGCAAGTGGCACGGTCTTCAGATTATGTGGTCAACTCTAAAAGACCAGCCTCTATCCCAGTTGTCACTGGGATGTGATGTACCACCAGGGG
Organism: Scilla litardierei; assembly: GCA_030789695.1. NCBI lineage: Eukaryota > Viridiplantae > Streptophyta > Magnoliopsida > Asparagales > Asparagaceae > Scilla > Scilla litardierei. The sequence continues at coordinate 265,067,909 of CM061133.1, read as the reverse complement.
CACTCAAATACACCATTGGTTTGTCTCTAGAATGGTGAGGATCTCAGAATGATAAGATGATGTTGCCTTCATAGTTTGCTTTGCAGATCTGCACTAGATGGTCGTCCCACTATGGATACCCAGTCTGTCATTTCTCACTGTAGAGGTCGAACCTCTAACCTGCATTAGCATAAGCATGTATGATAAATTCTTTTTATTGTAAGCCCAAATCTCTTGACCCTGGGAGGAAGCACAGGAGATGCTTAACTCTGGTCTAATGGCACTTTTTAGGTGCCTAATTGTATCTAACTAGTGAATTTACTGCAACTACTATATCAAAACACGTTCAGTTAGCTAGGAGTGCACTAATTACACTTAGACAAGTGACTTCAGGACCAAGTATATCATCCCCTTCTTCCAGCGAACAGAATGGGTCTTTTTGTACATCCATTGAGCGTACTACCATTGGTGTACTTATTGGATGACAATGGTCTTTTTAATTTCTTCAACACACTCAGGGCGTATGAATTTTAATGTAACAGGATTTTATCTTTTTAGATAAATCGGTGAGCTGTGACTAATCTTTATTTTGCTTAGGTATTTCATTTCAAATTTGATAGTCAGGCTTGAACAAATATTTCGGTTTTCTCTTCAGGAGATCCGATGAGATTTAAGTTATTTACAACTATGATCTCAAATCCTATCCTTTGCTCTTTTAAAAGATGTAAAGACAACCCTTAGTAGGAATCCTTGCCTTGTCAAGTAATTCTCTTGGTTGTAAAATATTTATTATTCTTATTATTCTTCTTCTTCAATAGAATAAACGTCTCGAAGTCTATTTAGGCATTTTAAGGAAATGTGAAATTTATCTTTATTAAGATATCTATAGAGGTGTGCCATCACAACATCCAATATCAGCATATCTAAAATTTCCTTTGCCAAATCATACGGTATTCACAGTGTATAACTTAGGGAATCTGATTCATCATTTATGAGTCATGCTCATTTTAATTTGTTTATTTCCCAGTTTCAGAGAAAATAACCTTGAGCTATAGGTTGTACCTTATAGCATACGATTTTGTACTTATTTATTCTTCTTTGTGCAATACTTATGTTTGACCCCACAGGTTTGACACCTTTTGGTGTCTGGACTTTAGGTCCGAACACTTCACGCTTATGCAGTTTATCTTTTATTGCCACGTTCCATGTTTGGCCAATCTATACGTTTGCATTTAAGCAACGAAGTACGAAACGATATTATATAATTATCATCGCTTATACGATATATGTGGTAATATGATACGTGAATAAATTGTCGGCAATTGTGTTTTTTCTGTCCAACACCTCCCTAGTACGTACAACATTTATTATCATTTCAGTTTTTCCTGGCATTTCCTCTGTATTGGATCCTGGGAAGGGTGAGGATATGGACATGAGCTCATTGTCATGTGGTAGTATTGTCTTAAGGTCTCCAGAAGTTTTTCTTTTTCTTTGATTTTTGTCCTTGGAGTCTGGTGGTCTGCCTCTTTTCTGTTGAGGAACAGCCACTTCTGCTACTGGTGGATTGCATCCATTCTCGGGAATATCAATCCTAGCTGGAGTATTTGCAGTAGGGATGGGTGACCTGAAAATCTTCTTGTTGTCAGTAAATGAGTCCGGTAATTGACTATTTGTAGGATCTTCAAGATCTCATCTTTACATTTCTTTGTTACCGGATCATAGTGGGTTTATAATTTTGTATCCTACGATACTATTTGTGTTGCTCGAGATTTTTCAGTATCTGGACCCAATTTGGGGAAATTCGTCTCATCAAATTCACAGTCTTCCAGACATGCCTTAAATGCGTCCCCCGTTTGGGGTTCTAGGTATATTATTGGAGACGAGTCAAACCCTATATAGATACCTAAAGGACGTTTAGGACCTTATTTTTGTTCTCTGCGGTGTTGCTATGGGGATATAAACTGTGCAACCGAAAATTCTCAAGTAAGAGATGTTCGGTGGTATTCCATGTGCAAGTTGCATTGGAGAGAGACTCTGCCCTCCAGATGGTCTTATTCTTATTTTTATTAACGGTGCAGCATGCAATATTGCATGTCCCCATGCATTCACCGCAATTGGGATTTCATGGACGTGTAATTCATTGGAGTCTTTTTATTAATGACTCTTTCAACCCATTTTGGGTATGAACATGTGATATATGATGTTCAATTTCTATCCTAGTTGCTAGGCAGTATTCTTGAAATGACCGGGAGATAAATTCCTCAGCATTAACCAGACGTATTTACTTTATCTGGTTGTCTGGAAAATGCACCCGTAATATTATTATTTGTTCCAATAGCTTTGGAAACGCTAAGTTACCGGTTGATAGTAAACACACATACGAATATTTTGAGGATGCAGTAATTAGTACCCTAAAGTATCGAAATGGCCCACTAGGGGTGGTGGATTTGTCCACATATATCTCCTTGATTCTTTCGAGGAAGCATGGAGATTTTTTTGTTGTAGTAGAGATGGCCTTAATGATTAGTTTTTCATTAAGCTATGCAAGGTATTTCTCCCTTCTGAAGAATCTTCTGGTTCTTCATGTCATGCCCATAGGATGGGGATAAGATGCGATGCATCATAACCGATCCAGGGTGGCCAAATCTGTCATTCCAAAGTAGAAACTTGGCTGATATCAGGCACTTCATGTGCTCCGTCAAATTTGCTTCCTCTCTCCGAATCATTGTATGATAGAGGCCTGATGAAAGACTCTTAAAACGTTCAAGTATGGATTTTACTCCTTTTTCTTGAGACGTTACATACAGATGTTTATTATTCGTTCACATTTGCAGTTATAAGTGGAATCCGTTTAAACGATTATCCTTGAAACTTAGTAAGTTTCTTTTTGAATTCGGAGAGAATAATGCATCCTTTTTAATTTCTGTGTCATTTAGGAGCAATAGAGTTGTGTTCCCAAAACCTTCAATAATATTTGATGGCTCTAATATTTATTGGGCTTTCATATGCTATGAAAATAGCATTTGTATTGAAGGATCGTATGTATTACTGTCTACTAATCAGTTATTAGAGCAATTCATCTATTAAAAGATGAATCATATAAGCATATTTCATTTCAAAAAAACATTTTCACATTTATTCATACTTCATTCAATCATTCAGATAACTCTCATAACATTATTTTTCAAAACAAAGATAAAAATGGCTAATCGAACAAGTCGTTTTTTTCGAAGTCATCAGCAATGAACTGGGCTAGAGCATTGGTGGTCACCAGATTTGTTTCAGATTTCTGCTTTAAGCGTTATTTGTACACGGAGTTCTGCACACTCTAGACCAGTATCCATTCAAGCCACAGCTATGGCACTGGTCTTCCCATCCCCTTCTAAGTGGGGGTGCATCATTATTGGTATTATTTCTGCACCAAGTAAACATCTGCATCCCTTCATTTCTTCGATGTTGGACTTGACCTCTGGCCTTTTTATTTGGCCCCCCTTTGTGGTCTTCCTTTCCTTTTATTATCTTTCTTCTTTTTAGAAGGAGATGCATTGTGAACTTCTGGGAGGAGGGCAGTGCCAGGGGGTGCATATCATGAGTGGCGAGGAGAAGCTCTCTGTTTTGTTCAGCAATGAGTAGACATGACATCAGCTCAGAATACTTGGTGAATTTTTGTTCACGGTATTGTTGCATCAGTATCGCATCCTTTTCGTGGAAAGACATATACATCTTTTCCAGCATGCGATCTTCTGAGACTTTTTCACCACACAACTTTAAGCGTGAGGTGATGCTAAAAAGAGCTGAGTTGTACTCAGCTATGGACTTAAAGTCATATAGTCTCATGTTCTCCCATTCATAACGTGCCCTTGGAAGTATACCATCTTTCTAATGTTTATATCTTTCCTCGAGGACAGTCCACAGCTCAAGTGGATCTTCGACCGTAAGGTATTCAGCCTTTAGGGTCTTATCCACATGGCAACGAATATAAATAATGGCTTGTGCCTTTTCAATGTCAGTCGCCTTTCCATCTTTGGTCACAATAGAAATAAGGGATTTATCTCGCATGTGAAATTTAACGTCGGGCTGCCAGCTCAAATATTTTCTCCTTGATGCATCCAGCACTTCGAAATCAACGCTTGAGATTTTTGCCATTTTATCTAGCAGAGCACAAATTTGCATGAATTAATAATACGTAAAACATTTTCATGTGGTGTCAATTTTTAAATGAATAAGCTAATTGCGTGGATTGGTCAGTCCCACATAAAATAAAAATGTTCAAAGTCCATATTACAGTCCATATTACACAAATGAAAGCGAAAATTTACATCTTTGGAAACCTCTTGGGTCCCATTTTTAAATTCTTCTGCTTCAAGAGTGGCCTCCGCCTCCATGGAAAGTACTCATAGGTCTTGGACATTACATAATTTTCTCACTACAATTTCTCTCAAAAAGAAACGAAACTTGCATGAAAAGTAAGATCTGGGACTAAAAAGCCGATCCAAAGCCACAATTAGCCATCCAAGCAACAATTTGTGCTTATTAAATATTTTCATAACACATCACATGCATCATAGATACAGAATAGGATAAACATAATAATTTAAATACTTAATAATTATTCAGACCACGGGACGATGTCATACACCGTTAGGTTAGGTGTCTAACGGAAGAGCGGTTACAGGATCTTTGTAATTATTAAGTTAATGCCGCACAATTAAGCAAAAGTTTATCACAGAAAATAAGCCATAAAACGTGATGTAATGCATATAAATATGATCCTAAAGAGTGTGTCATATATTAAAAATATGACATTCTTTGTGCATTAAGGGCTAATTCAAATAAATTTGAATAATGTCTAAATTTATTTATTCATTTTAAAGGGAAGAAAGTTTTCCTTTTTAACCCCCAAATGATCCCAATAAATCCCCAAATTCACCCATTAAGGTCCCCACTTACCCTTTAAATCAATATTTTTCTTCAATTTGTAAGGCCCATAACACCCCCTCCCCCCAACAATTTTATCTCCTCCTTTATGCCTCTTTTTTTCACTTTAATGGCTTGCGGGCTGCGGGCCTCACGCCCGAAGCAAGTTTTTTTAAAGTAGGCTTGTGGGCCTGAAGCCCGCAACAAGGCTTCAGGCCTGCAGCGCATTTTACTGTCGGTTTTTTTAAATAAATAAAGGAATATGGGCTTGGTCCAAGAAGGCCCAAGCAATTTGGAGGGGGCGGCAGCTAAGGTTTGCCCCCCCCCCCCCCCCCCCCCCCCGGTTTGAGGCCTTAGAGATATGGGCGACGGGAGGGACCGTTGCCGCCCCCACAGTGAGTCACCCCCCACCCCCGTTTGAGGCCTTAGAGATATGGGCGACATGAGGGACCGCCGCCGCCCCCACAACGAGTCACCGCCAAGAAGGCGGGGAGTGGAGGGGTCCGATTGCCACCGCCAACGGCGGGGATGGGGAGGTCCGATTTCCTCCGCCAACAACGGGGAGGGGGTCCGATTTTCTCTGCCAACGACGGGGTGGGGCAATAGCCACTGTCGAAAACATGGTGGGGAGGGTTTTGACGCCGACTTCAGGGCGGGGATGGAGGGGTCTAACTCCGCCTTCTGGGCGCGGAGGGAAACGGAACCGCCGGGAGCTCAAGAGCCACGCGTCGAGGTTTCAACCGATTATATATATATATTAACACACACCAATCTCTACCAGGATTACGAAGAGATGTATATTAAACACCAAAATTAAAGACTTACAGCTTGAAACCATAGCCTTAAAGCTCTGGCTCTAATTTACAAATAAAAATTAAAAGAAAGAAAGAAAGAAAGAAAGCTAAGGAAAGAACATAAGAAGATATTTGGACATGTGTGTATATCACCGAATGCTGAAGATGATGCCTTTTGCTTCCTTTTATAGCTGTGAGAGCTCCTTACGAGTGATCCTTTAATGACAGCTGGCTGTTCAGTGCATATTACTCTTGCCGAATAGTGAAGATGTTTAAATAATAAAGATGATTCAATAATTCTGGGCTGAAGCGACGTAAAATTGTCCGTTGGTGGCAGTGCTACCGTGCTGCTATAGTAGACGATTCGTCTTTTTGCGGCTGCACAAGAATCTTCACTGTGCCTTTTGCGACTCTTCTTTGTCTTCTTTTGATAATTGAGATTACTCGCTAGTGTGGAGTGCTGTTATCCATCACTAAGAGCGGCTCTCCAAGGCTCGGCTCAAAGCAAAGTAAGATAGGTGTCGGGTACTCAATGGGCCCCATCGCGCACCGAATCTTCTTTATCTCTGATCTTATCTCCAGGAGTGGCAGATATCTCTTAAAGGATAAGTATAACTTTGAAGAAGGTAAAACTAATTACCTTGATAGAGTATAACTCTTTATAAGAAATTTCTTATGCTGACATTTTATAAATGTTCAATACCTTTCCCTTTATCCTTTTTAGGGATCATTATAATTTCATCCCAAATATTTATAGAAATCTCTACATTGGGATCTTGTGCATCTGTGAGAGATATATCTATCCCTTGAGTACTATTTGAAATAACTTGAGTATGGGTACTCTGGACTGACATAGTATCACTATTGTCAAAAGCTTCAAAAATTGTCTTTTTATATTGTCAAGACATTTTTACTGAATTTCAGCGTCAGATGCAAGAGGGTATTTCTTTCTGCATTTGTAACATTTAATGTTACTAGCACCTTTCTTCGATGGTTTGGTCTTTATGCTTTTAGAGTCGCTATTAGAGTCTATTTCCTTAAAGAATTTCTTTTTCTTGGAGGAAGAAGTATGATTCTTCTTACTATCATTATAATTTTCTTTGACACGTTTTCTATAATCAGTAGCATAAGGTTGGTCAAAGGCAAATTATTGACAGAACTCTCCAAGTTCATTTTTACCTATAAATCTATAAGACTTCAAGTGATGCTTAGCTTCATGTCATTACACAAAGCTAAACCCTCTTTAATACATGCATTGATAAGAGTTCCATAAGTAAAAGACTCATAAGGAAAAATACCATTATTATTACCTTTGAGCTGATTACAAACTCTATAAGCAAATAAATTAGGTAGTCCATCTATAAATTTGGACTTCCAATGTGTGCTATTAGTATCACGGAGATTCATTACCATACTTAGGAATGTATCTTTATACCATCTGAAATGGGTAAAAGATGGACATCTTAAGTTTTGTAATAAAGTTCTAATTCTTTCACCTTGGTCTGTATAAGCTCCAGTGAAATGATTGGTTATTGCCAATATTAATGTATACACAGCATCTTCATTCTGTGTACCATTCTCTTGTTTTACAGCATTTAGAATCTCAGACTGAGACTCAGATGTGAGATAGTTATCCCACCAGCCTTCTAAAATGCCAGTAAAACCACAAGTTATAAACTGAGTAATAACTTTGTCAGAATTATTATTTTGAAGACAAATAGTGGAATACATCAGCATTCGATGCATAGTAGCAAAGATCTGATTATCGGATAAACCATCAATATTCCATTCATAAATGTTGTGACCGTTATAATCGGTCTGAATATAAGTATCATTCTCTCGAACAATACATCAACAGGAGTTGGCCTTTTATAATAATATCGTTCCAACTGTTTAGAATGATCAGTAAGCTTATTGATAGTAGAGAATTGATTCTCTATGGCCAATACTTGATCTGGTTTAAACAAATCATCTGCTGATGTTTCCTCATCATCAGTGTAAATAACTGAAGAGGTTACTTGATCTGATATAACCAAATCATCTTCTAATGTTTCCTGATCTATTATAACCACATCATCATCTGATGCTTCCTCGATATCAGTATTAATGATATCAGTATCGATAACTGAGGAAGTAGATTGCTCAACATCAGTATCAATAACTGAAGAAGTGGATTGCTTACCATTAACAGTATGTAACTTCGAAGTACTGAACGTCTTAGTTAAAGCATCAATGACTTCAGCAGTTACTTTATCACTGATATTAAAACCAGAGATATCAATAGGTGGTTTGATAACCACCTGCTTGGTTTGAAACGAAGTTTTTTAATGCCTCTATTTCTATAAGAGATGGAAGAATATTATTCAATTTCCGAATAAGTCCATTGAGAACATCTTCAATCCTTGTAAGCTTTTGTCCAACAACTTGAAGATGGAGATTAAAGTAATTAATCTGTTTGATGACCTTATTAAGCTCTTTCAAGACAGAATCATCAGACTCAATTGGCTTTATAAAAGCCGTTGCTTCTAAGGTAGTTGTTGAAAGCCCATTTAACCTTAGAGGTTTTGTAGGAGGGTAAAGAGATATAATGGAAACACCTGGTTGGGATTTCCATTGCTTGTAGTGTTCTTCTAAACCACCAATTCTCTTTACTTCCCTTTGAAGATATAACTTCAAGAACTAAGGAACAAAAGATATAATCTTCTGTTGTTTGTTAAGTGTCTCATAATAACTTGATATGAATTCATGTTGTTCTTCTTTAGAAAAAACTTTGAAGAACCAATTACGACACTCAGAGTTTATTTTGCTTTGGAATTTCTGATTCAGTAATTCCCTTATTCTACTGCCTGGTGTAAAATCCATAAACAACCGTTCCTATTTGAAAACTCATTTCAGAGTTTGTAGGGGAAAGCTTTTCTTTCTCTTTGTAAATAGGATGAGGTATATTATTATGGGATATATTAATCCCTTGAACCTCATTGATTCTATAAGAATCATAACTAGGTACAGATCTTCTGGATGCACTAGTGACATCAGATAGTCTGATAGTCCTAGTAAGATTAAACATGATATCAACATCATCATCAGTCGTTTGAATAATTTGATCAATTTTTTGATTCATAATGGGCTGAGGTTGGATAGCATTGGGTATAACCCAACTATCAGGAAAGTTTACTTCTGTCCATTTTATCTGTCTGTTAACAGCAATATGGGATGAAAGTAAATCTGTTTCAACTAAGACAGTTTTTCCTGGCTTAGTATGTACTTTAGCCTTAGGAGCTAAAGTGTTCAATACTTTGTAATAGATGCGGTATATAATCACAACCGTTTCTGATCCAGGTAAGAATGCATAACCATGAGTCTTAATATTAAGACCTACAGCTTCAAGTATGTTTGGATCAGTTAGAGATAAACTCAAGTTTGGGTATACGTTGAAGTATACAGGTCCATTACATAGACTGGTTTTCATGATACCCATAAGGGACTGAGTCTAATTAAGACATATAGCATCATGCAAACAGGCCAATAATGAAGCATTCAACCCTTGAAGGGTAAAGGTCGGAAAGCAACCTGGATTAATCCAATATGGATATACTTATATCGTTCCATATATGGTTCGATATCTTCAGAGCTAAACAATTGTATAGTCTGCTCACTCTGATCAAATGTGAAGGTTCTTTCTAATGTCTTTATAGCAATTAAAGACGTATAATCAAAGAAACCAATTTTGTAGATGTCCATATTAGGAACATCAGGAATAGACCACTTATTAAGTGATTCAAGATCTGACGGGAATTCTATCACTCGGACCTTCTTAACTTTCTTACTCGTATTACGAGTTAGCTTAAAGGTAGATGCAGACATGGGTTGTTCTTACGGATTTTTTTATCATGTTTTACTAATAAGACAGGGAAAAAGAAATATGATTGTCATTTCTTCTCTTTCATTGATAAGTATTGATTACTAAAGCCGGTTCCTGACTGTTTAAACATAATCAATGATTCATGAGAGTATGATTACTGAATTACTAAATCTAGTTTCTGTTTGTTTAGTCAAAAGAAATAATTCATAAGAGTATGTCAATTCTCCAGACAACGATTTACACAGCCCTAACGGCATCCTCGCCTCAGCGGGACTTACACAACGCGACTACATATGCAACATACTCTTATAGCCTTATGCTTATTTAATAAACAAATAAAACAACGCTTAATCAAAGATTAACTTATAGTAATAAAAACCCCACTCTCATATCCTCATGATTATAAATAAACAACAAAACTAATCGCTGAATCATGAGATTCGCTATTCGCAACCAAGTATCAATAAAAGAGAAGCAAGAACGTATCATATTAACATATTCCTACTTATTAACAATACATGATAATATCCGCAAGAAGAAAACAAGGAAATCATGGCTCTGATACAAATCTCTACCAGGATTACAAAGAGATGTATATTAAACACCAAAATTAAAAACTTACAGCTTGAAACCGTAGCCTTCAAGCTCTGGCTCCAATTTACAAATAAAAATTAAAAAGAAAGAAAGAAAGAAACGAATCTAAGGAAAGAACATAAGAAGCTATTTGTACAAGTGTGTATATCACCAGATGTTGAAGACGATGCCTTCTGCTTCCTTTTATAGTTGTGAGGGCTTCTTACGATTGATCCTTTAATGACAGCTGGTTGTTGAGTGTGTATTACTCTTGCCGAATAGTGAAGATATTTCAATAATGAAGATGCTTCAATAATTCTGGCTGATGCGATGTAAAATTGTCCGTTGGTGGTGGCGCTACAGTACTGCTACAGTGCAGCTACAATTACTGCTACAGTAGATTATTCGCCTTTTTGCAGCTGCATGAGAATCTTCACTGTGCCTTTTGTGACTCTTCTTTGTCTTCTTTTGTTAATTGAAATTAGTCGCTAGTGTGGAATGCTACTATCCATCACTAAGAGAGGTTCCCTGAGGCTCAGCTCAAAGCAAAGTAAGCTATATGTCGGGTACTCAATGGGCCCCATCGCGCACCGAATCTTCTTTATCGCTGATCTTATCTCCAGGAGTGGCAGAAGAAACATCTCTTAAAGAATAAGTATAACTTTGAAGAAGGTAAAACTAATTACCTTGATAGAGTATAACTCTATATAAGAAATTTCTTATGCTGACAGTTCATAACTTTTCAATACCTTTCCCTTTATCCTTTTTAGGGATCACCATAATTTCATCCCAAATATTTATGGAAATCTCTACATTGGGATCTTGTGCATCTGTGAGAGATATATTTATCCCTTGAGTACTACTTGAAGTAACGTGAGTATGGGTACTCTGGACTGACATAGTATCACTATTGTTAAAAGCTTCAAAAAATTATCTTTTTATATTGTCAAGACATTTTTGCTGAATTTTAGCATTAGATGCAAGAGGGTATTTTCTCCGAATAGTCTTGGCTAATTTAGCCATATGGTTATCATTCTGAATTTCTTTAGTAAGAGTATTATCAAGAATTTTAGAATTTCTCTTGATAATCTCTTTAATCTGTTGGCTTTTTCTTAGACAACGATATTTGTCCACCAATGAATATGATAACGCCTTCTGAGAGAAGGAAGATGAAGTTCATTTCAAGCAGCTTCTAAAGACCAATTCCATATCCATGGAATCTTTACTTCAATAAAGAAATATGCTATGCACATTCCTTCATGAATATCATTCTCACTCAATTTTTGAATGATAGGGTGAGATTCCACCCAAGGATTATATAAATCCGAGATTGGTTTTGATAAAATATACAAGTCTGCACCATATCGATGCCACCAATCATAGATCCGTTTGGAAGACCCTTATAAAGGGCTTCGGGGCAGATCTTAATAAGCCATGTATGTTTACCTTTAATATTTTGATAGATAAACATACACACACACACACACATATCTATCTATCGATCTATCTATCTATCTTCTATCTATCTATCTATTATACAATTGACGACGTTTTTTGAATTTTGTCCTACGTGGCAATTTTGTCCAAGTCATATTTTGGGTTGTTGACTGGGATAATGGAAACAACAATTTCCCAAAAAGGGGGAAAATTAACAAATTAAAAGCACAATAATAACCGAAGTTGGGTTCGATAATTAAGCCATATAAATAATTTCCATGCATATGCATTCCTACCTTACTTTTATTTCATATAAATGATTGAAAAGAATAGAATAAATGCCGATTAATAGAGTAAATTAATCAAAAGATAATTAAAGGCAAGCAACTCTAACCTTGGTTGGGAACAAAAACTCAGTGCTTAAATTCGCAAAGAAACTGGAATATTTGAGATATCCATTGTTTTTTTGTCCCTTATTTCGAGGGTTTGAAGATTTGATTGTATTTATTGTTTTAAGATTTGATTGTATTTAATTTTACTCACGGCCTCAACCACCCCATGATAACTATATATTTTCGTTGCCCGGGGGGACAAACCGAAGGGGTGGGTGTGGGGCCCACTAACAGACTGGAGTTTTTGGGTCAGTCGTGAATCAAAGCATGGCCCTTTATGAATTCAAACCTGTTAATCACACAAGAAAGGCTTGGATTATAAAATCTACGGGGACGTAAATGATTTTGGGTTATACAAAAAAAGATTTATATCCGATATGATTTTGGATCATAAAATTTGATCTTTGTTGAATATGGATTCGAATGCTGAATTTGAAAGCACTAAGCTCAATTATCTATTACGATACCGACACATACACCACAATTCTCACTCCTTTTCCGTTGCACGCATTCACAGCATCATGTTCGTAGGGATTTTTCTGTGCCCTGCACTATGTGCACAAGTAATGACTAGTATGTGTGTGTGTGTGTGTGTGTGTGTGGAAATCATGTAGATCAGGTGGCATCTGATCTAATAAATCAGGTGCAAGACACAAGAAGGCGGGCCCCATGGAAAGTGGCTTGTACTTTCCAACTTTATCTGTCTTGCCACCTGATCTATTAGATCAGGTGACACTGTTTCTACTTTTATATATATATATATATATATATATATATATATATATATATATATATATGGAAAGTTAGTCAATCTTTATTGATGAAAATATTTACAGACAACAAAGAGAGAGGTGTTTCCTTATAAAGAGGATAGGGCACAAGCGCCGTCATTCTTTAATAAAGAAACACCCCCCTATAGCAATCTATACAAATGTGTATCAATTACATGGAAACTAGCATATCAGCCCATGTCTCTGAATTCCCAGTTTGCAAATGTAGAAGCCTCTTCTGCATTGGTAGGGTCATGCCCTCTCATAGCCACTCTAATATCCACCGCAATCTCCTCAAACAGATCAATTTTCCCCCTGCATGTATCCTCAAAGATTCTCCTATTGCGCTCCCTCCATATATGCCAAACCAAAGCAGATAGACTCATTTTCGCTAGCCTGCTCAATGTATTTTTCCCTCCAAAATGCACTAAAAAATAATCTCCAACCTCAGTAATCGAAGGTTCAATGTGATCCTGAATATTCAACTTTAGCAGTGATCTTTTTAGGATATAGCTAGAGTAGCTACAGCTGAAGAACAAATGGCCTAAATTTTCATCATTGTTGTCTCCACAGAGCACACAATGAACCGGTGTGTTGATTCCCCACTTGCTAATAATATCCCTTGTAAGTAGTTTGCCTTTGAAAGATCTCAGCAGGCAAAGAGCCATCTTAGGAACATGCCCAGAAAACCAAATTAGCTTCACATATCGGAAAGGGGAACCTACCTGTCGCACACCCTCCCAAGCTTCTTTGAACCTGAAGTTGTCTTCATCTCTCAAATAGGTTGTAGGCCGGTTGCTGGAAGGCGCCCAGACCCATTGGTCCATACCGCAGGTAAGTGATTTGTTTGCAAGGTAAGGCCGGATTTGAGCAAGCTCTGGGATGTCCACCCAATCCCCATCAATCCAATATTCATGCACAGTCTTCATGGAGGAAGCAATAGGGAAAGCCACTAAGTTCTTGAGTGGCCCACAATCTAGCCAAAAATCATGCCAGAAAAGCGTAGATCGCCTATCCTTCACCACCCTCCTGATGAGCCTTTGGGAAATTGGTCTGCACTTCAACAAATGTTTCCACGTACCGGAGTGTGAAACAGAGCCATTTGCCGCATATATCCCCCCCATCGCCCCATATCTACTTCTCACATCTTTCGCCCAAAGGCCATTAGATGTCAGGAACCTCCACGTTAGCCTAATACCTGATGCCACATTTAGGTCCTCCAGCCGACGGATACCCACCCCTCCCTCAGATTTTGGGGTACAGATATCCTCCCACGCCCAAGCTCTCGATGGTCCCATAATAAAAAGCCTGCAAAGCCTTGATATATTCCTGACAATGGAGTATGGCATACGAAAAGCTTGCATCCAAAATGCAATCATACCGTAAATAACAGTTCTGACAAGCTCAATCCTGCCAGAGATAGATAGCAACTTATTTGCCCAGCCCATCAGTCTCTTCCTGCATTTATCCACAAGTCTACCGTACATTGGGGCTTTTGGATACCTGGTAGATAAAGGTAAGCCCAGATAAGTGGTAATAGTAGTGGCCATATTAATACCCAAATAATCTGCCAGACCAGAATTGTTCCTTGTCCCCTTGCTAAAGAGAGCAGAACTCTTGTCCCAATTTACCTGAAGCCCCGAATAATCCTTAAAATCATTTAGCAGAGTTTTGATGCATATGAATGATTTGGAGTTTGCTCTGCAGAATACCAGGAGATCATCAGCGAACAGAAGGTGGGAAATGGACACAGAACGCCTCATGGGTTGGAATGCCCCACAACTATGAGCCTTAGAGACCAGGATGGAGAAAGCCTCCATAACCACTACAAACAAGTAAGGGGACAGGGGGTCACCTTGTCTGATACCCCTATTGCCATTAAAGTAACCCACAGGCGAGCCTTTAATCATTACAGAGAATGTGGGAGTAGTAATACATTCTCTGATCCAACCAATAAAAATATTAGGAAATCCCATCTGCCTCAGAAAGTACAAGATGAACTCCCTATTAACACTGTCAAAAGCCTTCCTTAGATCAAGCTTCAGGCATGCCCTACTTCCCATAGGGTTACTAAAATCACGGATCTGCTCATGGGCTACAAGGGTACTATCAGATAACAATCTCCCTTTAAGGAACGCCGCCTGATTTGGGGAGATCAGCTCATGAATCACCACCTTAAGTCTGTTGCAAATAATTTTGCTAATGATTTTATATAAGAAGTTGCAACAGGAAATAGGCCTATAGTCCCCCAAAGTGGTCGCATTAGAATTCTTAGGGACGAGAGTCAGGTGGGTGTGATTTACCTGCCTTAAAAGAGTGCCAGAAGCGAAAAAAGACTTGACAGCAACAGAAACATCCTCCCCCACAACATGCCAGTACTGCTGGAAAAAGTGGCCATTGAAACCATCTGGCCCAGGGGCCTTATCAGGACCCATTTGAAAAACCACACTCCTGATCTCCTCATTGGAAATTCTCCTGATTAGCCATGCCGAGGCATCCACTGTTAGAATGTGCTTCGGAGTGAGTGCAGGAAAGGTCTGATTATAGTGATCTTGATTATATAATGCAATATAATAATCAACTGCTTCCTTCTTAAGGGAATCATAATTCATTTCCTGTCTACCAGCAGCATCCACAAAGTGTCTCAAGTTGTTATGGCTCTCTCTAGATTTCATGGAATTATAAAAGAATTTTGTGTTACGGTCCCCCAGTGACATCCAGTCAAGACGACTTTTCTGGCGGAACATCTCCTCCTCCAGGCTCAAGTCATTAGCCAACTCCTTAAGCAAAGCACTCTCCTGGGCTTGAACAGAGACATCAGAATGTAGGCAAGGGTGGCTTCTAATATTCTCCAGCTTAGTGCGGCAGGAATTAACAAGCTTGGAAGCATGCATGACATTCGACCAAGATCTGATAGGAGCCTTAAGCCTCTTTAATTTTTGAGCAACACAATACATTGGAGTTCCCGCAATATATCCCCCCAGCTTTCAGAAATAACCTCAGAGATTCCAGGATATTTCGACCAATAATTAAAAAATTTGAATGGCTTTGGGTTGGAATATACCTGAGGGTGAAGTCGGACAATCATAGGTGAATGATCACTTGTATGAGCATCCAAGTATTCCATATACGAATCAGATAGGAGAGAAAGCCATTTGGAAGTCACGAAAACTCGATCCAACCTGGCACAGATACGCCCTGAGCCCACACGCCTATTACACCAGCTGAGGTCGACACCTGCGCTTTTGAGCTCCATCAGGCGACATTCACTAATACAATCATTGTAGTCAGCTAGATGTTTTTCCTCGACCCTCCTACCACCCAGTTTATCAGATGACCTGAGCACCGTGTTGAAATCGCCTCCGATCAACCACGCTTCATTACTCAAAGCGGCGGCATCAAGCTTCAATAAATTCCAGAGCTCAAGTCGCTCCCTCAAAGTGTTTAGGCCATATATCCCAGTAATTGCACAACTGAAGCCTCCCGAGTTTAAAAAAGATGCCGTGACATGTTGGCTTGAGGAAGAAATAGTATTTGTGACCCAGGTTGACGGATCAAAAGCCATGAAAATGCGCCCGCCTGGAGCTTTGTCGAAGTTGTCCACAGATGACCAAGTTGAAGGGATGCACAAGGCACCTAAATTGACAGGAGATTTTAACTTTGTTTCTAAGATAATTATTACTGATGGCTTCAATAACGCTAATCTGCTTTGCAAATCTCTACGGCGGACCGGGTTATTCAACCCCCGTGCGTTCCATATGAGCGCCGTCATGGGACAACTGAAGGTTTTGGCGTAGCCCCCTGGATACGGGAGCTACGGCGTGAGCTGTGCTCCGCCACAGAGTCAGCTTTCTTCCTAGCCTTTTTGGCTTCCTCCAATTGTGTCAGACGGATCAGCTCCTCAGACTCCCAAACAGGGTTGTCTACCGCTATCTCCGGCGGTACTCTATCAACATCATCCTCCGGCCTGTCATCAAGCAATAAAGGCACACCTGCCAATTTCTCCCGCACTTGTGCTAAGTGCTTGGGGTCCTCCAGCTTAGGGCCCATCGGAGAGGGAACATGCACAGTCAGGTGATCTACCTGCCCTTCAGTCATCCCACTTGTAGTCGTATGTGATGCCAAGTTTGTGGAAGGTGCCAAGTTTGTGGAAGGTGCCAAGTTTGTAGGCGTATGCACAGTCAAGTCACATACGTCAGTGGAAGATGCCAAGTTTGTAGCTTGGACGTTAACCGCCTCATTTGTAATCGACCTTACAGCAGGGATGTTCTCTCCGGTACCCAACCCCAAACTATCCGTAAGGGATGGGCAACCAACAGTCTGCCCAACATCTCGATTCAAATGTACACCCTCTAATTGGATTGAAGGGGGCTCAATCACCACCGGGCATTGATAATCCGTGTGCCCAAAGCAAACGCACCTGCTACAACGAGGTGGTTCTCCCTCAAATTTGACCTCGATGGTGATGAGCATGCCTCCATCTAGCTCCACCTCCACAGTCTTCCGAAGGGGAACCTTCACTTCCACCTCGATAAGACATCGGGCGTAGGATATCCTATCTAGGTGAGCTGTCGAACGATCTAGGCAAATAGGGGTGCCCACGACTGATGCTATGATATTTAGTGTCTCTAGATTCCACTATATATATATATATATATATATATATATATATATATAACATTTGACAACAGTTTTCGAATCCTAGGGCTGACTAGGACAGGCTGACTAGGACAAACAGGTTGCTAGAAGGATGGTTGAGATTTAATCTTGAGAAATCAACGGTTGAGATGAGAGTTTGTGAAAAAATTTGGAGGGAAAACTTTTGTATTTTGGGGGGACCTTTCTGGAGAAATAAATCTTCATTTAATTTTGTGAAATTCGAGATTTTTGAATTTAAAGGGTCTTGGAAGTTGAACAGACATGCATTTATGTGATTTAATTTACAATATTTATAACAAAAAATAAGGAAAAGTAATATTATCAATGAATTATATTTTTACGCTAATTTGTTCTTTAAAATTTTGGCTGTGAAAATAGTTTTTTTGGAAAACAAAGATTTCGCGAGAGAAAATCTCAAGTGAACCTTCGGCGCCCGCGCCGAAGGCCCCTGCTAAATTTTTTTACACTAATTTATTGTTCCGCACAGAAGGCGCCTACACCGAATTTGTTCTTCTAAGCTAATATTGTTGTTCCGCACCGAAGGCGCCCGTGCCGCTAAATATGTTTACTCTAATTTGTTCTTTTAAATTTTGGCTGTGGAAATAATTTTTTGGGTAACAAAGATTTCGCGGGGGAAAATCTTAAGTGAACCGTGCTTGTAGGCACGAATTATGACTAGTGTGTGTGTGTGTGTGTGTGTGTGTGTGTAAAGTGTTCCTAAAGTGACTCCTTAAATGAAAGCTAAGGAGTCGCCCCAATTTTCCTCCATTTCCCCCATTTTATTTCGAATTTTTTTCTTGGGATTGTTGTTCACCTCATGAATGATCAACATAGCAAAAATCAAGTCATTACAATACTTTTAGAACCCACATCTACCCCTTGTACCTTCATAGGGTTTTAAGCACATTTTCATACAGTTGAAGTTGCAAGGGGTAGATGTGGGTTCTAAAAGTATTCGAATGACTTGATTTTTGCTATATTGATCATACATGAGGTGAACAATTATCCCATGAAAAATAAAATCCAAAAAATGTGGGATATGTGGGAAAATGGGGGCTGATGGGAAATCTAGTCCCACCCCTAAGTAGTTTTGATGATGAGCATGTTGTTAATATACTAATTACATTATTCAAGTGTGTAGGTTGTGCATTAAGCTAAGTGAAGTTCAAAGCATACTCCAAAAAGAAGAAGCTCAACCACACTAAGAAGATGAAGATGAATTTAGTAGCTCGCATTCCACGACAAGCACAAATGAAGCTCAAAGATGAAGCTCATAGAACGTGCTCAAGCTTAAGCTAAGAGGAGCTCAAATTCAAGTGAAGCATGCATCTACATCAAGATCTTATCGGCTTCACAGTCTTCATTTAAGTCTAGTGTGTGAGTTATTTTCTTTTTAGGAATATGTTAAAGCCAAGAAAATTTGCACACACACAAAATGTTTTTTTGAAAACAACTTTTAAACTTGTTTTAAAACTTCTTGAGCGTAGCTATTGATTCTAATTTTTGTAGTCAATTTCCAAACACCCAGGAGTGAGTACATATCTTTCAGCAGAGTTTCACTAAAAATCTGCTCTGCGAGTCGACTAGTAATGGAGGGAATCAACTACCTGATGTAGCAGAGTTTTCATTGAAAACTCTGGGAGTTGACTACCTCCCTTGGGAGTCGACTACCAGTTGCGTTTTGACTTCCCAAATTTGCTCCTGCGTTTATTCGTTGCTTGATTTGTGGGGCTGAAGTCAAACCATTTTGAAATTCAAAATTCTCTTTGAAACTCTATAAATAGAGACCATATGAGAACAAATTCAATACAAAATTCTTTCATTCTTGATCTAAGAAAAAACTCTCTTGAAATCTCAATCGTTCTCATCGCTCTCAACGTTCGTAACCAAAAACAGTTTCTCATTTCTGATCTTACTGTTTATATTTAAAATTCTTTTTAAGATCATAATTTTTTTTGTTTTTGCAAATTGGTTTTTCAAAATCCTCTTTGATTTTCATATTCTTTAAAGGATTTTTGAAACTCAAGATTCTAGATCACATCGAATTCATTTATATTCTTTGTGTGATCTAAGAACTATTTTAATTCTTTAGCCACATAAGCACAATTGCAATATTATCTTGGATATAGGATTATTTGGGTGTAAAACCAATTTCCACTAATTTATTGTGGTGAATTGGATTTTGATTTTATCTGGAGTCCCTTGGTGCTAAGTGTTGTGGAAAATCCTAGTCAAGAGTAGGTGGTTGGAAATTCTGGTGGTGATACTAGGTCGTTGGAAATCCTAAAAAGTGAAGTTAGGTAATTGTGTTGCTAAGACAATAGTGGATTAAATCTCGAGCCGTGTTGGTCGGGGACTGGACGTACCCAAGTTGCGGGGAACCAGGATAAATCGCATGTCTCTCTCTGTGTGATTTTCTATGTTTGTCTTTATTATTTACTTTATGCAAATCTATTCATTGTTTATATTATATCTCAATTATAACTCATTGTTAATAATATTGTCAATTCAAAGATTGTTTTTTTCTTCTGCTGTGTAATCTCTTTGTTCATTATTATTATTGTCATATTGTATTCATCATGTTGATTATGGACCAAGCGTAGATCACTCTACTTGGTTCCTTAGGCAACATTGTAAGGGAAGTTTGTTGTGTTCTAATAATCGAAGAAATTTTTTTTAACTTATACAACACTATTCAACCCCCCTTCTAGTGTTGTTTGCCATCCATAGGATCCAACAATTGGTATCAGAGCGAGGTCAAAGGCGATGGTATCAACAATGTTCTATCTTTTCGGATATAGCATTCATAATCCACCAACCTTTGACGACACTTCCTATCCCCAATGGAAGAGAAGGATGGAGATCTACTTGGAGGCACATGATCTAAGGTACGCACGATTTCTTAGAGAACCATATGAAATTCCAACCACTCCTCAAACTCAATGGATTCCAGATCAAGAGGAAGCCTACTTCAGAAATATAAAGGTAATGCATCTTCTTTATATTGGTTTAACTAATGAGATGCTGGACCTTGTAGAAGAGGTAGACAACGCACATCAAATAATCAATCTATTGGAAGAAAGATTTGGATCAAGTTCTAAAGCAATCCAAACACCTATGGAGACAACCCAATCAAACGATGAGAGCTTTGGGAAAGAAATATGCATGATGGCTCGTAAGGAAAACAAGGAAGAGGTATGTGAATCTAGTTCTGATGAAGAAAACGACTTTGACAATGCTAGTGCATATGAAAATTTGTATAGAGAATACGAGAGATTGAACAAGAAATGCAAAAATTTAGATAATAAATATAATGTTTTGCATACTGAACATGACAATCTCAAATGCAAATTTGATTCTCTTTCTAAGAGTATGATTCAATAAAACATCGTTGTAATGCTAACAATGATTATGAAGACATGAGAATCAAATATAATAAATTAACTTATGATCCTGATGCTTTGAAAAATGAACATACTCTATAAGTCTCTACGTTGAGTGATAAATTCAATATACTTACAAATGATATTGTTTTAAACATGAGAAACTTGGTCTAAGACTTGAAAAGGTTAAGAACAAACCAAATGTGAAAGCTACTCTATCTTGTATGTCTGTGTCTACTTCTAAGAATAATTCTGTTCAAAATGTTGTGCATAAAGAAGTAAAACAATATGCTTTTATTTATGGCAAGAATGCTAAACACAATGTACATCATGATTCTCAACACAATATTGTTCATCACAATTATGTTGCACATAATACACACCATATACATGATTCTAAAAGATTTGTTAATAATAATGTTATATGGGTACCAAAACATTTGAGTAATCATGAGAAAATGTTTCCAACATGTTTAAAAGTATGCATATGAAATCAAATTCAAGTCGAATTTGGGTTCCTAATAAGTGATCCTTACATATACTCATCTTTTGGGGTATCCATATGCTTCATGAACATTTCCTTGATACCCAATACTTTGGATCGTGCAGATAGATAGAAATTATGACTAACAAACACAGACCCAATCATTACTGGGTACCAAATACATTCAATTATTTTCTTTCAGGACATATGGATAATGGACAGCGGATGCTCCGCACACATGACCTGGAATGCAAAACTACTTAGCGCTTTAAAAATGTATGATGGAGGAACCGTAACTTTTGGCGACAACAAGAAAAGTAAAATTATTGGCATAGGTAGATGAGGCTTTTACAGATGAAGTATGGATTGGAGCCATGCAAGAAGAACTTCAAAATTTTGAGAGAAACCAGGTGTGGGAACTAGTCCCCAGACCAAAAGATCGTCCAGTCATCGGCCCAAAATGGGTGTACCAAAACAAACTAGACGAGGACGTAAATGTGGTAAGAAACAAAGCAAGGTTAGTGGCACAGGGATATTCACAAGAAGAATGTATCGATTTCGACGAAACTTTTGCTCCTGTTGCTAGACTAGAATCCAGTAGGATGTTGCTTGCATTTGCATCATATAAAAAATTTAAATTATACCAAATGGATATAAAGAGTGAATCCTTAAATGGATATATAAAGGAGGAAGTTTATTTTGAACAACCTCCTGGCTTTGAACATGATAAAAAAGTAGGACATGCGTATAAGCTAAATAAAACATTATATGGCTCGAAACAAGCTACAAGAGCTTGGTATGAAAGATTAAGAAAATTCTTAATCAACTCAAGATATAATATTGAAAAAATAAACGCTACATTATTTGTTAAGAAAATTCATAATGATAGCATTCTTATTCAAATTTATGTAATTGACATTATTTTTGGATCTACTAACGAAGATCTTTGTCGAGACGTTGCTAAGATAATGCATGAAGAGTTCGAAATGTGCCATATAGGCGAACTTACATACTTTCTCGGACTACAAATAAAGCAGTCAAAGAGGGAACCTTCATTCACCAAATGAAGTATATCAAAGATCTACTCAAAAGGTTCAGGATGGAGAATGCATCAGGAAAGAATATACCTATGGCCACATCCACCTCTTTAGACAAAGATGAAGCAGGTAAAAAGGTTGATCAGAAAACATATCAAGGTATGATCGGTTCTTTGCTCTATTTAACTGCAAGCCGACCTGATATAATGTTTAGTGTATGCGCTTGTGCACGATTCCAATGTGACCCAAAGAAATCACATCTTAAAACAGTAAAATGCATATTTAGATATCTTAAGACCACTTCTGACTTTGGATTGTTTTATCCCAAAGGTAGCACTTTTGATTTAATTTCTTATATTGACTCAGACTATGCTGGTTGTAAAGCCACTAGAAAAAGCACAATTGGAACATGTCATTTTCTTGGACACTCCCTTGTCTCGTGGTTTAGCAAAAAGCAAAGCTCAGTCTCACTATCAACTACCGAGGCAGAGTATATAGCGGTTGGACTTGCTTGTGCTCAGGTACTTTGGATGAAACAAGTCCTAGTAGATTATGGTATCAATTCATCTACTTGTGTAATTTATTAAGACAATAAAAGCGCTATTAATCTCACTAAGAATCACATTCTTCATGCTAGAACAAAACATATAGACATTAGACACAGATTCATAGATGATCACTGTGTTAAAAAGGATGTTGAAGTTAAGTATGTACCTTCTGAACATCAAGTTGCAGATATTCTCACGAAGCCATTGCAAAAGGATATATTTTCAAAACTTCGTCGAGATTTGGTTATCATGGAGGAGAGAAATTGAAACAAGATTGACTCCTTTCACTCATGATATTTTCTGTAATCTTTTTTATTGATGTCAAGGGGGAGAAAAATAGAAATGCAAAAATGAAAATGAATAATATATTACTATTGCTAACCAGCTTTGATACAGGGGGGGTATGATATTTTCATACCTCATCTAAGCAAGGGGTGTAAGTACACTTACTCACTTGTTATTCTTCATATTATTCATTTAGTATTCATTTGTGTGTCATCATCAAAAAAGGGGAAGAGTGATGGGAAATCTAGTCCCACCCCTAAGTAGTTTTGATGAGAGCACATCAAATGTTGTAAATATACTAATTACATTATTCAAGTGTGTAGGTTGTGCATTAAGCTAAGTGACGCTCAAAGCATGCGCCGAAAAGAAGAAGCTCAACCACACTAAGAAGATGAAGATGAATTTAGTAGCTCGCATTCCACGACAAGCACAAATGAAGCTCAAAGATGAAGCTCATAGAACGTGCTCAAGCTTAAGCTAAGAGGAGATCAAATTCAAGTGAAGCATGCATCCACATCAAGATCTTATCGGCTTCAAAGTCTTGATTTAAGTCTAGTGTGTGAGTTATTTTCTTTTTAGGAATATGTTACAGCCAAGAAAATTTGCACACGCACAAATTTTTTTTGAAAACAACTTTTAAACTAGTTTTAAAACTTCTTGAGAGCGTAGCTATTGATTCTAATTCTTGTAGCCAATCTCCAAACACCCAGGAGTCGAGTAAAATCTTTCAGCAGAGTTTCACTGAAAATCTGCTCTAAGAGTCGACTTCCAAGGGAGGGAGTCGACTACTTGATGTAGCAGAGTTTTTATTGAAAACTCTCTGGGAGTCAACTGCCTCCCTTGGGAGTCGACTACTAGCTGCGTTTTGTCATCCCAGATTTTCTCCTATATTTATTCGTTGCTTGATTTGTGGGGCTGAAGTAAAACCATTTTGAAATTCAAAATTCTCTTTGAAACTATATAAATGAGACCATATGAGAACAAATTCAATACAAAATTCTGTCATTCTTGAGCTAAGCAAAAACTCTCTTGAAATCTCAATCGTTCTCATCGCTCTCAACGTTCGTAGCCAAAAACTGTTTTTCATTTCTGATCTTACTGTTTATATTTAAAATTCTTTTTAAGATCATGATTATTTTGGTTATTGCAAATTGGTTTTTCAAAATCCTCTCTTTGATTCTCATATTCTTTAAAGGATTTTTGAAACTCTAGATTCTAGATCACATCGAATTCATTTATATTCTTTGTGTGATCTAAGAACTATTTTAATTCTTTAGCCACATAAGCACAATTGCAATATTATCTTGGCTATAGGATTATTTCGGTGTAAAATCAATCTCCACTAATTTATTGTGGTGAATTGGATTTTGATTTTATCTATAGTCACTTAGTGATAAGAGTTGTGGAAAATCCTAGTCAAGACTATGAGGTTGGAAATCCTGGTGGTGATACTAGGTCGTTGGAAATCCTAACAAGTGAAGTTAGGTAATTGTATTGCTAAGGCAATAGTGGATTAAATCTCGAGCCGTGTTGGTCAGGGACTGGATGTCCCAAGTTGCAGGGGACCGGGATAAATCGTGTGTCTATCTCTGTGTGATTTTCTGTGATTTTCTTTATTGTTTACTTTGTGCAGAGCTATTCATTGTTTATATTATATCTCAATTGTAACTCATTGGTAATAATATTGTCAATTCAAAGATTGCTTTTTTATTCCGCGGTGTAATCTCTCTGTTCATTATTATTATCATCATATTGTATTCATTGTGTTGATTAAGGAACAAGTGTAGATCACTCTACTTGGTTCCTTAAGTAACATTGGAAGGGCAGTTTGTTGTGTTCTAATAATCGAAGAAAACTTTTTTAACTTATACAACACTATTCAACCTCCTCTTCTAATGTTGTTTTTCATCCACGGGATTCAACAGGGGTGACTCCTTCCTTAGATTTCATCTAAGGAGTCACCCTAGGAACACTTTACCACCCACCCACCCACCCACCCACACGCGCACAGAAAAAGGGGATCCAGGGTGCCTAGATTAAATCTTGTTGAGTATTGATGTTTCAGACCAATGTTATTTTGATGAGGATCACAACATTATGTTGTTGCTAATGTCTCTCTTGTTTTAGTCTCATGTTTTTCATATGGAGAATAGCATAAATTGGAGACTAATAGCTTGGTGCAAGGATGGACATCAAGAGGAGCAATGCCAAAGCTTGGACTCAAGGGTGCCAAAGCTTGGAGATGATGGGGAGCATCCAGGCATCAAGGAATGAAGCCATAGACTCTAATGGAAGCAGTGTAGTCCATGTAATATTTCATTTATTGCTTTTCTCTTTTTGAGTCTAGATTTAATGTGATGAATTGATAGATGGTCTTCTCATTCATGCATATGCATATAACCATCTTAGTGAGCCTTAGGATTATCATAGAATCCAACCCAATATGTTCCTCTTGCCAAATGACTCAATTGGAGTCTCTGGCTCTCCAACAGGTGACTGATGAAAGTCATACAGTCGACTGGGTGACTCCAGGTGCCTATCAAGCCTTCTACCGTCGACTGTTTTGCCCCAGCTCAAGTCAACCATTTCTTGACTCTTACTAGAGCTTTTGGAACAGTCGACTGAAGTGCAATTTACAATCGCATGTCATCCAACAGGCGCCTGTGAATTGTTCTACAATCTTCTGTGCGTAACTTGCATTTTCTGGGCTTCATCCCACTTTGCAAGTCAGTCGACTGATGAAGTATTTACAGTCGCCTGTCTATTTACAGTCGCCTGTGAATTGTTCTATAGTCTTCTATGCACAAGTTGCATTTTCTCTGCTCCGTTTCCATCCCAAGTGACAGTCACCTTCTGAATGATATTCAGGCGCCTGCTCATTTTATAGTATACTGTCTAGTTTTCTACAGTCGACTGTCTTGTCTCAGATTATAGCCGTTGGGAATTTTATAGCCATTGACCAGTCGACTGCCAGTTGTTCATCAATCGACTATCTATGCAGTAAACTGCCAAAATCTAAATGTTGCAGTATTATTCATTTTGGCTTTTTGCTTGGGTTTGAGGGTTTCTTTTGGCTTCCTATATATAAGAGAGGGCTGAGTTTATTAGAACTTCTTGGAACTATTGAAAATCATTAGAGTTTTATTAAGCCACTCTCAAACTCTCTCATTTCCCTCTTAGAGCTCATTATCTCCTTCATGCATTGAAGTCAAGCTCAAGGAAAATCATTCAAGTGCTTTCAAGTTAATCCCATCACTTTGAGATCCTCTTCCCTGCCTTGCATTCATTAATGAGTAAGTTCATCACAAGGCATATGTAAGAGTACTTGTTTTACTTTGTTATGTCATTGAAACCCTAACTTTCTGTGTGTGAGCTAGTTACTCACTGTGTGAGAGTATAACCTTCTGTGTAAGGGTTGGTTGTGATCTCTCTGTGTGAGAGTTTGAGTCTCTCTGTGTGAGAGCAAAAGTCTCTCTGTGTGAGAGCAATGATATCTCTTTGTGGGAATCCAAAATCCTCTGTGTGATGTATCTCTGTATGAGATTGTATTCACTTCTCTCTGTAAGAATTATAGTGGATATTGGTGTCGCTGGACGTACCCAAGTTTGGGGAACCAGGGTAACATATTGTGTTTGTGTTTGGATTTTTGTGGTGTTTAAATTCCTCTTGCATTTATAATTCCGCATTTGCAAGTTTAATTTTAAAATACACAATTTGTGCCATTACACTATTCACCCCCCCTCCTAGTGTGTTGTTATAGTATTGCAAGGGTAAGACGGTCCTTACAATTGGTATCAGAGCGAGGTTATAACATACAACAACGATGGCATTCAACTATATATCTGTGTCTCATGAAGAATGTATATCAACCGTATGACCTCCGCTCTTCAACGAAACCAACTACCCAAGTTGAAAGATCAAGATGATGATCTACTTGGAGGGTCAAGTGTTGGTAACAACGATCTATGAACTTCATGTTTAATGATAACAAACGTGTGTGTTAAGTGTTTCAGGAATGACAAAGCTTAGAGATATACAATGGGGGACTCGGTCAAAAGGAAAAGGGAATCCAAATTTCATTTGGATTATTTCATCTATCGGTGCACAATTCAAGTCACAATCTACTATAACTCAAATCTCATATCTATTAGAACCCACCCTAACGTTAGGTTTCTCCTAGCTGCGATCATCCTAGCATTTGATCTCTCCTCTTGCCGCAAGCCAAACCCTAGACCACCCTCGTATAAAAGGCAAAAACGGAAGACACGAGAAAAAATTATCTCAGCCAAAACTTCATTTATCAGTCAAAGAAAAAAAGAATATAGGTCAAAGCCGCAAGTTTCTTTTAAAAAGATCCTCAGCCAAAATTCAATAAAAAGCCGACATTGTTGATCTCATCCTTCAATAAAAAATCTCTTTTACAGCAACCTATTCAACAGCCAAAGATTTCAAAGAGCAAAAGCCGCAATAAACCCTTGGGCCGAAACTTGGACTCCATCCATCATGAAAACCTATGCTTGTCGCAACCTCATGATCAAAAACAAAGCCAGCCGAAATTATTGACTTAAAATTCCCCTTGCCAAAGATTGGTGGCTGTCGTGGCCTCACGTTCAGAACTTCAAGCCTGCTTGCCTGCAAGACTGTCGCAACTTGGTGGTTAGGTTGCTCCTGTCGCAACCTAGGAGATTGGTATATATTGACTACTTCAAATTGCATGTCGCAACATTGATGATCAAGCCGCAACATCAACACTCCATCAACATCTGAGGCCGAGACTTTTAGAGCTTGATCCAATGGTACTTGGGACTTCAGAGGGGACTACTACATGTCAGATTGCATCTGACCACGTGCTGAACGACAAAGACATCGACGCCAACACAACTGAGATACTCTGAACTCTTGTTTGATTTTATTTGTGTTATTGGAATAGTAATCTTTGTAGAACTATTTTATTATCAGTTTGGGGACTTGGCTAGTTGGAACTAGCCAAGAGAGAGCTTTACTAAGATTGTTATCGTTTGGCACTTTGGTGAGTGCAAGTACTGAGAGCCAGGTGAGTGTAGAGTTGGTGCTCTAGCTATAGGTTGTACCAGTTAACTTTAATAATCTAGTATTGCTTTTGGGGCTTGACGTAGGTCGTTGGGCCGGCCGAACCAGGGTATATCGCATGTACATGTTGTGACTGCTTTTCTTTACTCTGCGTCTGATTAATTGTGCTGTAACTGCTTGAGATTTCGTGTGGGTTGCACGAATATTTTTATATGTCTATTCACCCCCCCCCCCCCCCACCCCCCCTCTAGGGTTAGATCTAGATCCAACAAGTGGTATCGGAGCCAGTATAGAGGATCTAGCCTAGTTGACCATGAATATGAATTTGTCTGATTTTGCTGAGGATCAGTCCATCTCACGTCCCCCTAAGTTCAATGGTGTTGATTTTGCTTACTGGAAAACTAGGATGAGGATATACTTAGCTTCTGTTGATTATGATGTTCGGAACATTGTAGAGAAAGGCTATAAATCTCCTACCATTAAAATTGAAGATATTGAAATATTAAAACCAGAAGATAAGTGGGATGATACTGATAAAAATGATTTTCTCTGAATAATAAAGCTATGAATGCTCTGATTTGTTCATTAGACAAAGCAGAGTTTAACTGTATATCTCAATGTCAAACTGCGTAGGAAATTTGGCATGCTCTAAAGGTGACTCATGAGGGTACATCGCAGGTGAAGGAGTCCAGACTCGCTTTGCTCAGCACTGAATATGAAAGCTTCCACATGCTTCCATCAGAGTCCATAAAGGTGATGTTTGCGAGGCTCACAGACATTGTCTACAAATCTAGTGCTCTTGGAAAGCCGCACTCAAGTCTAGTGCAAATCAGAAAGATTTTGAGAGCATTGCCTAGCTCCTTCCGTCCCAAAATCACAGTCATCCAAGAAGAAAAGGACCTATCGCAGATGAGAGTGGAGGACCTGATATGGAAACTGATGTCTGATGAGCTCGAGCTGAAGAGCGTTTAAATTAGAGAGAAAGATGAGATCAAGACTTCAAAGGCACTAGCCCTTCAGGCTAAGGAAGATGAAACTGAGGATGAGGAGGAAGCATTTTTGGTAAGAACTTTCAAGAAATATATTAGGACAGGCAATGGCAGATCAGAGATGCTAAAAAGGTTTAATCGTTCTGACAAGTTTAACTTTGCTAATGAATCTTCTGAGCAGACTACTACTGATCCTGTTATATGTTTTAAATGTAAAAAAGCAAGGACACTTCATGAAACAATGCCCTCAATCTAAGAACAACTTTGCGGATCAAAAAAATGGAAATCTCTAGTGCTAACATGAGACATGAACAGCGAGGATGAATCTCAAGAGGAAGTTGTGCACTCCTCCCTTTGCCTGATGGGAGAACTTAATGAGGTACAAACTTGCACCAAAGCAGAATTTATGACCATTTTTAAAGAAACGCAAAATGAAATTCAAAGCGTGAAATCAAATGTAGAGCTACGTGAATCCCATGTAGAAAAGTTTAAATATGCTAATTTTGAGTTGCAACAAGACAATTATAATATGTCATTAGAAGTTGATGAAATAAAAGAAAAGCTTGTTGCATGTAATTCTACTATTAGCTCTTTGAAAAAGGGAAAATCTAGCATGCCTGCTGAAACTGAATGTCTTAATTGCTCTACTTTGCTTAAAGATATTAGCATGTTTAAACAAAATATGATTAAGCTATAATTTGAAAATGAATTGCTAAATGAGAAGATTTGCATGCTAATCAATGAAAACAAAGAGCTAGAAAAGAAGATGGTTAATCTGAAAAAGAGTGAGGAAGAGAACAAAAGGGCCTTTATTAATAAATGTACCATGCTTGTTAATGAGAACATGTTCTTAAAATCTAAAATATCTGATCTTGAATTATCTATTAAAAATTCGGTATTGGAAAGCATTCATTAGACATTATTCTAGGAAATCAGATACATGGACATAATATGCGTGGTTTGGGCTATGGAAATAAAATTGATGAAATACCTAGAATTAATAGAAAGTATCAAAAAGAAACTGGTGTAGGAAGACGTATGTTTGCTAAATGGTATACATGTGGTGGTGTTGGTCATGCTTATTATAATTGAAAGTATAGGAACACCAACATCAAATTTAAGAAAATTTGCATTCCAAAAAGTAAAGTGACTAACTCTAGTGGACCTATTTGGATTCCTAGGTCACACGTATCATGCTCTTCTTATGTGTAGGTACATGGCACAGCTAATGGACAAAAGTGTGAGTGGTACTTAGACTCTGGCTGCTCAAGACACATGACATGTTATAGCGAAAAGTTCCTTAGCCTTGCAAAGTATGAAGGAGGAAGTGTTACTTTAGGGGACAATGGAAAATGCAAGGTAATTGGTAAAGGTGTTGTAGGTAACGACACCTTTCAGCTTACAAATGTCATATTGGTTGAAAAGCTTAAACATAACCTCATGTCTATCAGTCAGCTGTGCCACAAAGGTATGAAATTTGAATTTGATGCAAAACTTTGTAGAATCATTGATAGCTCCACAGGTGACACTATTATTAATGCAAATAGAAAGAATAATGTTTATACTCTTATGATTGAAGAACTAACTGTTTCTAAATGCTTGCTTGTAGGTGAAGAAGAGGCAACAGTATGGCATAAACGATTAGCACATGCAAGCATGAGATTGATAAAGAAGCTGGAAAACAAAAATCTGGTAAGAGGACTACTGCATCAGACATATGATAATGGTAAGTTATGTGTGGCATGCACAAAAGGTAAGCAAACTAGATCTACTTTTTCTAGCATTAATGAAGTTGCCACCACACGCATATTGGAATTAGTGCACATGGATTTATTTGGTCCCACAGACATTGCTAGCCTAGGAGGTACAAAGTATTGTTTAGTATTGGTTGATGATTTCTCTAGATATACATGGGTTTACTTCCTAGCCAAAAAACAGACTCATTTGACAATTTTCAAAACTTTTGCAAACAAGTTTCTAATGAGAAAAATTATTCCATTGTAAAAATTAAAAGTGATTATGGAGGTGAGTTTGAAAATGCTATTTTTGAAAAAAAAATTCTTGAAAAAAGAATTTACATGAATTCTCTTCTCCTAGAACACCTAAAAAATGGGGTGGTCGAAAGAAAGAATTGCACATTAAAAGAGATGGCAAGGAGTATTTATATGAATACAGTTTGTCTATGCCTTTTTGGGTTGAGGCCATTAATAATGAATGCCATGTATGCAATAGAGTTATGCTTAGACCTATACTAAATAAAACTTCTTATAAACTATGGCATGGCAACACTCCGAAAGTTTCTTACTTTAGAGTTTTTGGATGCAGGTGCTATATACTAAATACTGCAGATCAGCTTGGCACATTTGAATCCAAATCAGATGAGAGAGTGTTCGTGGGATATTCATCAAGGAGCAGAGCATACAAGATTTATAATAAACACACGTTTACTATTATTGAATCTATACATGGTAAATTTGATGAATCTGATATAAATTCTTTGGATTGCAGGCAAAACGATGAAGAGGAAAATGTAGTACAACACGGCATTCCAAGGATTAATGAGGAGCAACCTAAAAGAGAAGATGAAACTGAAACTGGCACGGCATAAATACAAGATGAAGCAATTACCAGATGAGAGCTGAGATTCAATCCAAACCACCCATCAGACTTGATCCTAGGTGAGCCTACGGCAGGTATACGCACTCGCTCCTCTTTTAGAAATCTTTGTGCTCTATGTATTTATGGTGATTTTATTTTTGAAATAGAGCCGATTGAAACCGCTTTAGAAGAGGAAAGTTGGGTTTTGGCCATGCAGGGTGAATTGAACCAATTTGTTAAAAATAATGTTTGGTAACTTGTGCCTAGACCTACTGATTATGCTGTTGTTGGTACTAAATAGATGTTTAAAAATAAGCATGATGAATCTGGTAATGTGATTAGAAACAATGCTAGGTTGGTAGCTAAAGGTTATAATCAAATTGAGAGAATTGATGTGGATGAAACTTCTGCACCAGTTGCTACGCTTGAGTCCATTAGAATCTTGCTAGCTTTTGCAAGTTATAAGGGGCTCAAACGAAAACAAATTGATGTAAAAAGTGCTTTTCTTATTGGCTACCTAAAAGAAGATGTATTTGTTGAGCAACCCCGAGGTTTTGAAAGTCATAATTTTCCAAACCATGTTTATAAATTAGAAAAATCTTTGTATGGACTTAAGCAAGCTCCACGAGCTTGGTATGACCGTCTAAGCACATATTTGTTGGAAAATAATTTTAAAAAGGGGAGTGCTGACAATACATTATTCTTGATGCATGATTCTGATGATTTTCTCATTGTGCAAATAAATGTTGATGATATTATTTATGGTGCTACTAACGATCTTCTATGTCAAAAGTTTGAGAAAGTCATGCAGGATCAGTTTGAGCTGAGCCTTATGAGAAAGCTGAAATATTTTCTTGGGTTCCAAGTAAAACAAGAAAAAGAAGGTATCTTTCTATCTCAAACCAAATACATCAAGGAGCTTCTGAAAAAGTTTGGGATAGAGAAGTCTAAAGGGATTGGAACGCCAATGTGTCCTAATACAAAAATGGACAAGGATGAACAAGGAGTCGACGTGGACCAAAAGCTATATCGAGGTATGATTGGTTCCTTATTGTACTTGGCTGATTCTAGACCTGATTTAATGTTTGTTGTATGCTTGTGTGCACTCTTTCAATCAAACCCAAAAGAGTTTCATTTAAAAGCCATTAAAGGATCTTTAGGTACCTAATTAGTGCACCTACTTTAGGCCTTTGGTATCCTTCTAGTGGTAATTTTGATTTGTTGGGTTATTCTGATGCTGAATATGCAGGAAGTTTAACTGATAGAAAGAGCACTAGTGGTACTTGTTTTATGCTAGGACACTCTTTAGTTTCATTGTCTAGCCGTAAGAAAAATAGTGTTGCATTATCCACTACTGAAGCAGAGTACATTTGCCTTAGGCAGTTGATGTGCTCAAGTATTGTGGATGCTACAAACATTATCTGACTACGGACTAGCTCTTAAAAGAGTCCATCTTAGATGTGATATCAAGAGTGCCATAGATCTCTCTAATAATCTCGTACACCTGACGCGTGTTCATATTTCACCTTTTGCACACACTCTCCATTGTGTTTTCATATGTGTTTCATCTCATTTCATGTTGTATATATCACATTTTGGTTCGTATTGACGATTGGGTGTATTGCAGATAAATGTCAGCATTTTGATGTCTTCTGGAGTCAACTTTGCATGTCGGGACCAAAGCGCGCTTATACGGCAAAGATCTGATGGCCAAAGATGACGATTTGAAGTTTTGGAGCTTCACCGGTCATGTGGATGAGCCACCCGATCGGTTTGTATCATGGTATCAGTACTGCGCTCCACCCGGATAACACAGTGCGCCACCCGATCGGGTGGATGACCGGATGGTGAGGAGACAGATTGGCACTCATAGGAGAGCTTCCCAACCGATCGGGTCATCTCCTCGGGTCATTTTAGGGAAGAACTCACCCGACCGGTTGACACTGCAACCGATCGAGTGGCCTTTTCTTCCCCTTTCGTGCACTGCTTCTGCATTCATTGAATATCTACTATCATTCTAGTGGGATTTTTGGTGATCTCTTATTTTTCTAGCGTCGGCATCGTCATCAGCTTTCCAAAGATAGGTCGCATGCCCAAATCCGATTTTTCTACATTTTTCTGGAATTTTCTGAGCGCAGCTGGGTGCTGAAATTCTGGACTGTCTGGAATTTAACTTCAACCGATCGGGGGGGCTATCCAACCGATCGGACGAGCCCATTTTCAGCAGTTCAGTGTCTCTGTTTGCTTCCACCCGATTAGGTGAACTTCCACCCGATCGGTTGGCCCTTTTTCAGCAGTTTTAGTGGATATTTGTACCTGAACTGTTAGGGTTTTGTGGGGGCCTATAAATATGAGATGTTGGACGACTTGTAAGGGGTTCCCCTCTATTTTCCAGGAGCTTTCAGCTCCTTTCATAGGAGCCTTAGATTAGTTTAGATTAGGGTTTCTCTTTTAATAAATCTTGTAATGGATCGATGGATTCTAATGCAAGATAAGTATTTTTTATCTTATTTCCATTGCTTTGTGTTATTTTCATTGTGCTTGATGATGAATGTTTGTTTGCATTTATTATTGCTTGCTATCATGTTCTTCATCATTGAGTAGTTCTTGATGAACCCTAATATGGGTTAGAGTAGGATTAATGCTTGAGATATTTCATTTGACTTGATTGCATGGCAAGTGTTTGATGGAATGTGTCAATGGAGATGTATAGCAATCTGAGACCAACCCGTATGTCAACACACTAGATGGAGTTGGTGGTTGGGCTCTGGATGCTTGTCCCGTCAAGATCTGCTTTGATGTCATGCTAGAAATCACATTCGACCTATTTGGCCATTAGGGTTATGCTAGGGCGTTTCATTGTCATCGGCGGGAGAAAGACCGCCTTTGACCATTGGGCCAAGAGAAAATAAAACGGGAGTTTGATTCTCTAGCCGTAGCTCACGCCCTAGCGTTGACATTGAGTCCTTGCATGTGGGAACGGCTTGGACGAAATGTTGGGAGCTATCATTGTGGCCTTAATACTCTCGGTTGCGGAGGGTGTTGGACATGGGAATGCCCACCGTCCGAAACCGGGTAGACCTAGTGTATCATCATGGGCACCGACCGGAATATTGGGCCCAATGGGCACTAGGTACCACCTTTTGGGGCAATGTCTCACCTTGGTTCGAGTTGAATACCAAGTGTCATGAGTGCTCTAGCCCGTGTTAGCGGGGATTCTTTTCTTGTTTTTTATATCTTTCCTTTATTTCTACACTACCCACTCATATCATATGTGTAGCTCACACACAACCTAGGCGAAGCTAGTAGCCATCAAGCCATCCACCTCCCTGTGTTCGATATACCCGCACCCTATACTAACCGTGCACTTGCGGTAAAACGACACCGCGCCCTAATCATAACGGGGCGTCGGTCATGGCGATGTTGCTGGGGAGGCGTTCGGTTTGATATTAGCTTAGCTTAGGTTTGTTAGACTATGCATAAAAACATTAAAAAACAAAAAAACAAAAAAAAAACAAATACAATAACCAAGAAATTTTTCCCCCACCATCATATTATCTTTTTGTTATTCTCTTGTTCTATTGACGCTCCTCTCTAGTTTTCTTATTTTTGTTGTCCAGGTATCTTTGCCATTACCATATGGAGACCAAATTTTGATGCTCAGATGGGAGACTATGATCATTATTCATTTGTGGTTTGTGAGATTTATGGGATGGCAGGGCACGTGCATAATGATTGCCCATTTACGCTTGAGAGCCTCATTCTAAACCAAGGCCAGACATTTTCCCACAACCTTAGCCCAAACACATCCCATCCATTTCCTCAACCTTATATCCCTCCACCACACAAGAAAAATCAAGCCTTGAGTCTCTCCTTGAAAGTGCCATTTTTAACAAGGCCAAATATTGCAAACCTTTATGGTACCAATCACCGAGCCTACACCGAGGAGAGGGGATGGAGGAGAGGTTATACCCACTTTCATGGTTAAGACCACCATCCCATCGGCCACCATAGACATATCTCATGCCGATGTCCCATTTTTTCCACACTACCACTTGGATGACGAAGCATTTTTGTTGATGATAGGGAGGATGGGGTGATTTCTCTAGGATTTGTGGGAGAGACTTCTCATCTTGATTTGGATACCCCACATGAGTCCTACGAGAGCACCGAGGAGACTACAGAGCTTATGCATACCTGCGAGAAGGATGTGCGTGAGGACGAGGACACCACGACCACATACGAGTGGTCCGCTCCACATCCAGCTCCACAGTCATCTCTGTTGCTGCTTCTTCCTTGGTCTGTGGTCAAGCACGATGATGTCATTCAGGACATCGGGCCGATGGTGGAGCATGAGCATATCATTGATGAGAATGTGCATGAGGGCTTGGATACGATGGTCCACTTCATGGAGCCCGAGTCACATCTACCTCTACCGTCACTCTCCACTTCTTCTGCGGCTGAGCATCTACTTGAGCATATTGCCACTATTCAAAGAGATTTTCATACTCACTCTCACTCCACTTTTGAGTCTCGCTTTTCACTTCCTATTTCTTTAGACTCATATATTTTTGACACACCATATCTCTCGCGGGACACATGATCTACTTCCCTTGAGGTATGATGCGGTGCATCACCACCTGGAGAGCCACTTCTCATGGAGAGCGAGGATTTGGTCGTCACTAGCACAGAGGATAGCGACCCATTCTCAGGGAGTATTCGTCACCCTTTTATTATTTTTCCATCTTATGTTGACGATTATCTCTAGGATACATTTATTTTGGGAAATGATTTCTTGCCATGGGCTAATGCACCTCATTCTTTGCAGGTTACAGGTGGACACCTACGAGGGATGCTTGGAGGTGCATTACTTGGGTCCATTGGCACACGTGGCACAGCGCTTCTGGCGGAGCCACATCAGGAGCAGTTAGAGCAGCTACCTGCCCCACTCCAAATTCTGGATCCGCCTATGCTCAGGTGTATCCTAATCTAGTAGTGTAAATATTTACCGCTTTCTAGTTTAGATTAGAATAATCTCGTCTCCTCTCATTAGCGAGGGGAGCGTATCTAGGGTTTGCTTTTGCATCATAATAACCCATCATGTTGTGCCCTTCTATCATTTCACCCCCATCACCCTATCCTTGTTCTTTTAGCACTTTTCTTGGCCCCGTTATCATTTTTCTCCATGAGACCCCTACCACCTCCAAAGGGTGGTGATGCCTGTTTTGCCTATTATTCTCTCTCCCCTTTATCTTTTATGCCCCGTATTGGATTTTCATATCTTTTGGGCATAGCTTATATTAGCTTGGGGGAGAGTATCACCCATAGTCATTTTTGTTATTTTTGATGCATTTTCCCTCCCATTTTATCTTTGCCCTCTCATGGTGATCTTATTGCATTGAGGGCAATGCAAGCTTTAGCTTGGGGGAGTTGCATTTCATGCATGTTTCGTTTATTTTCTTCCATTTTTCACCTTTTTCATTCATCAAAAAAATTTTCTTTTCATTTTTATGCATCATTCCCATCATGCATTTTTCTTTCTCCATTTCATTCTTGCCTCTTTCTAGAGATGAACCATCGATGATTTTTTGCCACTCATGCTTCACTTTTCGCATTTGAGCACCTTTTTCCATCACGCTATTTCTTTGATTATTCAATGCTCATATATGTGTTTTGCCATCTTTTGGGTTTATTTGCTATATTTCGAGATTGTTGGTTGTGATTGTGTTTAAGGCATGCTTCTAGCTATATATCATATTTTAATATGCCCCTCTATTTGAAGTTCCTAGATTTTCACGCTTCATTTCCAAAAAAACGGTTATTTTACCATCCTACACCCGTGCTTCTAACTCTTGCATGAAATACTATATGTGTACTCTTATCGCATGTGTTAGCTACCTTTCAACGGGATTAGGATATCCACACCTTTGTTCCGTGCTTTAATTCATGGAGGATTTTCTTGCCATGCTTGGATTTCTCAAAAATTCTCTTTTGTTTTACTTTGTACATTCCCCCTCGTCGTGCATCGTTCTCCCATTTGGGGGAGTGCACACTTTTCATTTTCCACAAAAAAACATTACCCAAATAAACACTTTTGTACATATTTTTGTATAATGGTCCTTCGGGGTTCTTCGTAACCCGACGCCCTAAAGCCATCTAGCTTGGGATGCGTAGGCCGTCCTTGCATTCCATTGCGATTCCGCAAGTTTGCAAGACAAAAATATTAAAATCAAATCAAAAACAACAAAAACAAACCAAAAACCCAAAAATATGTATATATGCCACATTCTCCCCTTTTCCTTCGCTCTCCACATCTCCTATATTTGAGAGCACCAATGTATATAGGGAAGGCGAGAGTTTGTACAAAGTGATCTTTCCACATCTTCTCCATCTCCTTTTGAAAATACAAGTAAGGCAAGAAAGTGTTTCAAAAATCAAAAACGACAAGTGTGTGTGGTGATTCCTTACATCCTAGAGATTGATAGTTATTCTCATGATTCATATCTATTCTTTCTTACTTCTTCATGCATGTATGGGTATCTCGTATTCACCGTTTGGAAGATTTGATATGAATTTTGAGCTTCCTCATATTTGGGCATATTATCTACTATAACATGCTATGATAGCTATGCCTTTGCCAATGTCACGCTTCTATCTCTTTTGTGCTCTATTGATATGAACCCATGATGCTATATTATGAGATTGAATTCTTGATTTAGATTGTGATATGCTTTTCCCTTGTGCTTAATTGTGTTGGTGATTACATTTGTGGTTTGGAGAGGGTGATTAAGGATTCTTCGCTTTCCATTCTTGCTCTCGCACCCGATCTTCATTCCAACTCGTCTTCCTCGGGACGAGGAAGAGTTTAGCTTGGGGGCTTGACGCGTGTTCATATTTCACCTTTTGCACACGCTCTTCATCGTGTTTTCATATGCGTTTCATCTCATTTCATGTTGTATATATCACATTTTGGTTTGTATTGACTATTGGGTGTATTACAGATAAATTTTGGCATTTCGGTATCTTCTGGAGTCAACCTTGCATGTCGGGACCAAAGCGCTCTTATACGGCAAAGATCTGATGGCCAAAGATGAGGATTTGAAGTTTTGGAGCTTCACCCGGTCATGTGGATGAGCCACCCGATCGGTTCATATCATGGTATCAGTCCTGCGCTCCACCCGGACAACAAAGTGCGCCACCTGATCGGGTGGATGACCGGATGGTGAGGAGACAGAGTGGCATTCATGGGAGAGCTTCCCAACCGATCAGGTCATCTCCTCGGGTCATTTTGGGGAAGAACTCACCCGACCGGTTGACACTTCAACCGATCGGGTGGCCTTTTCTTCCCCTTTTGTGCACTGCTTCTGCATTCATTGAAGATATGCTATCATTCTAGTGGGACTTTGGGTAATCTCTTATTTTTCTAGCGTCGGCATCGTCGTCAGATTTCCAACGATAGGTTGCATTCCCAAATCCGATTTTTCTACATTTTTCTGGAATTTTCTGAGCGCAGCTGGGTGCTGAAATTCTGGGATGTCTGGAATTTGACTTCAACCGATCGGGTGGGCTATCCAACCGATCGGGCGAGCCCCTTTTCAGCAGTTCAGTGTCTCTGTTTGCTTCCACCCGATCAGGTGAACTTCCACCTGATCGATTTGCCCTTTTTCAGCAGTTTTAGTGGGTATTTGTACCCAAACTGTTAGGGTTTTGTGGGGGCCTATAAATATGAGATGTTGGACGACTTGTAAGGGGTTCCCCTCTATTTTCCAGGAGCTTTCAGCCCCTTTCATGGTAGCCTTAGATTAGTTTAGATTAGGGTTTCTCTTTTAATAAATCTTGTAATGGATTGATGGATTCTAATGCAAGATAAGTATTTCTTCTCTTATTTCCATTGCTTTGTGTTATTTTCATTGTGCTTGATGATGAATGTTTGTTTGCATTTATTATTGCTTGCTATCATGTTCTTCATCATTGAGTAGTTCTTGATGAACCCTAGGGTTAGAGTAGGATTGATGCTTGGGATATTTAATTTGACTTGATTGCATGGCAAGTATTTGATGGAATGTGTCAATGGGAATGTCTAGCAATCTGAGACCAACCCATATGGCAACACACTAGATGGAGTTGGGGGTTGGGCTTCGGATGCTTGTCCCATCAAGATCCGCTTTGATGTATTGCTAGAAATCACATTCGACCTATTTGGCCATTAGGGTTACGCTAGGGCATTTCATTGTCATCGGCGGGAGAAAGACTGCCTTTGACCGTTGGGCCAAGAGGAAATAAAATGGGAGCTTGATTCTCTAGCCGTAGCTCACGCCCTAGCGTTGACATTGAGCCCTTGCACGTGGGAACGGCTTGGACGAAATGTTGGGAGCTATCATTGTGGCCTTAATGCTCTCGGTTGCAGAGGGTGTTGGACATGGGAATGCCCACCGTCCGAAACCAGGTAGACCTAGCGTATCATCCTGGGCACTGATCGAAATATCGGGCCCACGGGGCACTTGGTTCCACCTTTTGGGGCAATGTCTCACCCTGGGTCGAGTCGAATACCAAGTGTCATGAGTGCTCTAGCCCGTGTTAGCGAGGATTCATTTCTTGTTTTTTTATTTCTTTCCTTTATTTCTACACTATCCACTCATATCATCCGCGTAGCTCACACACAACCTAGGCGAAGCTAGTAGCCATCAAGCCATCCACCTCCCTGTGTTCGATATACCCGCACCCTACACTAACCGTGCACTTGCGGTAAAACGACACCGCGCCCTAATCAGAAACTGGGCGCCGGTCAAGTTTTTGATCAGAGTGCTCAGATGGGAGAATGATATTTTGATCAGAGTGCTCAGACGGGAGAATGCTATTCTGATCAGAGTACTCAGACATGAGGATATTTTGTTGATGTCATGCATGCTTCCATGTGGACTACAGATTTTGATCAGAACGCTCAGACGGGAGATCACCTTCTTGATGAGATGCTTGCACATCAGGTTGAAATGCAAGCCAAGATTGAAAGGGGTGATTTTCAATTGGAATTGGTGAAGAGAGACCCTGAAATCGATGTGCGCATGCTTAAGGTTGCAATGATTTCCAAGGATATCAGTTCTGCTTCTTCCTCGTATGGGCAAGAATCATCGCCAGTCATATTACCAGAGCCAGAATGTGCCATCGTCGATCCCACATCCTACGATACAGCTATTGCATATGAAGAGTGGATGGACGAAGAGGCAGTGAAGGAAGCAGGAATTGATTCATATGCACCGCCAGAGGAGGACACATTTCAGAACTTATTGGAGGGCCTCTTGGAGTCAGTGAGGTTCACCGGTTTAGTTAGCGTTACTGCAGGCGATGCAGTTGAGCTACGATTTGCAGATTTTGTTATGAACCATGTTTCGGCTGCAGGAACAATTGAAGAAGACGTCCATGTTAGTCTTGATTTTTTGGGGGATAGACTACATTTTTGGATTGCTTGCGGGCATTCTCCTCCACATGATACATCCCCACAAGTTGACACATATGAGCAGCTAGCATCACCATTCCAGAGAGAGCCTACATTGATAGTTGATGGGGAGGCAAAAGAGCACCATGTGGAGCCAGAGCATGTTTTTGAGGAGGCCTTACACACGGAGCCAGAGCTTATCGACGAGGAGGTCGTGCATTGAGACGAGGACACAGCCATTAATGAGGATCCCGAGCACTACCCTCCTCCATTAGAGCTTCCGCAGCCACCTCATCATTCCACTTACGCCAAGAACTATCCCACAGAGCTTACTGCTCCCACCCAGGGAGATATTTCTACACATCCCATTTCTGAATCATGTATGTCATTTGATATTTGTTTTGATTCAAATATTTTTGACACGTCGTACCTTTTTCAACACACGTACGATTATGTATCGGAGGTATGCTTGGACGTGTCATATCTAAACGAACCTGTCGAGGAGGTCCACACCTATGATCCAAATTTACCTGAGCAGCTGAGAGAGGACACCACGGAGATAGCTATCACAGCACAAGATGATATTGAATTATTTATAGGGAAGTATCGTCCACCACTATTTATTTCATATATTTCTATAGACGATCCTCTTTGAAATACTTTTATTATGAGGGTGAAATTTTTGCAGCGAACTGATGCATCCTATTCTCTGCAGGGTACAGGTGGAGTCCTTGTGGGAATGCTGGAGGATGCATTGCTAGAGTTCGTAGGTGTTCGTGGACACACGCGCCTGGCGGGGCCACGGAAGGAGCAGTTGGAGCAGTTACCTGCACCGACAAAGATACTAGATCCGCCTTTTGCTATAGGTGATAACAATCCAGTTGTGTAGCAATAGCGTAAAATTTTATGCTTTCAATAAACACGAATCCTCTCGACAGCGAGAGATCCATCTTTTTGTTTGTTTTTCATGATTTTTCTGTTTCTTTGCATGTGCCACTCTCTTCCGAGGAGGATGAGGAGCCTTCCGCTCCTGCACCTTGATTTCCCTTTTTTCTGATTTCCCCTAGCCATTTTTCTGATTCACCATGATCACATCTTTTTTCTGGCATTATTGAGATCAGCTTGGGGGAAATCAATATTTTGTGATTGTCGTCGTGTCATTTGTTTGTTGTGTGCTTGTTTCGTGTGTTCGTGTGTGTCTTTTGTATAGTTAGTTTCGGTATTTATTTATTTTCTTTATTTTTCTATGTCTCTTTTTCTGTGTTTTTCATGTTTTTCCCGTTTCTTTGTTGGTGCGTACTTCCCTCCCATCCTTCGTTTCCCTCCGGCATTTACTCCTATTGCATTGAGGGCAATGCAACGTTCAGCTTGGGGGAGCCGCACTATGTGCGTCAGTCGTGTCTTTTTCACCGTTTTAAGTCGTTTTCGTCGTGTTTTTCTTTTTCTTTCCTTCCTTTTATTCTCCCTCTCCTAGAGATGACCTCGCATGATGAAACTGCCACTAAACTACACGCACACTTAGCTGAGCTACGATACCTATCTTCACTAACCCTAGGAAGCCGAGTTATATTGCATTTTTTGCTCCATGGGTTCACTTTGCTTTTTGTGTTGAGTTGTGTGTTGTGACTAGCAGTTGGTGTGCTTCTACGTTGTGATTTTGTTTTATATGCCTGTCCTTGGATGACCCCTAGACTATCATGCTTCAATTTCGAATATGCGGTATATTGCCTCCACTGTCTGCTTCTTTATGCATGAATCATCTATATATTTACGCTTCAAATCGCATGTGTCAGGACTCTACCAATATAACTAGGATAACCCAGGTTGCTAACGCTCTGATCCACGAAAAATTTCCTTTTGCCAAGTGTTTAGAATTCGAATTCTTTTTTGTTTTACTTGGTGCAAATCCCCTCGTCGTGTACTTTACTTCCACTTGGGAGAGTACACAATTTTGCCACTTACCTGCGCATCGTTCTCCCGCTTTTGGAGAATGTGCATTATCCCACTTCCAAAAAAAGAAAAAGAAAAAAAAGAATATGTATAGCCAAAATCCAAAAAAATATACAAATATCCAAAACCCAAAAAATTTCATGTTGTGAATATTACTCCTATCCGCCGTGAATAAAGGGAAGGCAAGAATTTACACCAAGTGCTCTCCTCCAAACATACTCAACCCCCTTCGTTTTCGAACACACTTGGCA
Source organism: Scilla litardierei (assembly GCA_030789695.1). Lineage (NCBI taxonomy): Eukaryota > Viridiplantae > Streptophyta > Magnoliopsida > Asparagales > Asparagaceae > Scilla > Scilla litardierei. Next base: position 265,024,519 of record CM061133.1, on the reverse strand, counting down.
TAGGAGCTTTCTAGCAATCATCTTGGCAATCGTGCGACGATTTCTTAGTTTCTAGCAGTAGAGTCGCTGACATATGATATGTTTCTATTCTTACTCTATTCTCATGCATGCTTGAACTATTATTCACTGCTAACTCGAATTGATTCGATATTTGGGTCATTCTATAGGTATGTGTATATGGAGCTTGATTGCACAATTTAGATAGTTACACCGTTTGCTAGCTCACAACTTCACTCACTTGCGCTTCACCTCGTGGACCCACGACACTAGTAGGGACTCGTATTCCCGGGCTTAGTGATATGCTTATCGCGTGCTTGCTTAGTGTGGCGTGTTAGTTTTCGTTGGCTCTGACGGGTAATCTAGAGTTTCCTTTTCTTTTCCTATTTCTTTCTTTCTATTTTCCCCTCCGAGCTTCTATTCTCACTCGTCTTCCTCGAGGACAAGGAAGGGTTCAGCTTGGGAGATTTTGACGTGCGTTTATATTTTATATATTCACGCACGTCTTCTCCGTAATTTCCCGTCGTTTTTCGTTGTTTCGAATCCATTCCCTTGTGTTTTTTAGTTCCTTTTCACTTTCGTTGTGTTTGTGTGCTTTTGCAGGATATTGCTGGCGCAGGGGACATACAAGGCCAATATCATGAGTCCCCGGAGCAACGGGATGTGTTGCACGAGACCCTGAGAGCCAATCGTCAAGATAAATCATGTATCAGCTCTCAACCGATCGGGTGGACAGATCCATCCGATCGGTTCGTGCGGTCGTATCAGTCCAGAGGAAGAGGCAACTCCACCCGATCGGTTCAGTAATCGGGTGGATGTGACATATGACGCTATTTTGAGAGCCAACGTTCACCCGATCGGTTGACTTTAAGAGGCAACTCCGCCCGATCTTGTCAACCGATCGGGTCACCTGTAGCAGCTGCTTCCCATGCTCGAGAACCCGAATACTCACCCGATCGGTTCAGCGATCGGGTGAAATTTATCAGAAGCTGAAGACCCAACTTTCCGCCGTTTCACCCGATCGGTTGAAGTTTCAACCGATCGGGTGAACGTTTATTTTTGTCTTTTAGTGGGAATATTCCCTGGCATCTTGCCAAAATGTATAAATAGAGCTAGGTTTCCCAGAAAACGTAATCCCCATTTAAAGCTGTTTTTAGGGATTTTGGATGCTCTGAATTTATTTTTATTTGCAAGTTCTTTGATAGCTTCTATATTTTAATATTGCGTTTATATTTCTCTTTGATGCAGTAATCTATTGCTTGATTTCCATTTTGATGGCTATAATCTGTTTTATTGCTTCTTATGCCATGATTAGTGAGTAGTTCTTAAATCTGGGACATTGGTGGAAGCCCATTCGTGGGTTCTCCAAAGAACGACCATAGGATTAGGGATTCAATGGGATATAGGGATTTAGATGGTTACGCGGGGGTGTTTTATTGTCACTGGCGGAAGAAAGACCGCCTTTGACCGTCAGGCCAAGGGGAAATAAAACGGGAGTTTGATTCCCTAGCCACAGCTCACCCCCCTAGCGTAGACATTAATTCCTCGCGCGTGGGAATGGCTTGGATGAAATGTTGGGAGCAATCGTTGCGAGCTTAGTGCTCCCGGAGTCGGGCGGTGTTGGACATGGGAATGCCCACCGTCCGAACCCGGGTAGACCTATCGTATCATCCTGGGCATCGACTGAAATATCGGGCCAATGGGACGCTAGGTACCACTACTAGAGGCAACGTCTCACCGCTAAACCCTAGAATCTGATCACATTCCTATCCGTCGGTCGTAATAGTGAGAACTCGTGATAGTGCAGAAGCCAAGGTCCTAGGTTGCCTTTTTATCTCTTACACCTTTTTCATTAGTTTACTATCGTGACATCCAACAAGCGATTAAGCTAGCTCACCCACCGGGTGATCCGGATCCCGAATGCTCACAAGCACAACACACGCCTCCCTGTGATCGACCCCCAAGCCACACTTCGACATCGTGTGCTTGCAGTTTACAAATTCTAATCCTAGTATCCCCGTCCCGATTTGAGTGCCGAACGGACGGGAGGTCAACACCACTCTTGTACTAGACATATTGACGTAAGACACCATTTTCTTAGAGATCACCTCACTAAATATGATGTGTCTGTTGAGTTCGTTCCCACGGAATCACAACTTGCAGACATATTCACAAAACCTTTAGTTGAGGCTCACTTTTGTCGTCTTCGTCTTGAGCTTGGTATTATTGATAAATGTCAGTACGAGGGTTCATGCTTTCTTGTGTGCTTGAACTCTTTTTTGTTTGTGTGCTAGTAGTTGCATTGTTATGTGTGCATGATTTTCTTTGTTTTGTGTGATAGCATCTCATGTTTGCTTTAGTACTTCATGCATAAAAATAAAAAAACTGAAAAATAAAAAAAATGCTTAAATGTGTATCTTTCTCGTTGATTCATTAAAGAAATCTTCATGAATGATTTTCATATCTCTGTAGAAATTGGTGTATTTTTGCTTTTGCTACATGCGCATGTTCATCTTTCTAAATTTTCATGGCGTGTTCAGTGACTGAAAATAACTTGATTTCTACACCTACATTTTCACCTCCACATGTATTAAATATTATTGCGCATTTGGAGACATCGTTTATGAAATTTGAAATGTGAATGTAGGAGGAAAACTTAACTGAAAAACTAAGGGATATGACATACCTTGCCATGGATAAAAATTGAGCATAAAAACAAATTATGTTAAAATTATAAAAATGAAAAAAAAGGATAATTGCTCCGTATGAAAAATGGATACAATCCTTGGCAACTGTATTACCCACGAGTATCCAACATAAGCTCTATGGGTAAACTTTAGTGTTGGTGTATTTACTCGTCAAGCAATGTCACCCCCACATCTAAGAGTCCTTATAGGCTATGTTTTGGGATGTGGTATCTTGAACTCATTTTTAATGAGATGGGAAAAAAATCAATGCTAGGTGATAGAACGTTATATGAAAAATGTAGATTGGTTTTGGTTGCTTTCTTAGATGATTCTTCCTATGTGCTTCAATTTTAATCATCACACTTACACGTTGGAGTTGAAGTCTTAGTTGTTTCATTTCATTGGACTTGACTTGATTATTATATGATTGTATGGATGCAATTGTTGGTAATGGTTAGCAATGCTCTATTTTTGCATGTTATATGTTATTAACTTCGTGTTTCAACTTTTGATGATAACCAAGAGAGACAAAAATTTAAGATTTGGAATTGTGGTACTTGTTATTATAAGAATTGGGATTTGGTATTTTAATTATGGTACTTGGTATTATAAGAATTGGGATTTGGCATTTTATTTGTGGCACTTGGTATTTGGTATTTGGTGCTATGAATTGGTATTGTGTGCTTTGGTACTTTGAATTGGTATTTAATACTAATGCTCATGAAAATATGAATACTTGATTAAGGGGGAGCATAAATATAGGGGGATCATGAATATAGGGGGATCATGCATATTGTTAACTTTGCACTTCATTGTTTGCACATCAATATATATCATTGCATGACATTTTCTATCGTCACACTTTCACACACACTATTTGGAACTTTATTGCGCAAATCTTATACTTAGTTTGTCATCATCAAAAGGGGGAGATTATTAGTAACAATGATCTATGAACTTCGTGTTTGATGATAACAAACGTATGTGAACGTTTTTAACGTGTGTGTTAAGTGTTTCAGGAATGACAAAGCTTGGAGATATACAATGGGGGACTTGGTCAAAAGGAAAAGGGAATCCAAATTTCATTTGGATTGTTTCATCTATGGGTGCACAATTTAAGTCACAATCTAATCTAACTCAAATCCCATATCTATTGGAAATCACCCTAGCATTAGGTTTCTCCTAGCCGCGATCATCCTAGCCTTTGATCTCTCCTCTTGCCGCATGCCATACCCTAGATCACCCTCATATAAAAGGCAAAAACGCAAGACACAAGAAAAAATTATCTCAGTCGAAACTTCATTAATCAGTCAAAGAAAAAAAGAATATAGGTCAAAGCCGCACGTTTCTTTAAAAAAGATCCTCAGCCAAAATTCAATAAAAAAGCCGACATTGTTGACCTCATCCTTCAATAAAAAATCTCTTTTGCCGCAGCCTATTCAATAGCCAAAGATTTTAAAGAGCAAAATACGCAACAACCCCTTGGGCCGAAACCTGGACTCCATCCCTCATGAAAAGCTATGCTTGCTGCAACCTCATGATCAAAAACAAAGCTAGCCGAAATTCTTGATTTAAAATTCCCCTTGCCAAATATTGGTGGTTGCAGTGGCCTCACGTTCAGAACTTCAAGCCTGCTTGCCTCCAAGACTGCCACAACTTGGTGTTTAGGTTGCTCCTGCCACAACCTAGGAGATTGGTATACATTAACTACTTCAAATTGCATGCCGCAACATTGATGATCAACCTGCAACATCAACACTCCATCAACATCTGAGGCCGAGACTTTCAGAGCTTCACCAAGGGTACTTGGGCCTTCAGAGGGGATTACTACATATCAGATTGCATTTGACCACGTGCTGAACGACAGAGACATCGACGCCAACACAACTGAGATATTCTAAACTCTTGTTTGATTATAGTTGTGTTATTGACGTGGTAATCTTTGTAGACCTATTTTATTATCTGTTTGGGGACTTGGCAGTTGGGACTAGCCAAGAGAGATTTACCAGGATTGTTATCGTTTGGCACTTTGGTGAGTGCAGGTACTGAGAGCCAGGTGAGTGTAGAGTTGATGCTCTAGCTACAGGTTGTACCAGTTAACTTTAATAATCTAGTATTGCTTTTGGGGCTGGACGTAGTTCGTTGGGGAGACTGAACCAGGGTGCCTGTGCATGTTGTGACTGCTTTTCTATACTCTGCATCTGATTGATTGTGCTATAACTGCCTGATATTTCGTGTGGGTTGCACGAATATTTTTATAAGCATATTCACCCCCCTCTAGGCTTCGATCCAAATCCAACATCAAGAACTTTGGGACATCACGGAGTCGCTATTTGAGAAGCTTACTACACACGCGGCTTCATGAACAAAAGCAGAGAAGGACTCGATTCAATTCATTGCGAGGGCTATGAATGCATTCCATTGCGTCCTCACTCAACCACATCTACATATGCAAAACGGCCAACGAAATTTGGCATACATTGGAGATTTCTCATGAAGGGACTTCGAAGGTAAAGAAATCTAAACAATGCGTATTTAGATCTAAATATGAGTTGTTTAAGATGTAGGAAGGTGAAAACATCTCGGAAATGTTCACAAGGTTCACAGACATCGTGAACGCTTTGGAAGGACTTGGAAAAGTCATTTTTCAAGAGGCTCGAGTTGAGAAGATCCTTGACTCGCTTACATCTCAATTTGAGTCAAAGGCCAACGGAATTTTGGAGTCAAATGACATGTCCAAATACACCATTGTGGAGTGCATCGTGAATCTCATGGCACATGAAGCAGCTTCAACATAAGAAAGAGATTCAACCAACCAAGCCCGAGAAGCCCGAGAAGCAAAAGGGGGTTGCATTCCATGCCAAGGAGGAGCCAATCAAATGGAGGAAGAAATTCCACCAAGAAGCTCCTAGTGAAGAAGATGAAGGAGATGAGGCTAGTGGAGATGAAATCGTGGAACTTGCCAAGCAACTTAGAGCATTCCCCAAAAGTAAGTAAGGTAAGTCTTCTTCAAAGTTTGCCTTTAATTCTAACAATCCGATTTGTTTCAATTGTAGAGGAAAAAGTCATCTCTCCACCGAATGCCCTTCCAAACCCATCAAAGAGACTTACAAGGGTAAAAGAAAGAAGCATTGGAAAGGCTGATGGAAATTGAATTCCACCCCTAAGTAATTTTGATGATGAGCACACCAAATGAATGTTTAGTATACTAACTACACTACACTTTAAGTATACAGACTTCGTGAAGCTCTACTGATACTCCAAGAAGCACGCATCAACGCTCCACGACAAAGACGAACATGGCTAAACTCAAGTGATGAAGCTCAAGCTCAATCAAAGCAAGAAGCTCAAAGAGAAGCTCATCTGCACTTCATCAAGATTGACTAAACTGCCGAAGACATGTTCAGAGTCTAGTGTGAGTGTGTCGTGTCTTCTAGGATATTTGTCAAAGCCATATCAAGTAGACAACACACACACACGAAAGATTTCGAAATAATTTTTTACTATCTTCAAAATAGCTTTCAAAAGATTTTTCTAGTCACTTCATAAATCTCGTAGTGAAACTCCACGCACCCTGGAGTTAACTACATTTTTTGACTAGAACAACAGGAAAAACTCCTCTGGGAGTCGACTACCAAAAGTAGGGAGTCGACTACTTCTCAGAGATGAAAATTTCCTAGACTCCTCTGGGAGTCGACTACCTATATAGGGAGTCGACTACCTGCTGGAAATTTTCAAACGTTTTGAATTTGAATTTTAAATTCTTTTGAGTGATTTACTCCGAAATTTTTGGGACAAAAGTCAAACGAAATTCAAATTTCAAATCCCAGTTTTTCCCTATAAATAGAGCTTAATTATTTTGTGAAAAATACAAGATTATTGAAAATCAAAATTTGCAAAAGCTCTCGTAAATCAAAGCTCTCTCATTTCTTCTCTAGCCAATTTTAATTTCAGTTTTTGATCTTGCAATATTTTTCCAATTCTTTTGAAGATCATATTATTATTTTTATTGGCTAAGTTGTTTTTCAAAATCCTCTCTATTATTTCTCTTTAAATTCTATTTGAAGGATTTTTGAAAAAGCTCTAGATCACAAAGAACTTATCTCGTATCTTTGTGTGATCTAGACTATTATTCTATTAAGCCACTACACAATTGTCTATCTTTTGATTTGCTATAGAATCGGGTGTATTTCCAATCTCTATCACTTGTTGTAGAGTATTGGACAAATTTCTCATTGTGCTATTTGTTGGAACACTAGACAAGTCTAGTTGTTGCCATTTGGAAAGTCCTCGGTTTGTGAGGCAAGGGTATAACCCTAGACAAGTCTAGGCGTTGTGTTCGGAAATCCTGGTCAAGGCTAGGTCGTTGGAAATCCTAACGAGTGAAGTTAGGTGCTTGTATTTGCCAAGGCAGATAGTGGAAATCTCGTACCGGTTTGGTCGGGGACTGGACGTACCCGGGTTGCGGGGAACCAGGATAAAAATCCTTGTCTTTGCGCTTGCATTTTCTGTGTTTGATTATCCTTGCATTTATTCTATCTTCAGCAAATATCAATCCTATTTCTATACGCTGAGATTTACATCTGTAATTTTATTTGTTCTAACATATACTCTGGGAGTCGACTACTGCTCATAAGGAGTCGACTACCTGCTGTGAATTTTCGCTGTGCACTTTATATTATATTGTTGATTAAGAACCAAGTGTAGATCGCTCTACTTGGTTTCTTAGGCAACACTGGAAGGTTTTGTTTTGTGTTGATTGATTAAAGAACGAAAAAGTTTTATCTTTATACAACACTATTCAACCCCCCCCCCCCTTCTAGTGTTGTTTGCCATCCACAGGATCCAACACTTGGTATCAGAGCAAGGCTACAAATAGTGATGGCGTCAACCTCTTTTCACTCCGAAGGACTGAACACTATGCGACCACCTCTATTCAACGGAACCAACTACGCCAGCTGGAAGATCCGAATGAAGACTCACCTAGAGTCATTAGACATAGAAGCATGGACTATCACCAAAGTCCCGTACATCGCACCCACCGACGTTGAGTTTGGAAAATGGTCCATCGATGATAAGAAGAAAGCTAATCTCAATGCAAAAGTAATGAATGCCTTGTTTTGCGCTGTTACAGCAAATGAGTTCAATCGAGTCTCCCAATGTGAGACAGCACATCAAATTTGGCACACTCTTCAGGTAAGTCACGAAGGTACAGAAAAGGTAAAAGAATCTCGTATAAATGTATTACATTCAAAATTCGAAACTTTTAAAATGGAAGAATGAGAGAGTATCACCGATGTGAATACTCGTTTTACTAACATTACAAATGAGCTTGCAGGACTAGGAAAGAAACTTTCCGAGTATGAACAGGTAATGAAGATACTAAGATCACTCCGACCCGAATGGAAGGGAAAGACCACGGCCATTCGAGAAGCTCACAATGTGAAGGATCTCACCATCGAAGAACTGATGGGAAATCTCATGGCATATGAGATCGAGCTTGAAGAAGACAAGAAGATCGAAGAAAAACCAAAGAAGAAAAATCTTGCATTCAAAGCTCAAGAAGAAGATTCCGACTACACGGACAAAGAAGATCACATCGCGTTCATCTCAAAGAACTTTAAAGAGTTCATCACAAGTAAGTATGGAAAACGATATTTTAGACCCACTAACGGTATTATCTGTTTTGGTTGTAATAAACCAGGACATGTCAAGAGAGATTGTCCATTGGAAAGAAACAACCGTGATTCCAGAGATCGTGGAAAGAACAAAGAGAATAATGAAAGACGAATCAATACAAGAAACAAGTTTCGACGACCAAAGAAAGAAGCTTATGCAGCCTTCGATCAGAGCGACGATTCTTCATCCGACGAATCCTCAGACGAAGATAATGATGAAAGAAGAGAGACAGCACACATGTGTTTCATGGCATCTATATCCTCCAAGGTAAGCTCGCATCATGATTCATCTAGCGACAATGAGTCATCGTCGAGTGATGATGAAGACTTGGACTATAGGGGAGCATATAAAGAGCTATGCAAAATGCATGAAAAGCTCATTAAAGAACATAGAAAAACACTTAGAATTGCTAAAAGAGAGACTAAAGAACAGGAAGAAGTTGTTAAAGAAAATAGTCCTCTTAAAGAGAAAAATGATCTTTTACAAAAAGATATTTTGCTAGTAAATGAAAAAGTTGAAAGTCTGAATAATCTTCTCGTATCCGTCAAAGATAAATACGACGCTACGATGAAAATTATTGAGAATTTCAATAAAGGAAAAGGGAAGCTAGATAATATAATAGATAATCAAAAAACTTCATCTAGCAAAACCGGACTTGGCTATGATTCATATCATACCAAGAAACGGGTTAAGCACACTAGGATGCATCATGCTAACGATAATGTTTTAAGCATCTGGGTACCAAGGAAATTATCTGATCAACAAAAAGAAAGGTACGCTACTAACTTTGTTCAACAGATTCATTATAATAGAAATTATAAGTATATTGTTCATGAAGGAACTAAACCGTATTGGGTTTGGTTTCCTAAAGACTAACTCCTCGGACTCAAAACCAAAGAGTACCATAAAACGCTCATCTTTCAGGTGCTCTAAAAAGGAGGAAAACAATGAAGAAAATTCAGGGAGTCAAACGGCCGAATCGGAACAAATTTTATATATTTATATAATTATTTAAATGAGTTGAAATAAGTTAAAATTGTATGCATGATTGTGTTTTATTGCTTAAAATATTTTTTGTTAAAAGAGCTCGCTCAACCTGGACCAAACTTTTTCCGGGATGAGAAAACGACTCTACCCAGGAGGGAGTCGACTACCTACAGGAGGGAGTCGACTACCAGCGCGTAAATTTCTGGGTTGCATTTTTTTTGACTAACTCCTATTGGGTTCTATTTGAGTGGTTGGGTCAAGATCCGTTAAGACAACTTACCCACTAAAGTCTAAAACCCATCCTAGCCACCCAAATCTAGATCTAATGGCTCCTAATTCTCCTCATCTCTTCATCTCTTCAATCAAAACCCCAAGAAAACCCTAGAGGTAGCCGACTACCTCCTTTTCCCCTCTCCTCTCTTGGGTTTTCATCTTAAAGCTTGGATTTTTGGAGTAATTTCTTTTTCATCTTCCTTCAAATTTACCCAAGGTAAAAAATTTTTACTTTCATGAACTTTGTTACTTCATTTCTCTTGGTTATCTAGTAGTGTAAAATATTTTTTTGTTGTTGTTTTACTCTATCTAGATGCCTTTCAAAGGAGCTTTTCCTAAGAAGAGAAAGATTGCTACTGCTAATGTTGATTCTGAAAAAGAAATCATTCTACCATATCTCTTCAAATCAACTACCTATGAACATTTTGTTAAAGTGTCTAAGAAACCTATCTTGCATGAAAGATTTGACAAACTCAATGATGTTATCAATTACGGTATTGACAGTCTGCTAGATTTCCAGAACTTAGCAAATTTGTTCTCCTCAGAAAATGTGTATATGTGTTATCCTAGGCTTATTCATCTCTTTTATGCAAACATGGATTATGATCTCGTAAAAAGTCGTTTCATTACTAAAGTTCTCGATACCAAACTTGCAATAACTGTAAAATCCCTAGGTGAAGCCTTAGGAATCCCATACTCCGGTATGATCCTCGAGAAAATTGAGATGACTGACGAAAATATCCTAGAGAGAATGTATCTGCCTGGTAAACACTTTCAGACCAAACTTCCTTGTAGCCATCTTCGCTATCCGGCGAGAATCTTAGCTAATATTCTGTCGTATAACATTACTCAAAAATCTGGAAGTCATGCTATCCTCTCTGAAAAACAAGCTAAATGCATCTATGCCATTCTTGGTAACATTCGTGTGAATTGGGCTAAAGTCATCATGGATTCCATCCTACTTTCAGCTTCATCTGACAGACCTTCCTCCACACTTTCTCATGGGCACTATCTGACCATTCTATTCATTAGCTTTAACGTGCCTTTGGATCATGAAACAACCATTCTAGAACCTGCTCGTGTTTTTGATGTTCATGCTCTTGGGAGAATGAATCTCCATCATGACCTTGATGAGAACGTCCCTGAAGAGCAAATCGCTACCGAAGGAGGATCATCATCCTCAAGGCGAGGTAAGAAGGTTGTAATTGCAGATTCTGATGAAGAAAGTGAAGAAGAAGAAAAAGGAAGCGGCGAGGAAGAAGAAGAAGTTCCTGCATACATCCTTGAACTTCAGGAGATGCTCCTGAAAAAGATTGGAAAATTGAAGATCTCACAGGAGAAAGGATTTGAAGATCTCAACCAAAAGGTGGATGACCTCAAGGAAATCGTAGTGCAAAGCAAGAAGATGACTGAGGAGACGCTTGTTATGATCCTTGAAGAGATCAAGGAACTGAAAAAGAACAGCGGTCACCCTTAGTTTCATGCACTTCTACTTCAAAAACAATGGTTTTCTTTTCAAAAACAATGTTCTCTTAAACTATGGTTTGTAATAACTTCTATTGTGTGATGCTAGCTACTATGAATCTATATGCTATGCTAAACTTAGTTGTTCTATGAACTAACATCTTCATTGCAGGCATATGGAATTGAATTCCTCTTATTGATCCATAGAAATTACTGTTTTATTTTATTTTTTTTGTTGATGACAAGGGGGAGAAAAATGTATAATGTAAAAATGTGTATTGTATTTCTAATAGCTTCGATGCAGGGGGAGTACCGCATCAAAGCAGGGGGAGTAAGTATACTTGTAATATCATTCATATATGTCTTGCTTCAAATTTTTTGCATTTGGGTGTCATCATCAAAAAGGGGGAGAGTGATGGAAATTGAATTCCACCCCTAAGTAATTTTGATGATGAGCACACCAAATGAATGTTTAGTATACTAACTACACTACACTTTAAGTATACAGACTTCGTGAAGCTCTACTGATACTCCAAGAAGCACGCATCAACGCTCCACGACAAAGACGAACATGGCTAAACTCAAGTGATGAAGCTCAAGCTCAATCAAAGCAAGAAGCTCAAAGAGAAGCTCATCTGCACTTCATCAAGATTGACTAAACTGCCGAAGACATGTTCAGAGTCTAGTGTGAGTGTGTCGTGTCTTCTAGGATATTTGTCAAAGCCATATCAAGTAGACAACACACACACACGAAAGATTTCGAAATAATTTTTTACTATCTTCAAAATAGCTTTCAAAAGATTTTTCTAGTCACTTCATAAATCTCGTAGTGAAACTCCACGCACCCTGGAGTTAACTACATTTTTTGACTAGAACAACAGGAAAAACTCCTCTGGAAGTCGACTACCAAAAGTAGGGAGTCGACTACTTCTCAGAGATGAAAATTTCCTAGACTCCTCTGGGAGTCGACTACCTATATAGGGAGTCGACTACCTGCTGGAAATTTTCAAACGTTTTGAATTTGAATTTTAAATTCTTTTGAGTGATTTACTCCGAAATTTTTGGGACAAAAGTCAAACGAAATTCAAATTTCAAATCCCAGTTTTTCCCTATAAATAGAGCTTAATTCTTTTGTGAAAAATACAAGATTATTGAAAATCAAAATTTGCAAAAGCTCTCGTGAATCAAAGCTCTCTCATTTCTTCTCTAGCCAATTTTAATTTCAGTTTTTGATCTTGCAATATTTTTCCAATTCTTTTGAAGATCATATTATTATTTTTATTGGCTAAGTTGTTTTTCAAAATCCTCTCTATTATTTCTCTTTAAATTCTATTTGAAGGATTTTTGAAAAAGCTCTAGATCACAAAGAACTTATCTCGTATCTTTGTGTGATCTAGACTATTATTCTATTGAGCCACTACACAATTGTCTATCTTTTGATTTGCTATAGAATCGGGTGTATTTCCAATCTCTATCACTTGTTGTAGAGTATTGGACAAATTTCTCATTGTGCTATTTGTTGGAACACTAGACAAGTCTAGTTGTTGCCATTTGGAAAGTCCTCGGTTTGTGAGGCAAGGGTATAACCCTAGACAAGTCTAGGCGTTGTGTTCGGAAATCCTGGTCAAGGCTAGGTCGTTGGAAATCCTAACGAGTGAAGTTAGGTGCTTGTATTTGCCAAGGCAGATAGTGGAAATCTCGTACCGGTTTGGTCGGGGACTGGACGTACCCGGGTTGCGGGGAACCAGGATAAAAATCCTTGTCTTTGCGCTTGCATTTTCTGTGTTTGATTATCCTTGCATTTATTTTATCTTCAGCAAATATCAATCCTATTTCTATACGCTGAGATTTACATCTGTAATTTTATTTGTTCTAACATATACTCTGGGAGTCGACTACTACTCAAAAGGAGTCGACTACCTGCTGTGAATTTTCGCTGTGCACTTTATATTATATTGTTGATTAAGAACCAAGCGTAGATCGCTCTACTTGGTTTCTTAGGCAACACTGGAAGGTTTTGTTTTGTGTTGATTGATTAAAGAACGAAAAAGTTTTATCTTTATACAACACTATTCAACCCCCCCTTCTAGTGTTGTTTGCCATCCACAGGATCCAACAAAGGCAAGTCCAAGTTCAAGAACCAAAAGAAGGGACTTATCGACACATTTGATGACTCCGATGAGGACACATCAAGTGATGAAGAGGAGGATGACAAGGAGCGAGCTCACATGTGCTTCGCGGCTTTTAGTTATTCTTCATCAATCTCCTCTAGCTCAAGCGATGAAGAGGTAGAGACGTGGCTCAACCCCAACGAGGAAATGTGCTTCATGGCAAAGGGGGGAGAGTCTTCGTCAAGCTCTAGCGAGGAGGAAAGCGATGAGGAAGTTGAGGAGCCAAAGATATCCTACAAGGAGCTCGAGTAACGCTACAACGTGGTCTTCAATGGGGCAAGTAAGTGCATCGACTCATATGCTAGACTGAAAGTAAAATTTAAGAATGATATGAGTAGGTTGCATGCCTTAGAATCTACTAGTGTAAATAATAATGATGCTTTGCATATTTGTGACACTAGTGAGAGAGACACACTTCTATCTCAAGTTAAGGATTTGAGCATAACCAATGAAAAATTAGTAGCTCAAAACCTTATATAAGAAACCCGCATTCAACAACTTACGTTGAAATGCGAAGAGGAATCCCAAAAGCTTATTAGCTTTGTTCATGCTAGGGATTCACTCTACGGTTTGCTTGAAAAACAACATCTGGCAAACATAGAGGAGGATTGTGTTATATTCAAAATGTGGTACCCAAACCCACCTCTAATTCTTCTTTTGATGCAAATACAAGAAATATTACAAAAGCACCTAAGAAGAATCACCATGCTTTCTTATATAACTGTCACGTCCCGCTTTCCAAAAATGTGGAGGCGAGACGTGAGAAGGTCCGCACAGACTTGAAGCCGTGAAGCTCCAAGTCTGATAAGCGTATAAAAACACTTATTATGGAAAGTCCTTGCAAAGCGAAACGAAACAACAATGATAATAAGGAAATGATACGACATTTTATTGAATCTCTAAATGTCCATAAACAAATTACAATATCGCAGAAGAACCACCAGGCTAAAGGAAAAAGAGTCTAAGGCCCAAACATGGCCAACAAGGAATAACATACATACAAGGGTGACACGCACCGACAACTAACAGGAATCCTAAAACATAAAGGAAAACTCAACAAGTCACCGGTGTCCACAAGACTCCTCCTCAGCAAACACAACGTCCTCTGCAACAAGCTCTGGCTCGGCAACTAACATGCGACACCCAAAAGAGAGAGGGGCACATGTCAGCAAGTCTGAAAAGACTCGAGCAAGGAAACTGAAAGGAAAGTAAACTAGCAACCTAGCAGTTATAGTATGCATGACATGGCAGTTATAACATGAGTGCACACACAAGACATGGCAAGACAATTTGTACAAGAGAACAATTATCGGGACAAGACAAGACAAGAGTAGCCAAGCTACTAACAATCTCAATCAATTCACTATTCACGTTGTTTGTAGATGTTTACGCCTTACAGCTGGTTTCACATTCGCTGAGTGGCCGCTTAACAACTACCCCAAACCCAGAGTTTACGCCTTACCACTGCAGTTGCTGATCGGGCAGACTCTCAGTTGATTGGTCGCTTAACTCTTACCCCCAATACCCGCACATAATGGAGCCAGGGTCCCCGCACAATGAGCTCAGCTAGTGAGCCTGGGGTTGCCCCGCAGATGAGCTCGCATTCTTAAACATTTGGCGTAGGGGTGCACCTAGCCGGAAACACGCAATTCGGGCATTGGCTATCAACCAACACATGGCCCGCTTCTGGAACACGAGCCAGGAACACAAGCATTGTAGCGAAGCTACGCAATCACAGAAACACTTAAAGAATGCAATGACATGACAATTAATTTGCGTACCGTTAATGGAAAGTAAACATGACATGGTAAAATGCGATGACATGAACAATATTCGCGTACCGATAATTGTAACTAAACATGACATATAAGCATGATAAGGGTGACGGACCAAGCTTCGTTGTCAAGCTAGGTCAATGGCGTCTAGACGGCTATCCTTTCACCGTCTAGTCTCTTTTACGCCTAAAACAAGGAAATGGCCTAAGACACGGCCCAAATCAAGAGATGCAAGTTTCACTTGCCTAGCACCGGGGATGACGATCACGAAGGTTCGTCTCGCGGATGCTAATCTACGGGGGAAATCGCTGTTTTGGGGAAACAATCATCAAACAACATCCATTATTATTAGGGTTTCACAAATCATAATGGGGGTTAAGAGAATATTAAAGGAAGAACACTACCCGAATGGAAGCGGAAGATCAACGCCGAGCAACCACGGCAACGGATGAACGATCCGGGAGAACTACCACTCAGATCTGGAAATGAGGGAAAACCTGGAGAAATGGGTTTGGATGAGGCTTTTGGGGATTTGATGAGGGTTTGAGGTTGAGGAGAGGTAGGATATGTGAAATGAGGGTTTGGATGATGATGGATGAGCTTGGGATGAAGGAGCAAGGGTTTGGGGATGAAGGGGGATGATTTGGGGAAGGAGGAGGTTCAGGAGAAGAGAGGGAAGAGAAGAAAACGATTGGGGGTTTATATAGAAAATCGTGTGGCGGCTAGGGCAAACTAGGGTTTCCTGGGCTGATTAGTCGGTCAAGGAAGGATTGGTGACAGACTAGTTGAGGATCTAGTCGGTCGGTCGTTCAACATGGACCGACTAAGAGTAAACAGTAGCTCGCTCAGGAAAACTGGACTATGAGTTAGTCAGTCTGTGAAGGCTTGTCAACCGACTAGTTTGAGAACTAGTCGGTCGGTGAGTGTTCATTGACCGACTAAAGGCTGAATTCTGAGAGAGATCATGGAAATGAGAGTTAGTCGGTCTGAGAAGGATTCCTGACCGACTAGTTTAGCATCTAGTCGGTCGATGGTTGTTCTTAGACCGACTAAGAGTAAACAGTAACTCCTGAATAATTGATTGAATGAACTAGTCGGTTCCAGTTGATTTCCTGACCGACTAAATTGGAATCTAGTCGGTCGGTCGATCTTCTTGAACCAACTAACATGCACGAAAAGTGCCGATTCGAAGCGCGAAGCTTCGGGAAGATTTCTATGGCTTCTAGGATCGATTTATACTCCAAGATATGATCGATATGAATCTCGTCACGAGTGACTTACTCCGAGTTCAATGATTCTAAGGAAGAAGCTAGAAGATCGCATGAAAAGGAATGAAAACAAAAGCTAGGAAATCTCAACGAGATGAATGAAAGCGAGAACTATGGAAATGGAAACCACACAAGGAGAGAACCCACCATCGCAAGCAAAACACATTGATAATCCAATCATACAAAAACCAGTCGTTACAATAACAATAACACCAATAAAAAGCAAGTAAATCACAAGGTGGCAAGGAAAAATAAAAATCCTTCATTTTTTGCTAAGAAGCAAAATTCCCACTATCTGCATGCCCAGAAAATATTTTCTACACCTAAGCATGCCACATCCACCCCTCTTGCAAAGGCAAAACCCTTGCCAAGGAAATTATCGAGTCTCTGGATTCCCACTAGATGTAGTGTGCAAGAGATGGATAAAAACATCAACTCGCTAGTTTGGGATGTGATTACCTCATGTGATTACATTAGGAAATCAAACTCATCTTAGGTTTAGTTCCCTAATGTTTAGGTTCCTCACACATATGCATATTGTATGTGTATTGTGCTTAAATGATTATTTTTAGCATACCCATTGTTGATGTGTGTTTCATGATTTTGAAAATGTTTTCAACTTTATTTTTCATGAAAATGTGGACCTTGGGGAATACATTGTTATACATGCATTTTTTATTCATATGTATGACAATGAGGGAGTTAATATGGTTAAAATGTTGAAAATATTTTAAAACATATTTAAACTCTCACTTTGGGTTTTGATTAAGCTCATTATACAATTAGTTATTATTGTCTTGATCTTAATCCATTGATATTGCCAACATGTTTCATGTTATATTTTTTATTGGCACTGTCATGTGTATCAATGTGATTGATGTTTCCATATATATGATTTGGTACACTTTAGGCCCATGGCTCCAAGTATGTTTTACAATTGGTAAAGATGATTATCCTTCAAGATTTCTTTTCTACAATTGGTTTTATCTCAATTGTTAAAGATCTTTTACTCTTTTTCTTTACAATTGGTATTAGATCCTAGAAGTCAAAAAAATTGACCGTTTCTATGAATAGGGGAGCATGGGATAGTGATTGATACCCGCTAAATTTTTAAATTTGGTATCATACATCGCTTTATCTCTTGCATATTGTCACATCTTTAATTAGAATGACAAGAGGGATACATTTGATGTCCACCTTTTTGACAATGACAAGGGAGAGATATATGTATTATGTAAATCATGTTTATCATACATATGCATTTGGGGAGATAGATATATCTATGGGGACACACACACACACACACACGGGGATAGATGTATGGGATTATGTAAACCATTCATATGGAGATTGTTAATATACTTATTGCAATTGGTTTATGTAATCCATGCCTATTATATGTCACCATTGTTTCTTATTATTTCAATTGGTATAATGAGTATTTACAATTGTGTATCTCATTTTACAATTGGTGCATATAAGTAGGGGGAGCTCATTAGCATTGTGCTTTATTCTCTTTATGTTTACATAATGTGTGTCATCATCAAAAAGGTGGAGATTGTTGAGTATTGGTGTTTTATACCAATGTTATTTTGATGATGATCACAACATTATCTTGTTGCTAATATCTCTCTTGTTTTAATCTAATGTTTATCATATGGAGAATAGCATGATTTGAAGACTACTAACTTGTGGTAAGGATGGATATCAAGAGGAGCAATGCCAAAACTTGGACTCAAGGGGTGCCAAAGCTTGGAGATGATGGGGAGCATCAAGGCATCAAAGAATGAAGCCATAGACTCTAAGGAAAGCAATTATAGATGGTCTACTCATTCATGCATATGCATATAACCATCTTAGTGATTCCTATGATTATCATAGAATCCAACCCAATAGGTTCATTTTACCAAATGACTCAATTGGAGTCTCTGGCTCTCCAACAGGTGACTGATGAAAGTCGACTGGGTGACTCCAGGCGCCTGTCAAGCCTTCTACAGCCGACTGTTGTGCCCCAGCTCAAGTCAACCATTTCTTGACTCTTACTTGAGCTTTTGGAACAGTCGACTGAAGTGCAATTTACAGTTGCCTGTCATCCAACAAGCGCCTGTGAATTCCTATGAATTGTTCTACAGTCGTCTGTGCGTAACTTGCATTTTCTGGGCTTCATCCCAATTTGCAAGTCAGTCGACTGATGAAGTATTTACAGTCTCGTGTCTATTTACAGTTGCCTCTATTTACAGTCGCCTCTACTTACAGTCGCCTGTGAATTGTTCTACAGTCGTCTGTGCACAAGTTGCATTTTTCTCTGATCCATTTCCATCCCAAGTGACAGTCGCCTTCTGAAGGATATTCAAGCGCCTGCTTATTTTACAGTCGACTGTGTAGTTTTCTACAGTCGCCTGTCCTGGCTCATATTATAGCCCTTGGGAATTTTGTAGCCGTTGACCAGTCGACTGTCAGTTGTTCATCAGTCAACTGTCTGTGACGTAAACTGCAAAAATCTAGCCGTTGCAGTATTATTCATTTTGGTTTTTTGCTTGGGTTTGAGGATTTCTTTTGTCTTCATATATATAGGAGAGGGTTGAGTTCATTAGAACTTCTTGGAACTATTGAATATCATTAGAGGTTAATTAAGCCACTCTCAAACTCTCTCTGATTTCCCTTTTAGAGCTCATTATCTCCTTCATGCATTGAAGTCAAGCTTAAGGAAAATCATCCAAGTGCTTTCAAGCCAATCTCATCATTTGGAGATCCTCTTACATGCCTTGCATTCATTAATGAGTAAGTTCATCTAATTATCTCCTTCATGACTTCATGCATTGAAGTCAAGCTTAAGGAAAATCATGCAAGTGCTTTCAAGCTAATCTCATCATTTGGAGATCCTCTTACATGCCTTGCATTCATTAATGAGTAAGTTCATCTCATGCCATATGTAAGAGTATTTGTTTTACTTTGTTATTCCATTAAAACCCTAGCTTTCTATTTGAGAGCTAGTTACTCTCTGTGTGAGAGTATAATTTTCTGTGTGAGGGTTGGTTGTGATCTCTCTGTGTAAGAGTTTGAGTCTCTCTGTGAGAGAGCAAAAGTCTCTCTATATGATAGCAATGATATCTCTTTGTGGGAATCCAAAATCATCTGTGCAAGTTATCTCTGTATGAGATTGTATTCACTTCTCTGTGTGAGAATTATAGTGATTATTAGTATGGCTGGACATACCCAATTATGGGGAACCAGTGTAACATCTAGTATTTGCGTTTGGATTTTTGTGGTGTTTAAATTCCTCCTGCATTTATAATTCCGCATTTGCAAGTTTAATTTTTAAATACATAATTTGTGCCATTACACTATTCACCCCCCTCTAGTGTGTGTTGTTAGTATTGAAAGGGTAAGACGGTCCTTACAAATCTAAGGAGGCACCCCCATTTCCCTCCATTTCCACAATTTTTTTGAATTTTTTTCATGGAATTGTTGTTTACATCATGGATGATCAATATACCAAATCTTAAGGTATTCCAATACTTTTTGAGACTCATATACCCTTTACAACTTCTGAAAACGTGCTAAAGCCCACATGAAGTTGTAAGGGGTAGATGAGGGCTCAAAAAGTATTCGAATCTCTTGAAATTTGGTATGTTGATCATCCATGAGGTGAACAACCAACCCATGAAAAAAATTCAAAACAAGTGTGGGACATGTGGGGAAATGGGGGCGCTTCCTTAGATCGAATCCAAGGAGGCACCTTAGGATCCTTTTACCCCCCCCCCCCCCCCCCCCACACACACACACACATTGAATAATGTAGAAAAGGTGGCACCTGATCTAATAGATCAGGCACCTGATCTAATAGATCAGGCACCTGATCTAATAGATCAGGTGCCAAGACACAAAAAGTTGCAAAGTACAAGCCCCGCATGGGCTTGTACTTTCTGTGGGGCCCGTCTTTTTGTGTCTTGACCAGATCTATTAGATCATGTGCCACCTGATTTACATGATTCATATATATATATATATATATATATATAATACATTTGACAACGTTTTTTGAATTCTAGGGCTGACTAGGACAAGATAAAGAGTGGTTGGGATTTGATATTGGAAAATCAATGGTTGAGATTGGATTTTGTGAAAATTTTAGTGGGAAAACTTAAATTTTGGTGGAAAAAGTGTCTTGGAAACCAAAACTTTGAAATTAGAAGTGTCTTGGGAAAGATTGTGGAGATTAAATTTGGGGGGAAAGTGTCTTGGGAACATATACTTTGAAATTGGAAGGGCCTTGGGAAAGATTGTGGAGATTAAATGGGAGGAAAAGTGCCTTGGAAACCTAAACTTTAAAATTAAAAGTGTCTAGGGAAAGATTATGAAGAACAAATTAGCGTAAAAATACCCTGAGGTTTGTTGCTCCGCGTCCGCGCCGAAGGCGCGGGCACCAAATTTGTTGTTCAACGCCGAATTTGTTGTTCTGCGTCGAAGGCGCTTATGCCGAATTTGTTGTTCTGCGCCGATGGTGCCAGTGTCACTAAATATTTTTACGCTATTTTATTGTTCTGTTAAATTTTGGCTGTGGAAAATTTTTTTCGGGGAACAAAGATTTCGCGGGGAAAATCTTAAACGAACCGTGTGTTGGAACTTATCCAACAAGTTGGATCTTAATCCAACGTTGGGCTAATATGCGGTGAATAATTATATAAGTGCTACGCTGTCGTATTGAGCCCAATATATTAGTGATCTGGTTTTAATTAATTAAATGGGCTAAATGAGTTAAGCAGGTTGTGGGGCCTTTATGTGTAGAGACTATTGGGCTTCAACTCGTTGATGGGCCGAGTTGGAAACCCTAGGGCTATGGAGGCTAGCCTATAAATATTAGCGGTCATGGTCCCCGGAATACACGAACAAATTTGAGCCGTCTTTTCTACGTCCCGTCGCTAGGAGAGAAACCAGGAGAAAACTAAAGGGGTTCTCCAACGGTTGATTCGTGCTATTCTGGAAGATCGTCCGCTACGGTATCGTCAGGATCTTTCAGACTATTAGCGATGGATTCAGGTACGCTTCCGCTAAATCCGAGTAGGTCAATGATTTAAGATTCCGCATGTTATATACATCTAGATTATTATTTGCATGGTCTTGCTTAATGATTAATCTAGATCTTTAGTTTCTACAAGTGGTATCGGAGCCCACATGCTGTGGATCTTAAAATTTTTGTCTGCTCGTAGTAGATCTGATAAAAATCAGATTTTTAATCTGTTTTAAGTTTCGGATCTGTTAAAAATTCATTTTTTATCAGATATAATATTTGGATCTATGCAAAAATTTGGTTTTTTGATTAATTTTTCCACACAAAAAAATGGTTTTTTGCAAACCCTAGATCGGGGACGGCCCGCCGGCCGCCGCCCGACACAGCGAAAGAGGGGGCGGCTCCCCCGTCGGAAGATCGGCGCCGGCGATGCCGGCGTCGACACAGGTCTGAAAGGGGCGACAGAGAGCCGCCCCTGTAAGTCACGCAGAGAAGGGGACCAAAGGGGGCCCGGCTTCCTGCCGCCCCCCTCCGGCGGCAACAGGGCAAAAGGGGGCGGCGTGAGCCGCCCCCGTTAGGTTGCAGAGGGGGCGGCTCTCGCCGCCTCCTGGGGGTTTTTTCCGGCAGCCGGGGGGGCCGGTGCCCTGCCCCCCTGCGACAGAACGCAGGCCCCCTCCGACGGGGGCCTGTTGTCTCAGACACGGGGAAAGGGGGCGGCGGTTCGCCGCCCCCATCCAGCCCCGACAGCAGGGGGAGGGGCCGGCGCACCGCCGCCCCTCCCCTTCGTTCAGAACGCAGGCGCCCTCTGGCGCCTGCGATGCATACGATAGGGGCGGCGGTTGCCGCCCCTGATCGACAGACGGCAGCGCCTCTGGCGCCTGTCCGTCACATAGAAGGGGCGGCCCCGCCGCCCCTGCTGGTTGAGGCCGGCGCCGGCCACCCCCCGCCGGCGCTGGATCTGAGGAAAAGGGGCCGGCGGCGGCCGGCCCCCTAGTTGGGCCCAAAATTTTGCTAGGGTTTCTAACCCTAGCAGAATTTGGGCCAAATTGGACCCAAACGGTTATTTTTTCAAAATGTTTTTTAATTTTCAGTATATGGGCTTCTAATTTGGGCCTGTTTGGGTTATTTGGTTGTTTCTTTGGGCCTATTATTGCAAATCAGTTCTTTAGCCTTTTTTTAGGCTTATTGCAAAACAGTTTTGGGCACCCTCATGGCTAATTTTGGACCCAATTTTTGGGTCATTTGGACACAAATTTGGGCCTATCTTAGGATGTTTTAACACAAGTTAAGGAGGAAATAAAAAGTCCATTTGTACATTTCCATTAAGTTTAATTTTTGTGTTAAAATTCACCTTTTTAATTCAATTTTAGGCGTAATTAATTGTATATATATCTCGAAATAATTTTTATTTAAAATGACAACCCACCAAAGTGGGCTCGATCGTGACAATTAATTTTAGTTCGATATATATAAAAGGCTACGTACATGCTTGGCATGAAAAATTTATCGCCTAAAGTTTTGAATTTAAATTCGTGAAATGAGGAAATAAATGGTCTTGTCTATATATTTCCTTTAGGCCAAATTTTGTGTGTTAATTTAAATTCATTCCAATTTTAATTCTTTAGGCAAAATTCACTCATATATACATTTTTTGAAATAATTCCAATTTTTTGTAAAATTCCACCAAAGTGGGTTCTACTATTAAAATTGTTATTATTTCGGAATGTAAACGGATTAGAATACATACTCAGTATGATCAGTTGCCTGGATGAATTTTAAACGGATCGAAAGAGTAAATAAAAGGTTTTCCTGTATATTTACATTTAAGTTCAGTTTAATTTAAATTCAATTTTTGGGCGCATTAAATTATATGTTTCAAAATAATTTTAATTATTACGGTATCCCACCAAAGTGGGTTTTACTGTTAAATTATTATTATTTCGTAACATAAACGGATAAATACATACTTTTGTATGATTGGTTGCCTAATATTGAATTTAATTTTGGTTGGAGGAGGAAATAAGACGTTTAAATGTATATTTCTCCTCAAAGATAAATTTTGTGTTAATTGTGCAAAATAAATTTAAATTCTAAGTTTAAGGCTTAAAACCATATATATATACTTCGGTATATAACAAGTTGACTTCATACGTTGGTATGAAAATTCAGTTAGCCTGAATTTAGATTTAAATTAAAACACAAAATTCAAGTGTTTTCTTCGGGAGCAAATAAAAGGTTTTAACATATATTTCTCCTTAAGAATAAGTTTAAAAGGCCTTAAAGAATTTTTTGTGCACTAACCATCAACAAATGGCCTTAAGGAAATTTGACACATTTTAAAGTTATATATGAAATGGGGTAGGGTGTGTATTTATATATATAACTTTATATGTATGTTCATATACACATTAGTATACCTTTATACCCCATTTTGAAGAAAGAAAATTTGTGTTGAAGTTATAAATTTTATTTAACTCAATATAAATGATTAGAAGGGTGGAATAAAAAGTTCTTATATATATTTCCACTTGTTGTAATCATTTTTTTTTTGTTAAATTCGGTTTAGGTTCAATTTCAATTTTTTGGCACAATTATTATATATTTCGAATATAGAATGATTGGATCATCAACTCACCAAAGTGGGTTTTCTTGTGAAGATCAGTTCTAATCTCGAAATATAACAAGTTAAATACATACTTTTGTATGAAAATTTTGGTTGCCTTAAATTTGACTTTGAATAAAAGTGGGCTTGAATATCTCCACTTAAAGTATATTCATGTATTAAATTGCGACTTAGATTCAAATTTTGCAAAGGTATATATTTTTTGAAATGTTTTCGTGCAATCATCATCTCGCCAAAGTGGGCTCTGTTGATTTGCATTATTTCATTTCATGAATATAAAAAGAATCAAATGTGCCCGTGATTTGTGTAAGAATGCTAAATCGGCCCAAAGGAAGATTACCGTTCTATACCATTTCATGCGCACCTGTGGCAATAGACAAGGTGATGATTAGTGAGTTCAATGCATGCAAATTTAATTCGGCCCAAAGGAAGTTTTATTTTTGGCATGTTATTATTGTCATTGTCTGATTGCTACAACAAGATGTCAGTGACTAGTCAATAGATTATCCAAAGATAAATATTGGACTAGTGGGGGATGTCTTGAGATGGGAACATAGCATTAATTTGAATTTGTTGTTGTATTTAATACTCATATGGACATGTTATAAATTGTTTTCTTGTTCTCTTTTCAGCTAATATTCCTGAAAATTTTTCTGCCAACCTAAAATCAATTCCAGTCCTTAATGGCACTAACTTCAAGGCATGGAAGGAGAATCTTTTGATAATCCTCGGAGTCATGGATCTTGATCTGGCATTAAGGACTCATTGTCCTCCACCACTCACTGATGAGAGTACCTCTGTTGAACAGAGGGAGTTGGAAGAGTGGAAGAGATCAAATCGCATGTGCCTAATGCTAGTGAGGAAGGCCATTCCAGAATATCTCAGGGGTTCTCTTTCAGAGAAAATTTCCACAGCTAAATGGTTCCTTATAGAGCTTGAAAAGAAGTTTGTCAAGAATGAAAAGGGTGAAATTAATACACTCTTGACAAACCTATCTTCAATGAAATATGAAGGAAAAGGAAACATCAGGGAGCATATAATGAAGATGTCTGATATTGCTTCAAGGTTGAAAGCACTTGAGCTAGACCTCTCTGAGGCTCTGCTAGTGCATTTTGTTATGATATCTCTTCCATCCCAGTTTGACCAGTTTAAGATGAGCTACAATCTGAAGGATGAGACTTGGTCTCTGGATGAGCTCATCTCAAACTGTGTAAAGGAAGATGAAAGGCTTGAGCAAGAATTGACAGAAAGCCCTCTCCTGACATCCACCTTCAACAAGAGAAAGAAGGATACTGAAGCTGCAGATACAGCTTCTCAAAAGAAACAACAAAGGGAACTGAAAAGTTCAGAAGGTCATGGTTGTTTCTTCTGTGGAGCTGAAGGGCATGTAAAGAAGAATTGCTCAAATTATCACGCTTGGCGTGCTAAAAAGGGTATGTTTCTTTAATTCGGTTTAATTCTAAGTTAATTTCTTTTCATGCAACCTTTGGTACTTATAGGCACGTGATGGAAAGATTTGGTATAACCATTCACATCATTGTGTCTATGCAGGATTGCCTAAGATGCCAAGAGCCAAATGATGGTGAAAGATACATCGATATGGGCAATGGCAAGATGGTTCAAGTAGAGGCACATTAAATTTAGATTATTTCTTTTAAATGCTAGAACGTATTTGAATTTTATGAGACTATTATGTACCGTTTTAACGGAATTTGGATTTCCATTTCTCTTTTGAACAAATTTTGGTTATAAGTGTTCAATTTTGAATGGAAAATTTGGTTGTCTCTTAATTCAAATTTAGTTTGTTCTAGTTCTTTAAAAGATCATTATAATCTTCATTTCTTTGGAAATGTTGCTTCATCAATAGAATTCTTGCATTTAAGTACATGTGTTGTAATGAAAGAATTAACAGTTTAGAATTCAGTTATATTTTGATTGCAGCTTATATCCTTAATAAAGTTTCAACAAATGAATCACTTGCATGTTTGGATATGTCCAACTAAAGTAAGGCTTTATAAGCCTAATAAAGTAATAGGACATAATGCTAATGATTTTCTAATTTTGTTGAATAGTTTTAAAGTTGATATTATTTTGTAAGGTTTTACATAATCCCACTATTAAATTAGTTTACGAATTAGGAAATGCACACCTATTTGAGGATGCTGAGTTTGAGGGGGGAAATTTAGTTAGTGACATTACTCTTGAAGAGGATTATATCCACACAGGTGTTGTTGGCATTGTTCGGGATGGTATTCCTGACATTGTTCAAGACACAATAAATTCAAGATAATGTTGCAATTCCTCCTACTCGGAAAAATTGTTCATAAGGACAAACTCTAGCACCCTCAAAGCACTAATTGCCATTCAGGAAAATCCATTAAAGAGATGACAAGTTTATTGTTGACATTAGGATGATGGAAGTTTGACTTACATCAAGTCATAAAAGGTTTTACATCTCTAAAATGGATTAATGCATTAATTAAGAAAGTCTTTAAATGATACTTAAAGTCTTTTTCTCATTGCCATAAGGTTTGAAACCTATTGATTGTAAATAGTCTTTTACAATCAAAAGGGAATTCAAAAGGGTATTAAGAAAAGATTTAAAAGCGTATCACTCAAAGACTTTATACGGAAAAGAATGCATTAATGTGTAAAGAAACTTTCTATTGGGTTTTTTCATGAAAGACTCTATAAGGTTTATAATGGCATTAGTACAGCATTTCAATATCGTTACTGATACATTAAATTTCATTAAGTGATCACCTCGTTCGGTTTTGAGATGATATTTAATGATGTTATCTAAGTTCTGTGGGAGCATGTAATTTACATAATATCTATGTGGTAATAAATGTTAAGTTCTGTGGGAGACAAGTTTAGTCTCATTAATTACCCTGAGAATAATCTTCAGAAGATTTCCTATATCTCACCAATAAGGAGTCAGTTTTATATGCTTTTGGTTATTGCATATGTTACAGGTGTGTTGGGCAGATTGTTAAGTTCAGGAGTTGACCATTTGACAGCAGCCAAATGTGTCTTACAGTATTTATGGAGAACAAAAGGGTTACATGTTCAAGGATCAGTAGTCAAAAAGGAGTTTGAGATCATTTTGGTATACTGACTCTGATCATTTATTGGATGCAAAGAATGTATGAAAATCTATGTTAGGTGCCATCTACTAGAAGAGATCTAAATGGTCCCTTTATATAGTCTCTTCTAACATGGCTTTAGATTTCATATCATATTATGTGACATCCAAATCATGAAATATATCTGCATATTTTGTCACTATGCTGCAAATTAGGGATGGTGTTGAAACACCACACAGTTTATTTAGTGACAATAAAGTCTGCAGTTTTATATTCCAGCAACAACAGGAACTCGACAAAGTTTAGATATTCAGAGATCAAGTTCCTAGATTGTTGATTAATAGGAGTGTATAATTGTCTAATGAGTACATCGGAACAAACCATTTAATTACGGATCCGTTATAATAAGGAAATGTCATCCAAAAGGTTTTATGAGCTAGCTACTCATATGGATGTCATTTCATTAAGAACATTCAGTTTTGTGGGAGTTTGTTCTTTTGGGTGCTCATATGATAGACAAAATTAAGTCTCCAGCTTAAGCTTGAGTTATTTTCTGATCAGAAATAAAGTTTTTGGTCTCAGTTCGGCTTCACTCCGATTTTGGTTTGTTTATGATCTCACTAAGGTTAAGGAGGATCAGTTGGAAATAGACATGTTAGATCACATTACATGTAATTTCCACGCTACACATCCACTTCATAATCCATGTCATTCTTTTGTATTAGCACGGTGACCACTGATGGGTCGAGCTGCAATTGCTGCGGCGAAGATCTCTTTGATCCCTTGCTAATATAATTGATGGACCGGATTGTTTTTGACTCATTAAAGAAATGACAGCAGGTTAAGATCTTATTTGGTTGTATGCACTATGAAATATAATTATAAAGTTTAAGCATATAGCCCAAGTGGGAGATTGTTGGAACTTATCCAACAAGTTGGATCTTAATCCAACGTTGGGCTAATATGCGGTGAATAATTATATAAGTGCTACGCTGTCGTATTGAGCCCAATATATTAGTGATCTGGTTTTAATTAATTAAATGGGCTAAATGAGTTAAGCAGGTTGTGGGGCCTTTATGTGTAGAGACTATTGGGCTTCAACTCGTTGATGGGCCGAGTTGGAAACCCTAGGGCTATGGAGGCTAGCCTATAAATATTAGCGGTCATGGTCCCCGGAATACACGAACAAATTTGAGCCGTCTTTTCTACGTCCCGTCGCTAGGAGAGAAACCAGGAGAAAACTAAAGGGGTTCTCCAACGGTTGATTCGTGCTATTCTGGAAGATCGTCCGCTACGGTATCGTCAGGATCTTTCAGACTATTAGCGATGGATTCAGGTACGCTTCCGCTAAATCCGAGTAGGTCAATGATTTAAGATTCCGCATGTTATATACATCTAGATTATTATTTGCATGGTCTTGCTTAATGATTAATCTAGATCTTTAGTTTCTACACCGTGCCCGCGGGCACGGGTTATGACTAGTATATATATATATATATATATATAGTGAAAAATGGAGAAGAGCTGACAGCGCTGGAAATTTTTCCAGCGCTGTCTGCATTTTGGGGGAGATAAAAGTATTTTTTTTGAAAAATTTTTTTGCAGTAGTTAGATATATGTGTTAGAAAGTTCCCCACATAATTTCAGCTCGATCCGACACCGTTTGAGCCTCCGTTCATCGATTTCAAAAACGTTACACAAATCTGTCCACAGTTTTGCGTAACGTTTTTGAAATCGATGAACGGAGGCTCAAACGGTGTCGGATCGAGCTGAAATTTTGTGGGGAGCTTCCTAACACATATATCTAACTACTGCAAAAAAAATTTCAAAAACAAATACGTTTATCTCGTCCAACATGCGGACAGCGCTGGAAAAATTTCCAGCGCTGTCAGCATTGGCCCATTAACCTCATATATATATATATATATATATATATATATATATATATATATATATATATATATATATATATATATATATATATATATATATATATATATATATATATATAACATTTGACAATGATAATTTGAATTCTATGACTAACTAGGACAAGCTGATTAAGACAAACAGGTTGATAGAATGATGGTTGAGATTTAATCTTGGGAAATCAACGGTTGAGATAAGAGTTTGTGAAAATTTTTGGAGGGAAATTTTTTGAATTTTGGGGGGAACTTTTTGGAGAAATAAATCTTCATTTAATTTTGTGAAATTCGAGGTCTTTGAATTTAAGATATCTTTGAAGTTGAACAACAACATTTATGTGATTTAATTTACAATATTTATAACAAAAACAAGGAAAAATTATATTATCAATGAATTATATGTTGCCTATTCAAATCATCCTTATCTATCCGGGCATTTGACTTCATCGAGAAAAAAATAATACACTCACAAATGGGATAACAGAATGTCGTAATTAATACATTCACACTGGGGCCCGCATGGCGTCATTATTAGTGCGCCTGTATGCCGAAGGAGCCCGTTAAGTTCCACGCCAAATTTTTTATGCTAATTTGTTGTTCCGCGCCGAAGGCGTCCGCGTCGAATTTGTTGTTCCGTGTCGAAGGTGCCTGCGGTGAATTTGGTGTTCCGTTCCGAAAGGACCCGTGCCACTAAATATTTTTACAATAATTTGTTATTCTTTTAAATTTTGGCCGTGAAAATAATTTTTTGGGGAACAAAGATTTCACGTGGGGAAATCTTAAATGCGCCGAAGGTGCCAGCTAAATTTTTTACGCTAATTTGTTATTCCCCATCGAAGGCGCCTGGTAAATTTTTTATACTGATTTGTTTTTCCGCGCCTAATTTGTTGTTCTACGTGAATTTGTTGTTCAGTGTCGAAGGCGTCTACGCCGAATTTGTTGTTCCACGCCGAAGGCGCCTGTGCCGCTAAATATTTTTACGCTAATTTGTTGTTTTTTAAATTTTAATAATTTTTTTGGAGAACAAAAATTTAGCTGGGGAAAATCGTAAATGAACCATGCCCATGGACACAGGTTTTTTACGCTAATTTGTTGTTCCACGTCGAAGGCGTCCGCGTCGAATTTGTTGTTCCGCGTCGAAGGCGCCTACGCCGATGTTGTTCTGCGCCAAAGGCGCCCGTACCGCTAAATATTTTTACGCTAATTCGTTGTTCTTTTAAATTTTAATAATTTTTTGTGAACAATGATTTCGCGAGGGAAAATCTTAAATGTACCTGCTCGCGGGCACGGGGTTTTTAACGCTAATCTGTTATTCCGCGTCGAAGGCGCCTACCCCAAATTTGTTGTTTTGCGCCGAAGGCACCCGTGTCGCTAAATAGTTATACACTAATTTGTTGTTCTTTTAAATTTTAATAACTTTTTAGAACACAAAGATTTCGCGGGGAAAAATCTTAAATAAACCGTGTCCGCAGGCACGGGTTATGAGTAGTGTGTGTGCGTGTGTGTGTATATAGACACAAACATACATGAAGAAAATCATTTTCTTCTTATTCTGGTATAGAGGAACCCTAAAGATAGGGTTTTGATGATATAATTCTTAGTTTTGACGATTAAAAAAATCGATTTCTAATCCGATCTTGGAATATCGATGTAGGTATCATGATCATGATAAAAATAGAATTTTTGATTTAATACCTCTATATTCGTCCTCCAGATCTAGCGACGATTGACGAAGCCTACGCGTGGAAGACGAAGCCTGCGCGTGGAAGATGAAATCCGTGCATGGTAGACGAAGCCACGCGTGGAAGATGAAGCCCGCGCGTGGAAGATGAAATTCGTGAATGGTAGACGAAGCCGCGCGTGTGGATTTATGCCTTCTCCTAGCTTTTCGAAATGAATGGGTTATGGAAAATTTTTAGAGGCTCATGCTGATAACGTGTTGTGAAGCATCATCTCTAGGGGAAGACCTCAGTACTTTATTTATAGTAGAGGGATGAGCGTATATGGATGAGATACAATGATATGATCTTATCATATAGATAAGATAAAATCACTAATACAAAATCCCATCATTATCCGTTTACAACACTAACCCAAATTTCAAAACAAAAAAACAAAGTACAACGCTTTGTTCTTGAAAAAATTCAACTTCTGAACTTGGTAATAGACATTAGGGCGTTCAAATCGCAGTTTACTCTTTGTACCATAAGGCATGTTTTTTGGGAGGCTAATTTCTGTGTAGATGCGCTGAGCAATTTGGATTGTGATCTTGGTGATGACTTGCGAGTCTAAGGAGAGACCACACCCCTCTTCATCATAGCTGATTCTCTTCGATTCTAGGCAGCTTGGTTTTAACAGAGATTTTACCTTCTGATTGATGTTAGTTATTAGGGCTTGTTCTTTTGAGTGGAAGTAGGGGAGGGAAAGTTGGGAAGAAAAGGAATTTTGGAGAGAGAGAAATGGGGTTTTGTGTTCTTTTGGGGGGGAGAAGTTGAGAGGAATTGGTAGGGGAAAAGTTATGTGGGTCCCAGTAAACTTTTTAGTGTTCTTTTGATGTTGGGAAAGTTGGGAATGAGAAATGAAATTGTGGTATGTGGTAGGGAGAGGTGAGAATAGGCTAATTTAACCCCCCCCCAATGGATATCAAATGAAACTTGAACATATCAAACAACACAAAACAAAGAGCATATAGGGTATGGCAGCCAGGACCAAGGGGAGAAAAAACATCAGATTTGTAGGCGCATCAACTGAAACATGCACATATCAACATGGCATGAACAATGAGCATATAGGGTCTGGCAGCCAGGAGAAAGGGGAGAAAAAAATTCGGTTTCATATCGATATCAAAGTAAACTTGCACAAATCAACTTTCACATAGCAATGAGCATATAGGGTATGGAAGACATGACCAAGGGGAGAAAAAAAAATCAGATTCACATGGATATCAACTTAAACTTGTACATATAAAACAGCACAAAGCAATGAGCATATAGGGTATGGCAGCCAGGACCAATGGGAGAAAAAACATCAGATTCACATGGATATCAACTGAAACTTGCACATATCACAGTCATACCAAAAATAACAGTTTCATATCCAAATCAGTACAAGTTATCCGACAACCCATTCATACATTCTTCGTGTTCACGACCAACAACATTAAAATGATTAGGCCTAATATAGAAAACAACAAACACTTAATGGTGTCAATATCTCCGATAATCCTATACATTTTCTCCGTGTTTCTCTCAAGTTGTCCAACTACCGTACCCAACTGCCCCTCTAGATCGTAAACCCTGCTATCCGACAATGTGCTTGAAGAGCTATCCAAAATCTGTCCCCTTTCATTCGCATCCTTCAAAAGAAGTATAACGTTTCGCGACCAAGCATTGTGAGGGAGGTCCTTCCATTCGTAGAATCCGCAGTGTTCGACGCGAGACGAACAAGTCCAATATCTCCTCCCAGGGTCGCGCCGGGACCAACATGTCTGCCTTGGGCACCTCAGGCCACAGTGGCAAAGCCGGTAGTCTGATGGATCACATTCCAACTCATCCCGTGGGTGTGATCGTTCTGACGGGTTAGAGCTTGCACTCATTAGACCCTGCACAATTACAGATTAGTAATGGAAATATGAAAGATACAAGGAACTGATGTGATAATTTTCAATAAAGACGTACCTATGATGGTATAAGAAGGATGACAATGGAGACGACGTCTTGGAGGAACAAGAACGAGAAAAAATTCTTTGCATACCCAAAATATGATAAAACAACGTAAATGCAAAAACAACGTAAATGCAGAAACCATAAAAGAGTCTATACAATTATAGAGTCTGAAAGACAGACACAAGGGAAGCAAAAATTTCAGATTCATATGGATTTCAAGTCAAACTTGCACATATCACCCTGAAAAAACCATAAAAGAGTATATACAAGTATAAGCCCTCAGAAATGTAGTTAATCATTTCCCAATTCTGGTTGATGGCGGTTGCTCAATTTTTATATACCGTTTACATGCATGACCTTCACAAGCGAAAATTCTTATAATTGTATAGACTTGAACATATCAAACAGCACAAAGCAAAAGACATATAGGGTATGGAAGCAAGGACCAAGGTGAGAAAAAAATTCAGTTTCATATGGAAATCAAAATAAACTTGCACATAATACAGATAATAAAAATGAGCCATCCAGCCAACCTTCCAAGAAATTGGGAGTAGGATGACAAGCGGTCATATGTGAACACCCTTCATCATTGGGCATGAAGTAAACATATCGAGCATATATGGTATTGCTCACATAACAGGGAGCATATAGGGGCTGGAAGCAAGGACCAAGGGGGAAAAATCAGAATCACATGGCTATCAATTTAAACTTGCACATATCAAACAGCACAAAGCAATGAGCAGATAGGGTATGGCAGCAAGGACCAGGGGGAAAAAAATCAGATTCACATGGCTATCAATTTAAACTTGCACATATCAAACAGCACAAAGCAATGAGCAGATTGGGTATGGCAGCCAGGACCAAGGGGAGAAAAAAATTCAGATTCACATGGATATCACCTTAAACTTGCACATATCAAACAGCACAAAGCAATGAGCATATAGGGTATGGAAGACAGGACCAAGGGGAGAAAAAAAATTCAGATTCACATGGATATCAATTTAAACTTGCACATATCAAACAGCACAAAGCAATGAGCATATATGGTATGGAAGACAGGACCAAGGGGAGAAAAAAATTCAGATTCACATGGAAATCAACTTAAACTTGCACATATCAACCAGCACAAAGCAATGAGCATAAAGGGGCTGGAAGCAAGGACCAAGGGGGGGAAAAATCAGAATCACATGGCTATCAATTTAAACTTGCACATATCAAATAGCCCAAAGCACTGAGCAGATAGGGTATGGCAGCCAGGAACAAGGGGAGAAAAAAAATTCAGATTCACATGGATATCAATTTAAACTTGCACATATCAAACAGCACAAAGCAATAAGCATATAGGGTATGGAAGACAGGACCAAGGGGAGAAAAAAATTCAGATTCACATGGAAATCAACTTAAACTTGCACATATCAACCAGCACAAAGCAATGAGCATAAAGGGGCTGGAAGCAAGGACCAAAGGGGGGGAAAAATCAGAATCACATGGCTATCAATTTAAACTTGCACATATCAAACAGCACAAAGCACTGAGCAGATAGGGTATGGCAGCCAGGAACAAGGGGAGAAAAAAATTCAGATTCACATGGATATCACCTTAAACTTGCACATATCAAACAGCACAAAGCAATGAGCATATAGGGTATGGAAGACAGGACCAAGGGGAGAAAAAAATATAGATTCACATGGATATCAATTTAAACTTGCACATATCAAACAGCACAAAGCAATGAGCATATAGGGTATGGAAGACAGGACCAATGGGAGAAAAAAATTCAGATTCACATGGAAATCAACTTAAACTTGCACATATCAACCAGCACAAAGCAATGAGCATAAAGGGGCTGGAAGCAAGGACCAGGGGGGAAAATCAGAATCACATGGCTATCAATTTAAACTTGCACATATCAAACAGCCCAAAGCACTGAGCGGATAGGGTATGGCAGCCAAGAACAAGGGGAGAAAAAAATTCAGATTCACATGGATATCACCTTAAACTTGCACATATCAAACAGCACAAAGCAATGAGCATATAGGGTATGGAAGACTGGACCAAGGGGAGAAAAAAAATTCAGATTCACATGGATATCAATTTAAACTTGCACATATCAAACAGCACAAAGCAATGAGCATATAGGGTATGGAAGACATGACCAATGGGAGAAAAAAATTCAGATTCACATGGATATCAATTTAAACTTGCACATATCAAACAGCACAAAGCAATGAGCATATAGGGTATGGAAGACAGGACCAAGGGGAGAAAAAAAATTCAGATTCACATGGATATCAATTTAAACTTGCACATATCACCCTGAAAAAACCATAAAAGAGTATATACAAGTATAAGCCCTCAGAAATGTAGTTAATCATTTCCCAATTCTGGTTGCTTGCGGTTGCTCAATTTTTATATACCGTTTACATGCATGACCTTCACAAGCGAAAATTCTTATAATTGTATAGACTTGAACATATCAAACAGCACAAAGCAAAGAGCATATAGGGTATGGAAGCAAGGACCAAGGGGAGAAAAAAATTTAGTTTCATATGGAAATCAAAATACACTTGCACATAATACAGATAATAAAAATGAGCCATCCAGCCAACCTTCCAAGAAATTGGGAGTAGGATGACAAGCGGTCATATGTGAACACCCTTCATCATTGGGCATGAAGTAAACATATCGAGCCTATATGGTATTGCTCACATAACAGGGAGCATATAGGGGCTGGAAGCCAGGACCAGGGGGGAAAAATTCAGATTCACATGGCTATCAACTTAAACTTGCACATATCAACCAGCACAAAGCAATGAGCATATAGGGTATGGCAGCAAGGACCAAGGGGGGAAAAATCAGATTCACATGGCTATCAATTTAAACTTGCACATATCAAACAGCACAAAGCAATGAGCAGATAGGGTATGGCAGCCAGGACCAAGGGGAGAAAAAAATTCAGATTCACATGGATATCACCTTAAACTTGCACATATCAAACAGCACAAAGCAATGAGCATATAGGGTATGGAAGATAGGACCAAGGGGAGAAAAAATTCAGATTCATATGGTACTTTATCAACATATCAACATGGCATCATATAGTACGTGGTCATACAGACATGTCATCATATAGTACGTGGTCATACAGACATGGCATCATATAGTAGGGCACAAAACATCATGGCATCATATCGGACTTGGTCAAACAAACCCACACACCAAAAGTATTGTACCTAGTCAAACTACAGAAGCTACATAATACAAAAAGAACAATTGTCTTCAGCACCCACAAGGAACCCATTAGTTAATACTCTCATTCTCCCACCCTCCATCTTCGTAACCGTCATCTCCCTTCTTCTCAAGCTCCGCGATGATGAGCTTTATCTTCATATCCATGGCCGCTGGAGGCATCCCAAGAAACTTCCGACCCCTTGGCTCTACATCGGCGAGATGGTCGTACACCTTTGCCAACATCTCCAACGGATACTCGTTGTGGGAAAAAATACATGATCCCAAATCCTTCTGCCAGGAGTTCTTTAAAGCTTCAGCGACATGGTCAACGGCCATACCTACTTTGTCCACTGATTTAACCATTTTCTCCATAATGTCTTGAACATCAGGTAGGCGTTGGCGACGGGTTGTCTTCTTCCCCACAGATGAAGGTGTACGAGGGGAAGGCCCCGGTGGAGTAGATACCCCTCAAGGTGTTAATTTGGCCCACCGGGCCGGCCCGGGCCCGGCCATGGCCCGCCCGGGCCATGGGCCGGGCCGGCCCGGGCTCAAAATTTACCCGGGCCGGGCCGGCCCGGCCCGGGTGGGCCAAAGTCAGGCCCAGCCCGGCCCGGCGGCCCGGGCCCGGCTAGGCCGGGCCGGCCCGGAAAGACTAAATAAAAAAAAAAATTTTAAAAAACCCTGTAAATTCTAAAAATTCCAACAAATCTATACAACATAAAATTTTAAAAACTATTATCAAACAAATGATATTATTTTAAAAAATTTTAAAAATTTAAACTAAAATTTTAAAAAAGTTAAAATAATTGAAAAAAAATGATCAAAAAAAATTTTAAAAAATGATCAAAAAAATTTATACAACATAAAATCTAATAACAAAAAAACTAAAATATTATTTTAAACATGTAAAAATTCCAAAAAAATAATAGAACACATCTAAAATTTTTTTGAACACTTAAATTTTTTCAGAAAAATTTTAATCCCGAAATTCGCGAAGGTCCCGGGTTGAACCTTTAAATTTTATTAATTGAAATTTTTTTGAGGGGGGGACATACGTTGGCCAGCCTAACCCCTCATACATTGGCCAAAAAAAGAAACTAATACATGTTATAAACTGCTAATACAAGTAAGTATATATATCAAGTCTCTGCTGCTTCTGCTACCTCTTCTTCTTCAGAGTCTTCAGACAGGTCGGTCTGATATTGGGTTCTCGATTCAGCCCTGAACCAATCCTTTGCACAAACCGACGCTTCTACTATATCTGGTTTCAGTCGTGACCTCTTGTTGCTAAGAACACGACTACCTGCACTAAAAGCAGACTCCGAAGCAACAGTGGATATGGGTACGGCTAACAAATCACGAGCCATCATGGAAAGAATTGGATAACTATTCTTAGACTGTTTCCACCATGACAGAACATCAAAACCCTCATTATTCAAGTCTTCTTCAGAAAATACAAAAGAACTTGACAAATACCTAGACAGTTCATTAGCTGTGACTGATGTTTTTTGCTTCTTCTTGCACATAAGAAGGCGGACTCTGCTTGGAGCACTTGAAGATGCTTGAACATTAGATGTTTGTGTAGAACTATCATATCGTGTCTCATATACAGTAAAAAGTGATCTTAAGCTATTCTTAAAACTAGCTTTGTGTTGTTCTGCTACATCTTGAAGGTTCATGTTTTCGTAATAGGTATCTAAGAAGTCAAGTACTACATCCTCTTTAAACCGGGGATCTAAAACCTTCGCTATAGTGTATAGCAAAGGAACGGGATTCCAATACTTACGTAGTTTAATCTCCATCTGTTCTATCATTGCCCTAAGGTCTGGAGTCCTAATGTTGTCATTATCTCTATGTTTTTGTATGACTTCAGAGATCACCGCTAATTGGTCTAAGCCTAGAACTGAAGTAGAGTAATACATACCAGAAAACTTGTTTGTTGTCAAGTAGAAAATTTCAAAAAATTCATAAAGTTCATCAATAATAAGCCACTCATAATCACTAATTTCATAGTCACTATCATTTGCAAGGTATGCACTTGCAAACTCAGTAAGTTGGGTTCTATTTTGTCTAATACAACATATCATTAGATACGTTGAATTCCACCTATGGGGGACACTAAATTTAAATGCCATATACGGCAGTTGGTTATTACGACAAAACTGCTTATATTCTCTCTTTTTTTGTGAACTAGTTGTAATTAAAAGCATAAGGGCTCTAGGTTTTTCCAGATAAACAGAAGTAAGTTTTAGCCCATCCTGAACTACTAAGTTTAAAACATGGCATGCACAACGTTGATGAAAAATTAAACCATCTAGATCTGGGTTCCATAAACATTGCAAATAAGAAATGGCTAAAGTATTATTCGAAGCATTATCAAAAGTAATTGATACAATTTTTTTCTCAATATCATAATCATGACAAATATTTTGCAAAGTTCTACCAATGTGTGCACCCTTGTGTGCATACTCTAACACCTTAAAACCTATAATTCTTTTCTGAATGATATAATCATCGTCTGTAAAATGGGCCGTAAGACACAAGTATGATGAACCCCATTTTGTAGTCCATATGTCAGAAGTCAAAGAAATTCTAGATTCTAAATTAAGAAAAATCTGATACAATTTTGCCTGTCCTTCATGAAACATGCTCATACAATCTTTTCTAAGGGTGTGCCTAGATAATTTTCTAAATGCAGGGTTAAATGCATTTTGCTGTAATCGCTCAAAGTCTGGGTTTTCAGCATAATTTAGAGGTTGCTCTCTGCATAACACTAATCTCGCCATCTCTTTTCTCATATTTTCAACAGAATATGAGAAAGGAGTAAGAGAGGAAGAAGATGATGATAAATTTAATGTTTGTTGTCTAGCATCTTTTTTAACATGCGATTTCATGTGTCTTAGCAGATGCGAAGTGCCGGCAGTATGTGCGGCAGCAAAACTAGTTCTACAAATCTTACAGAATGCACGAATTTGGTCGATGCCATTACTGTCTTTTACAATTTCACGTGTAAAGTGCTCCCAAACACCGGACTTTGGTCCTTTCTTTTGGGTTTGTGTAGAAGGTGCAGCATGTGAAGCAGGGGTAGATGTTTGTGCCGGTGAACTTGTGTACGTGTGAGCAGTATGCGAGAAAGGTGAATGTGCAGGTGGTGGCATGACGGGGCTAGGATTAGTACTAGCCCCAAAGTTATCTGGTTCTTGTGTTTCAATATTTGCTATATCAGGATTAAAACCAGCCCCTACGTTACCACGTAGTAAATCAGCATAATATTCAAAATCGGCAGTATTAGTCTCATCATCTATATTAAAATTCATATTTATCTTCCTATGCGACGGTCTTGACATTGTGCTAATCTAAACTTTATACTACAGAAACCTGTTTGAGCCTTTGAAGTTGACCCGAGTTGTAGAGACCGGAAGCAGCGAATTTGAGTAGCGAATTGGAGTAGCGAGACGGTTGACGATAGCCGCGAGATTGACGACCGTAGAGACGGTAGTAGCGAGAGTTGTAGAACACCGAGTAGAGCCGTAGAGAGGTATTTAGAGAATTAGAGTTTAGAGAATTTTGTAAGGGAAGAGATGAATGTAGAGATTTTGTGAGAGAAGAAGAGATGGGGAGGAGGGTATTTATAGAAGAAATTTAGGTTTTAAAAAAAAACTAAAAAAAAAATTTTGGCCGTTGCCAAACGGGCAGAAATCTGCCCGTTTGGCAACGGCTACAAAGTAGCCGTTGCCGGCCCGGCCCCGGGCCCAAGGGGGGGCCAGCCCGGCCCCGGAGCCGGGCCCGGGCCGCAGCCCGGCCCAGGTTTAGGAACCTGGGCCCGGGCCGGGCCGGCCCGGACCCCGGGCCGGGCCGCCGGGCCTGGCGGGCCCCAGGCCACACTAACACCCTGAGATACCCCCGATGAACCTGGTGGGATGTACGGGGGACCCTCAGCGGCCGTCGAATCATGCTCTTGCTGATAATTCGCTGCTTGATCCCCTTCACCATCCGGGTATGGCCCTCCAAAGTTTTGGAATATATCCTTCCTATGGTCCCCTCTTGCCGCATCGTCTCCAACGATTTTCCGCAGGTTCTCAAGCCACGGAATGGGTTGATTCACATACTGAATCTTTTTAGGATTGGCCTGCACACACACATTGGCGCATTTAATTGTACGGTATGTAAAATACATATGAATACGATGTCGACTTATGTATAAAATTGGAGTTCATACCGCCGCCCACGGGCCATAAGTTTCCGGTGCCATTGTAATCGTATTCGTATCATCACACCATCCTGCGCCACTAATGGCCAAGCAATCATTCACTTCGGCGAGACGAGTCCGGAGGGTTTTATAGTGGTTCTTGACATTTAGCCCGGTATATGTTGTTTGGAATAATGCATTGATGTGGGCCGCTGTGGAGTTGAAGGCAGTAAGTTTAAAGGACTTATCGCCTTTATTTCCTTCATCTACTTGCTCCGCAAGGTAAGGGATAAGTTCCAAATCATGCTCCCACGGCCACACTTTGTTCACCGGGGAATTCGACTTTTTCCTTGGGCTTTCCACCGAAGGCTCCTCCGAATCACCGTGGCGACTCGACTTACGCGATGAGTCACTTCCCCTCCTCATCGAGTCATTTCCGCTGGGCGATGACGTCATGTGGATACCCATAGGGGGAGACGGGGTAAAATAATGGGGGTTTCCCATTCCTTCCCCCATCTCCCCCCTTGTAGCATATGCATGTATCCAGGGGGAGAAGGAATTTGCATTGGCATGCTATATTGCGGGTAGTTTTGATAGGGCATACTCGTCCCTCCACCTTGCATGCCTTGGGTTGGGTAGTGGAAGTCTCCCACCCTTCGCGCCATCGGTCGCAACAGCGTATTCTCACTCCAACTTTGGTTTGGATTGGACCGGTCATTCGTACGCCCTTGGTTCGGATTCCCAGACATGACTGCAATAATAGATATGAAAATATCAAAGGCGAAATGAAAATTTAATAGCTCAAATTTAAACTTCAATTGGTGACATTATAGGAAAACGTTGTTGCATGCCATACCCATAAATAACACATAATTAATGTATTGAGGCCATATACATACACGTCATACGCATAAATAAAACATAAAGTGTTGCATGCCATACCTATAAATAACACATAATTAATGTATTGAGGCCACATACATACACGTCATACGCATAAATAAAACATAAAGTCTTAAGGGGTCCACATCCTTGCATGCCAAATCCATAATTGGTATCTTAACAAACACCTCACATGCCATGTTCACTTGTGTTACCATTATTATGAATTGTACAATAGTCAACCCACATATCCCATGCAATTAAATCCCTCCGCATTTTCCACTGGTCCCTTTGTTGGGTTTGTTCACGTAATGGCACCTGTTGTGACATATCCATAATCGAAGCATCTTGCTCATTGATAACATCACCGTCTTCCTCGATCCCAACACCATCATCTAGGAGATGAGGGTCATGCGGATCTTGTATCTGGATATAATTATGCAAAACCGTGCAAGCAAGGACTGTGTCAACCTGGCTTGGGAAGGGATAGTGGGGCTTGGATGTCAAGATCTTGAACTTGTTCTTCAGGATACCAAAGGTAGACTCGATCTTCGTCCTTAAGGAAGAATGGCGCAGGTTGAAAAGTTCTTTGCGATTTCGCGGAACTCGATCGGTATGGTCCTTCAAATGGTATCTAACGCCCCTGAACGGAGATATGAAACCCGGCATGGTAGTATAACCCACATCACACATGTAATATTTTCCTACACACAAAAATGCACACCAACTATTCCATCAAACGACCACTCTAATATTGGAATATATAAAGTAGGTTTATGTCTGACTATTACCTTCATAAACTCGCAACCCGTGGGGGGGTGGTAATGACAAGGCATCTTTAAGGATAGTAAAATCATTTGCGGATCCTTCCCACCCAGCCATGACGTATGTGAATCTTTTGTTTGGTGTCACAGCCGCAAGGACATTTTGTGTCACCCCCTTACGACCTCTAAAACGGGGTGCGAGATGTGCTGGGAGCATGGCATCGATGTGTGTCCCATCGATGAGCCCTATGCAATCCTACATCGTATTAAAGCAGGCAAATGTTACATTTACATTCACAAGATGAAGTCTTAAGGGCCCTATACACGCATACACGCATACCTTGAAATATGGAAACCACTTTGGATTATTGGCAACCTCGGGAGGAGTCTCATTTGGCGCTTGCTTCATGAACATATCCCTCAAGGCACACACTGCTTGCATTACTTGGTTGAAGTAACGACTGACTGTAGACCCGGATCGGATGAAATCAATTTGCATTACTCTATTCTTTGACTTGTGACCTACGATATGTAGGAACATTGCCAACTGCTCCTCTATGGACACATGAACAGTGTCTTTGAGAATATTCTTATCCCTGATTAATGCTTCCAGGTTAATGAATGCAGCTGTCCTCATTCGTAAGTAGTGCAAACAACTACTCTCACTCCCTAGAAGGATTCTACGTATATGCGATTTCCTATGCAGATCACGCATAACCGAAGGCTCCCTAGGGACTCGCGTACCCATAGCATCATCGTAGTATAGGAGAAATTGTATGACAGAAAAAAAGACCATCACCGCGGCCGCGTAACATGTTTCAACAGCCACTATTTCATCATTGTGATCCATCTAAACAAATGTAGGTTCATAAGGATATCATCTTACAAACATGATTATCAACACAGCAGAACACAATGTGCAAACAAATGAGGAAAGAAAATCAGTTTCATATGGATTTCAATTGAAATAAACACGTATAACCAAAGCAAAAACAGTGAGCAGTTAGGGTATGACAACCAGGCCCAAGGCCACAACAACATATCAGATTCAAATTGAAAAAAAATTTGAATTATGGTCATATCAACAAGCAAAAAACAATGACCATATAGGGTATGGGGTGTTCTTTTGCATTAATTTGAGAGGGAATCACGAAATTTACACTGTTGTGCGCACTGTAGCGCGAGAAAACCGACTCAAAAAAACCCAGGCCGTTCGATTGTTTTTTCGTGAGAAAGCAATTCCCAATCCCCGCTGGCACACTTTTTCACCATATGTATATCAATGGGTGTTCTTTTGGGGTATTAGATTCATATGGATATCAAATGAAACATGCACATATCACCATGCAAATAAGACATTGAGCATACAGGGAAAGTCAGACAGAACCAAGGGGGGAGAAAATATCAGATTCATATGGAAATCAATTGAAACATGAACACATCACCCTGCACACAAGATAGGGAGCATATAGAGCCTGTCAGACAGACCCAAGGGGCTCAAAAAAATCAGAATCATATGGAAATCATTTGAAACATTGACATATCACCATGCACAAGACAGTGAGCATATAGAGACTATCAGGCAGACCCAAGGCCATTTAATCCTCTTTTGAAATCCCCAGAAAATGAGGCTATGTCAAAATACCGTTATAACACTTTGACACAATATATTTAGGTGCCCTCAGACATTTGATGTATTTCATTTTCACGAAATCTAGGTGGCTTGGCGGTTGCTCCTTCATTCTATGCACCAAAACGCATTAAAATTTGATTTTTTATACCTTGAAAATAAACATATCACCAAAACCAAAACAGGTACCATGTAGTTGATAATAACACACTCCAAATCCTTTTTATGTCCAACAAAATACCAACACCCATTTTTATATTGAAGGAACCTTCACGCCAACCATTTTTTATCATCGTAGGGCTCGACGCACACAAAACATATCCATATCATTTCATACACCATGTATCAACATCCAACAATGCCGTACCCATAGCATTATTCCGTACATTGAATCGCAACAATCCACCGTGCCCTCAGAATAACCCACCAATATACTGTTTTTTGATGATTTCTTGTTATTTATCAAGCGTACCATATCAAGAACACACCTTATCATCCACATTTAGCATGTGTCAATTTAATTTCTTGGCTTTCATCATAGGGCAAATTCTCAAATGGGTCACCATCATAAAATTGGGTCAACTTGCTAGGATTGCATTGGGTTGATGAAACATGAATGTACAAAATCAATGGATTGCATTTTGCATCTAGTGTGAAAACTTGCATACACTATGAAACTGAAATTATTGGAGCCATCATTGTTGTATGACAGACCCTATATGCTCATTGCTTTGTGCATGTTGATATGTGCAAGTTTAAATGGATATCCATATGAATCTGATTTTTTTTCTACCCTTGGTCCTGTTTGCCGTATCCGAAATGCTCATAACCCCCCGCCCAAATTTTTTTGCATGCATCATAGATATTAATCTCAGCTAATGACAACCTAGTTCATCACAGAAATTAGCCAAATAATCAGAGAATTTCTTGTAGGTATACCTCCCAATGGATCAATCAAAGCCGAGCAGACAAAAC
The DNA here is from genome assembly GCA_030789695.1 of Scilla litardierei. NCBI lineage: Eukaryota > Viridiplantae > Streptophyta > Magnoliopsida > Asparagales > Asparagaceae > Scilla > Scilla litardierei. The sequence continues at coordinate 264,980,237 of CM061133.1, read as the reverse complement.
CCCCAGAACCTGGCAGATCGCAGTGGCAAGGGTAGGCAGGAGCTAGATCAAAGTCGGCAGCCCTAGAATCCACGGGAAGAAGAAACACAGCTCAGCACCAGCAGATCCATGGCGGCTAGGTCACCACAGCGTAGATCAACCGCTTGCAACCCAACCAATCTCCATGGAGCTTGCCGAACCAGGAGCTAGGGTTTGAGAACGGAGCAACCGCGGCCAAACAGGAACGGAGAAAGCCCTGCTGCCCTCAGATCCCCTCGCTAGGGTTTGAGGTAGGAGCAAGCGAGGCGAAAATAGAGCGAGGGGAGGTGAGAGTAGGCGCCGAGACCCACGCGAGGACGCGCTCCGTCAGAAATCCATTCGTTTCGAAGGGATTCGAGAATCGCGAAAATGATCGCCAGCGGGGCTTGGGAATTGCGTTCTCACGCGAAAACAATCGAACGGCCAAGGGTTTTTTACCCCAACTTTCTCGTGCTACAGTGCGCAGAACAGTGTAAATATCGGGATTCCCTCTCAATTACCCCGAAAAGAACAAGCCCTTAGTTCTGCTTTTATTTTCGGATGAATAGAGAGATTCTAAAGACTCACGGTCCCTCATAATTTGCGTTTGTTGACTGCTGTAACTACAAATTCAATCCAACGGTCCCCGTCGTCATCAGCGGTAGCTCAAACCTCGAGAACACCACACATTAAGATACCCCAGCGGGCGGGCAACTCGAAAACTTCAACCCCAGAGGGCCAGAGCCCAAAGCCTCTCTCCCTATTTGATCCTCTCCTTCGTTCATCGCAACAAATCGCTCTCCGCTTTCTAGCTACTTTTTATCGCATCTCTCCTGACCTTCAAGTCCTCTCCTTTCCGCCGAAAAGAAAAGATGAGGACTTCTCTGCTCAGATCTGTGGAATCCGCCGTCAGGAGAGGCCGATCTGGTCACCTCCTCCGGCGATCGTTCCACTCCGGCGCCGTTCCAGACCGCAAGGTCGCCATCCTCGGCGCCGCCGGTGGGATCGGCCAGCCTCTATCCCTCCTCATGAAGCTCAACCCTCTCGTTACCAGGCTCGCCCTCTACGATATCGCCGGCACGCCCGGCGTCGCCGCTGACGTCAGCCACATCAACACACCAGCCGAGGTCATCTGACATTTTCCTACCCCGCGTTTTATAGTCAAGTATCTAACGTTTCGTTCTTTATGCATTTGTTCGTTGGTTTGGATCTGATCTAGGGTTTCGGATCTTTCTAGGTTGCTGGCTATGCTGCTGAGGAGCAGCTAGGGCAGGCGTTGGAGGGATCTGATATCGTTATCATCCCTGCTGGCGTGCCGAGAAAGCCGGGAATGACGAGGGATGATCTCTTCAATATTAACGCGGGGATCGTGAAATCTCTTTGCACTGCCATCGCTAAGTACTGCCCTAATGTGAGCATCGTATATGTTTTTATTTCAGTCTGAAAATGGATTTTCCCCCTATGAATATCTGTTGATTATGTTTTTTATTTTATTTATTTTATATTTTGATCAGGCTTTTGTCAATGTGATAAGCAACCCAGTGAACTCGACGGTGCCAATTGCAGCCGAGGTGTTTAAGAAGGCGGGCACTTACGATCCGAAGAAGCTGTTTGGTGTCACTACGCTTGATGTTGTTAGAGCCAAGACCTTTTACGCAGCAAAAGCCAAGGTTCCCGTTTCTGGTAAGCTTATTTTCTATTGGGGATTGTCGAATAGTTCTAAGTCCTATGTATCTAAAATTAACTGATGGAATGATTTGCAGAGGTCAACGTTCCTGTTGTTGGCGGGCATGCGGGCATTACTATATTGCCTCTGTTCTCTCAGGTGATACTTCTGTTCATATTTCATTGCTTTTAAGGTCTAAAAATCATGGATTCTTGTAATTCGCAAATTTGAGAGCTGGAAAACTAAATGTGAAAGCCTTGTCTTGTTGCAATTCCATGGATTTATGGAAGGAAAACAATATACTTTTGTTTCTGACTTGTATTTGGAATGTTGAACTAGATTGTTTTGTGTGCATTCAATCGAAAATTTTGGATTTTATTGGAGTTATCTGAAAAACTGATTTCACATGTAATTTAATAGTAGTTTATGTGAACGTTTGAATACATTCTCTATAGACTTTGAATTTTATTGTGAAAGTTTTTTTATCTTCAGTCTTCATGTAGAAGTTAGAATATCGATCCATGATTTGACACAATTGTTATATCCATCATTTTGTAAGATAGTGCTACAAGAGTCCATTATGGCTGTAAGCTTATCTCTTTACTATCTTTCTATATATTGCAAATTTAAAATTTTCTTTGATGTTTTATTTTAGGCAACTCCACAGACTAATGCTTTAGGAGATGAGGACATAAAGGCTCTCACAAAGAGAACCCAGGATGGTGGTACAGAAGTGGTAGAAGCAAAGGCTGGCAAGGGATCTGCAACTTTGTCGATGGCGTAAGACTTGAAAACCTATGGATCCTATGGATTTTTATAGCAATGTTTTTGGTATCATTTTATGTGTCTTGGATTTACTTAGTCGATCTTGTGAGTAACTTCTATCAAAAGATTATCTACATAACCTGTTGGTGTGTTTATATATCTATATGAACACACTTATGTCCATCAGTCAATCTGTTTTTATCTGTTGACTGGTTTGGCTTTGATCTGTGTCAATGTGTCTGTGGTACACATATGAAGATGCACAAACAAAACATCCATATATAGTGACCCGAGTCTGCTTTTGTGTCATTTTTTATTGAAAGAAATGCAGTTGGTATGCATGTTCTTTTTTTCATCTTCTTTTATTTGTTTCTTATAGGCATTTTGTTTTATCAACATTATTTCTTTGAGCACAAATTGGTCATAGTGTAAGTTGGGAATTGTTGATATTTTGTATACGCGATGCTTGTGATATTTAATAGTTTTCTAATATTCTGGAGGTAACTCTATGCTTCTAGTGAAGGGGTTCAATGAAACTTTTTGCCTAATAATGTCAGTGTTTTGGTTGTTTCCTTCATACCTGAGAGAAACAAACTAGTACTTCTGAACCAGAAGCTGGCTACAAAAATTTTCAAGCAATTTTGCAGATTCTGTTTCTTGCCATTTGAGTGCCTTATCATACATTTCATTTCATACTCCATTTGGTCTCTTTACATTTGTACTATGTGAGTGCTTAATTCTTTTATTCATTTCTTAGAAAAATTTACTCAGTGCCTCAATGTCCCAAGTTGCAAACATATCAGTTCGTTGCAGTCATGTGATTTTGCATCTTTGGGTTCTGAACAAGAAGAACTTGGGAACATCAGAACCCAGACACAATGCCTATTAACATTTCTTAGGGTGGATTTTCATTCTCTTTAGAATATATTAGTATAATGAAGTTGACCTGAATGCAGGCCCATCATTTGGGAAATGGCAATATGCGTTATATGGAGTTGATTCCTTGAAAATTTTCTTCTTTTGCTTCGATATGCACTTTCTGCGTTGGAAATACTTCATTGTGTAAAATCTGTGCAAGCTTCAAATATGTATGGGACGGTAAAATCCATCAGTTTATATGAAGTGGTGGATTAGGTAAGTGTTGATCATCATATTCATTGCTGTGATAATCATTGAAGCATCAAATAATTCAGATACTCTGGGAAAACATCAGCTATCCAGAAGTGGTGCTGGTTTGATATGTCCCTTTCATATAATTTCAATCTCCACAGGATTAGGTGACATTCTATCCGTTTTCTGTTACATCTTTATTGGAAATTAAAATGTAATGAAACATCTCAAAGCACCACAACCTTTGTTAGCTGACCTCAATATTTACAACAATGGTGTAGTTAATGAGAGATACCCTGATTTGCGTAAAAAGCTTTAGACTGTTATTTGCTTTATTCTATCCTGTTCTCTTACCATCAATCGGCATCTTCAGTGTCAATTGATCCCACAACTAAGCTGTCATTTTGAAGGGCAGCATAGATTACTATATCTAAAGTATCCAGGACTGTTTCCGTATCTAAAGTTTCCATTGGATGTTTGCATAATGCTGAAGTTTACCTAGCACCCTTGATTTTAACCCTTCAGTGTACGTGTTGGTGCCAAGCTCCCAACCTAGGCATCTATAGGCGAGTATGCTACTGGAACAAATATTAAGTTACATGGACAGTTGGGAAATGTGATGGGCTTTATTACGCAGTCTGACCTCAACTGCAGGAACAATCCTCCAACTCACATGTTGATGTCGACTGTGAATAACGAAACTATGGGTTGGTGCCAAGGTCTTGGTTGGGGGATCTTTACGCTAGAGAGGACCACAGTATATATGTATATTGACGTTGAAGTAAAGTTAAGCCCATTTATCATACGCAAATAATACAATTCAAAACATGATAAATCTAAACTTTATAATTAGGGATTCATGTAGATCAGGTGGATGATCTAATACAGCAGGTGCCAAGACACAAAAATGTGGGCCCCACAACGAGTACTAGCCCATGTGCGGCTTGTAAATTCCATTTTTTGTGTCTTGGCACCCGATCTATTAGATCAAGTGTCACCTTTTCTACATTAAATCCTTATAATTAACTGCTGTTCTAACCATAGCCAGAAATATTTATGCTTTTTTTGGAAATGTTCATGAGTAATTAATGATTGAGCCGCTTTATGTTTGAACTAATGAACATTGGACAAATTATTTGATTATAATTTTCAATAAATCATGAAATTTACATTTTCCTACTAATTGCATTTTTTGTTTGAAAACACTTAAATATTCACACATCAAGATTCAAAACTCCAGCCTCTTATTTGTCACTTTGATATATTAACCATTCCTCACCACTCTTTCTGATATTAGAAGGTGCTTATTTTAAATAAGAACTTTTGAAAGTTCTAGTTCTACCGCCACAATACTACCAAATAAATACCAAGTATGTCTAAATTTTTAGGATGAGATCATGAACTTTTGACCTTCATCGAATTATTCCCAAACGTGAAACTTGTAACGTTGATCTAGGAAAAAGAGCCAGACAAAGCAACGTTGCTTTTTTGAATCAAAGTGTAGAAGGGTTGCTTTTTTGAATCAAAGTGTAGAAGGGTGACGACATTGATACATGAAAAGAAACAAAAAAAACCAATTTGGATGAGTTTTAATGGTTGTATTTGGCAGGTTAATAGAGCTATATTTCAAAAATATGGTAATTTCTAGATGCCATTAATGGATGAGCTATTGAGTCCAATGATCTAGGATGCTATGTTTGATGATAACAAATCCACGTGAATATTTTTGATATGTTTGATGAAGTGGTAGCAGGTGAAATTGATTATGTGATTATTGTTGAAAACTCAGATTCAGTCAATCCAACAAATTAACAAATTCAATGAAATATGCAAATCTAATTTCAAAGATTCACATTTTTAACTTTAATGAGACTGAATGACTTATTTTTATAATAGAATATTTATTTGGAAAATTTTCCTTCAAAATACATATTGTGCGCTAATAATATTAGAATATAGGAGAAAATTTAATTTGAAGAAAATTTTGAGAAAAACTTATTTATTTTTGAACAAAAAAGATTTAAAAAATATATTTCTAATTATTACATATTTTTTCATAATTATTTGTATTTTATTAATATTTTTTAAAATTAAAACAACCTTAGAAAGGAAATTAAAAAATAAATAACTGGTACTGTATAGTAGAATTGCTTGAGAGAGAGAGAGAGAGAGAGAGAGAGAGAGAGGAAAAAGGACAAAGGGCAAAGTTGTAAATAAATCAATTTGGCAGACTATCATTTTGTTTTGTGCGGCAGAGTTGTGAGCCAAGTTTTTATTTACTGAAACAAAACATGGGTGGCCGTTTGAGAGTGAGTGAATGGAGAAAGAAAACAATTGAAAGAAGGAGATAGTGACATTCATAAAAAAGAAAGAAAAGGGAGAGTGACATTCTCTTGTCGGCTAGTAAAAGAAGCATGCTTCTTCATCTTTTGTCGGCAAGCAAAGAAAGGAGAGAAAGAGAAATTGACTTGCGTATGAAATTTTTTCTTCGTGTGTGAACACCGAAATGTTTCATGGACAGTGATGAAATTTTTTGGAACGTTTTAATGGGTTAAGTACGATGTCTTCTCAAGTTTTAGCTATAAACAGAGTGTTTGCAGATGATTTGACAACAAAAAAGATTTGAGAAAACAACTGCATATTTTCAAAAAGAGAAATTCTTCTGTGAGAAAAGTAGTTCCAAATTTTTTGAAGTTCAAGACTGTAGATAGAATTTTGGTTTACATCAGAAGAAGAGGAAGAAGAGGAAGAAGAGGCGTAAGGTCTCATTTCGTGGATACTACAATCAACAAATCAATTTGTTTTGTCACGTTTCGTCCAAATATTGCATAAAATAACATTTGGGTCAATGTTACTTGTATATGTGGATAAGTTATTTCTGTTTTGAAGTTTTATAGCTGGATAAGTTATTTCTGTTTCTTGGTGAATTCACACTGAACCTAGTCGATGGGAGGCAAACATTGATGGGTTAACTGTGCAGCATCAAAAAGAACGATGTGATATCTACTGGTTGTTGAGGTGTGGACAGAGGGAATCAACTACAGTTTTGTCTTCTTTCTTTAGAAATTTGGGAGAAACAAGAAGGCTAAAAGTTAGATTTGGGTTAGTATTCTCTATAATGATATGGAATACCTTGTTAACCAATACTGTCATATACTAAAAATACTGTTGATAATCACATCATACTGTCATACTGACCTGTATTGTATCTGCTTGAAAGTCTGATATGATATTTGTGATATGTATTGGAATTGACTCATATTTGGCTCATTGGTTGAAAGATTAAGTGTTTTAGGTTTCGAGTTCATAATATCTCACTTGCAATTTTTAATAGAGCACCTATGACTAATGTAAATCTTCAGAGAAAGTACTAGAACTTAATCAGCAGTAAGTTGCATTCAATTAGGAAAATGAACAGCTGGGATAATGGACAAAATTTTCATCAATAATTAAATAATATTATGAAAATATTCTAGTCTATATTTGACCTCCAATCCTGAGTGCAATATTTTATCTTCTCTTGCATTTGAGTGTTATCGTTTTAGTCATCTTCCCAATCTGTATATTACCGATGACTTCCAATTTTGGGTTAGGAGTTCCATAATGTTTGAGGGTGTTAGAAGCAGATACCGACACTGCAGGATATGACAGGCAATGTAAACTTATGTAGCTGCATCTTGATCAAATTGCACGAAAGACATTTGGAAACTTAGATAGGGCAATAATTTGTACAAATATCATTGAAAGATGGACTATTCGACTTGCTGTGAGAGGTAAGTTACAAAGCTACTGGCTTCTTCTGATGTTTTTATGGAAGTGGAGGTCTTTTCAGAGTAGCTGGGAAATCCTGTGGCTATTTGTGATCAAACTAGTTAAGAGAAATAAAGATCCAATAATTTTTTAAGCAAAAGAGGAAAGGCATAGGAAGGGGGAATGGAAAGGGAACGAGGAATAGCTGATTTGCTCAAATAGGTTAATGAGGAAAAGAAGAGAGAATAAAACGAAAAGGGTTTGAAACCAATGAGGTTTCTCAATTTTTACATTCTTTTGTTTGTTTTGTGTGGAGGTTCGTGGGTTATATTCTTGTCCTTCTTTCCAAGGTCCTCTGTTACATTTCTCTGTTTCTTTTCTCTGGTTGTTTTGGGTTTTCTTGGTTCACCCTATTTTACGTTGGTCTTGATGCCAAACTCAATACCCTTTTGACTTACTGAATTATTATTATATTTAAATCTATTTCTATTTGGTGATAAGTCGCATGTTTACTGGACTATAAAACCATGTATGGTATTTACACGGTAGCTTTATACTGGTTGAATGTTTGGTAATATTGATATTTAAGATTGCTGATAATCATTCTTTATCTGTAAGCCCTGAGTCCTGGTCCCTGGATATTGTTTATAAGCCATTGATAGTGGTTATGGCTTGAATTCATATTCTTGTAGAGAGTTTTAAGGTTTTTAGATTTCATAATAGCAAATGACCTTCCAGGATAATGCATGACCAGGATGCTAAAGAAGGCACCGCATTAAAATGATTTGTTCACAATACATGATTATGTATAGCAGTATGGATAATAATAAGAATACAATTACTTGGCATTGTTGTTAGAGTAATATAGGCATCAGCTACCATGAAGGAAGGAATTCCCTTCTATGCTCTCGTCGAGAAGTTCACTTTTCACAATATTTTTGGATGATTAGTATCATTACTTTGAACTTCATAGTCTATATTCTAAAACTACAGTACACCGATGATCTAATGCCAATGATCTAATGAACCTAAGGTGTTTTGTTCATCGGTCTAATCGTTGCAAGTTTAACGGTTTTTGTAGAAATTGAACTTTTTGCAAAACTAGATCAATGAGCAAAAGACACATTGGGTTCATTGAGTTCACTAGATCTTTTGGCGTATTGGGAGTACAATATATGAAGATTAAAATTAAAATGAACGGCGCCGATCATCTAAAAATAAAAATATACTGGAGAGTAGAATTTTTGTTGAGTGCATAGGATGAATTCCTCATTGGGTTGCTCACTCTCATATTTCTCTTGTTATTATGATTCCATTTTAAATTAGTGTAACTTAATTTTTTTGTAGGCTATGGATCGAGACTACTAACGAAGTTACTCAAATTAACTTGGTTGATTCTTAGTTTCTGGATTTGTTTTAGGAAAACAAATGTTGTTGAGAGAAAAGAGATAGGATTTTGTTGTATTTCCTTAATTATATCTTTATGATTTTGATATTTCTTTTTACTGGGATTATCATGTTCATGGCATATTACCGTTTGATATGTAAGGCGACAATGCTTTTAACTGTTATACTAAGCTCTATGGTTATTTGCAGCTATGCTGGTGCTGTCTTTGCTGATGCATGCTTGAAGGGTCTTAATGGGGTCACAGATATAGTGGAATGTTCATTTGTGCAGTCAAATGTTACAGAGCTGCCTTTTTTCGCCTCAAAGGTGATGTGGCTGAACACATTATGTTTTTTATATAGAAAAATTTCCTCAATTTTTTGGATTTACCTTATTTTATTGCTAAATGCTCCAAGTGCTAATATTTGGCTGGTCAGTTATGTGAGATTTTCCTATAGTTTTCCCTGCGTTCTATTGATTGTTCATCATGCATTCTTGGTTAAAACTACCTTATACTTTGGCATGATCACTATAATTACTACATTGAACTCTTTCACACTGTATCACAAAACTACACTATGGTTACGAAAACAACCCCGTTCAAGGTAGCCGACTTTAAATTAAAAAAGTTTATGGTAGTTTTTTTTTTGAAAACATGCCAACATATTGGGCATTTTTCATAAATTTAGCCAATATTCAACTTAATTAACCACCATCCTTTCCGTTTGAGCACTGCACACACTTACCCATGCATACATGACGAGATTCTTTTCCTTTAGTGCCAACACATTTATATTTTGCATTGCAGCATGCTTATAACATAGAGTTGCCTGTACCAAATCCCATGATTAAACATAGGTTGTTGTCATTTGGAGCGTTTGACAAAAGTAAATGAATGAATGAAAAGTCTGTTATAGATTTATATAAACTCCAATGTATGGGCAGACAAAACTTTCTTAAACTTGACACAGATGTGTAGAAAGCTGAAATGATATTAGTTGGAATGTGTATTCGTCAGTTGAATGGTTTACACTTTACATTATGCTCTGTTTTACACATCTCAATTCTGAAGGCAGGAACACAATGTGAAATAGTCTGTTAAGCTTCATGTTCAGTTAGTTACTTTATTTGACCTTGGTGCCATGCTTAGGAGTTTTCAATGGAAGCATTTTTTGTTTGTTATATGGGCCTCGCACTTAAGAGGGCGAAGACATTTGAAAATTTTGATTGAGATTTAGGATGATATGGTATAAAGACCAACTAGATTTTAACCTCAAAACTGCAGTTCCTATCTAAATAACTTTCAGAAGAGAATCAATTTAGAAAAGAAAATGAAGTGACCTGGGAAGCATGCCTGTGTGGCATATGGCAAGAACTAGTAGCCAACGAAAACATGAGAAGGTGAAGATTTGTATTCAGGAATTCATCATATTAAAGTATTATCGGCGCAAGTCGAACATGCTTAAAGGAGAATTTAAACTTGCATTAAGAAGAAATACTCACAATATATTAGTGGACCTAATATGTGTTGGATCTGGATCGTAGCCTAGAGGGGGGGGGTGAATAGGCTAATAAAAATATTCGTGCAACCCACGAACAATCCCACGCAGTTATAGGCACAGACAGAACAATAAAATAGCAATCACAGAGTACGCACAGATATACCCTGGTTCGGTCGTCCCCACGACCTACTCCAGCCCCCGAAAGCAACTACTAGATAGATATGTAATCAAGTACAGCTACAATGAGTCAAGATCCCAAATCTACTCTCACCTAGCTTGTACGCACACCACGTGCTCTACACTATCAATCTAGTCAGATGCTCTCCCTCCGTGACGACTCCCAAAGTCGTCAGGTCCCCAAAAAGTAACACAAAAGGTAAAGTTTCCCCTACGAGGATCTAACACAACAACTACACAAAATAATGATAAATAGAGTTAAGGAATCTCAGTTTGTGTAGCGGCGATGTCCTCGTCAATCAGCACGGGTCAGATCTTGTCTGACGTAGATGTAGTCTCTGATTTCCCCTCAATAGTTCGGCTCCCCTTTAGATGATACTTGCGGCACTTGAGAACTTTTGTCCTGCTTCTTTGAATCTTGCGGCTGCCAACAAAACAAAGAGAGAAATAAATATCAACTTGCAACAACCTGGAATTTGCAAAGACAGAGAAACAGAGTACTGCCCTTTTGAGATTATCAAAGAAGATGACATGGTCTGATTCGTTTGTCTTGGATGCGCAGCCTCAAGATTTCGGCATACCTCTTCACAGTTTGTACGGCTTACTCTTGTACACGTGATTCAAAGGAGCCACAAAAAAAACTTGCACAAAAAAAACTGCCCTCTTAAGAATTCAGCACTGGGAAATTGATGAGAAGAAAAATGGCCCTGGGAATATTTTTGGAGAGAGAGATAAGAGGGATTCGGCTGTCAACACAAACACCAAAGAAGTTAATGTTGACTTTTGAGATTTGCAAAGACAAATGAATTGCGCCCTGTGTTTTTGATTTGCTGTGAACTTCAAAAGAATTCGGCTCTGTGTCTATTTCTCAAACCGTAGACCATGTAATCATATAGCCGGCTCTCCTCAAAAAATTCGTGCGGCGCCTCTTCAATATTTGGCCTCTGCTAATTTTTTGTTTGAGGGTTTTCAAAAGTGAAGGCTTAGAGAAGAACACAGGCTCTTTTAAAAAAAATTGTTATGAAAACAAAATAAAGAAAAACACCTCCTTCCAAAAACAATCTGGCTGTTAAAAAAAACAAAAAAAACAATGAAGTGCTCAGATTTGAGGAGTTGCAAAAACAATTCGGTCTGGAATTTTTGTGCCTTAAACTTTGAAATTTTCAAGGAGGATCATGAAAGATGATGGGCTCTCTTAGGATTTTTAATGAGGAAAATTTTGGGCGGCTGTCTTCTAACTTTTGGAATTGAGAGAGCTGAAAAAAAATTCGGCCTCGGTGTTTTTAATTGAAGGTGCGGCTGACAACTCCTAGGTTTTCGAAGAGGGGGAGAGCTGAGAGATGACGCAGGCACTTGAAAATTTTTGGCTGACTCTCTCTCTTATTTGATTGGGCGCCTTTAAAATTTTCGGCACAGAGAACCTTTAAACTTGCGGCTCTTGGGAAACATTATGTCACGGCCTCCTTGAGAAAATGGGTTTGTTTTTTTAACAATGCTTTTGGGCCCAACCTTAGCCGCACATCATCATTATAAAAAGAACTGTGAAAAAAAAATGTTGCCAAGCTCTTTTGGAATTTTGATACTTATTAGGAGTGCTCTTCTGGAATCATTTTAGTGATGAGGACTAATTTTTGTTTTGCATGAAAGTGTAGCCTATTTTTATTATGCATGCACAAACTAAAGTGTGAAAGTGTGACAAACTAATTTGTTTTGAATGCACAACTCTTAATTCATACTACACAACAAAGATGAGTGACCTCTCCTTATTAATTTATTCCTAAAAACATTTAGCACACACATTAAAACTTTCACATACGTTTGTTATCATCAAACACGAAATTCATAGATCGTTGCTACCAACAATATGTACAACATTGGCTTTGATACCAGACAAACCAATACACACACACTAGTAAATAACCCGTGCACACGTGCACGTGGACTGGGAAAAACGGTCGGAAAGGGGGGAAGAATAAAAAGTGTGGGTGTGTGGGGGGAGGGTCTAGGGGCAAAAATGTAAAAACCGGGGTTGTATGTGCAAAATTCCACACCCGCTCTCTTATCCCTCAAAATCACATCTCTTATCCAATTTCTCTTGTCCAAATTCTCTTATTCAATTTCTCTTGATAACATCCCTATTTTATAGAATAGATATGTATGTATATACATGTATGTATGTATATATGTATATGTATACTCTTGTCCAAATTCTCTTGTCCAAATTCTCTTGATACCATCCCTATTTTATAGAATAGATGTATATATACTCTTGTCCAAATTCTTTTATCCAATTTCTCTTGATAACATCCCTATTTTATAGAATAGATGTATATACTCTTGTCCAATTTCTCTTATCCAATTTCTCTTATCCAATTTCTCTTGATTGTCCAAATTCTCTTATTCAATTTCTCTTGTCCAATTTCTCTTATCCAATTTCTCTTGATAACATCCATATTTTATAGAATAGATGTATATACCCTCCTCCAATTTCTCTTGTCCAATTTCTCTTAGCCAATTTCTCTTGATAACATCCTTATTTTATAGAATAGATGTATGTATATGTATGTATCTGTATGTATGTATGTATATATATGTATGTATATATATGTATGTATATACTCTATTTAAGATTTTCACCCGTGAAATCTTTGTTCCCAAACATTATTTACACAGTCAAATTTGTGCGAGAACAAATTCGACGTAGAACAATAAATTCGGCGAGGGCGCCCTTGAGTCGAAACAACAAATTAGCGCAATAAAATTTAGCGTGCGCCTTCGGCGCGAAGAGTGGAAGTCAATAAGAGAGAGAGAGAGAGTATGGTGTGTGGGTAAAAAGTGAAATGAGCGGGTTTTTTAGCAAAAAGGGGAAATATGTGGTATTCTGCACAAATATAGTGATTGTGGGGGGTTTGAAAACAAAAGGAAAAAGGTGGTGGGGTTTCCAAACACTCATCTCAACCCTTCTTTTACGCAGATTAAATCCTAGACATTCTTTTATCAACCTCTTTATACATCAGCATGACATCAGCTTTTCCTAGTCAGCCCTAGAATTCAAAAACCTTTGTGTTTTAATATATAGATGTATATACTCTTGTCCAATTTCTATTGTCCAATTTCTCTTGATAACATCCCTATTTTATAGAATACTAGAAATTGCCCGTGCACCAAGTGCACGGAGCAAAAATAACCACCAACGAACATGGCCGCAATGCACGCGCGGAACCGGGAAGGAGCGAAAAGCGTGTATGTGCATGTCGGCAACGTCGGATAGTAAAAGGAGAGCGAATGCACGGACCCCCAAAAACCAACCACACCCAGTAAGGATGCGGGACCCATACGTGTGTTTCGATCAGTGCAAAAACGGGTGAAAATGAGAATAGTGGGTTTAAGTGTGTGTAGTGTCTTGGGGGTTTTTGGTTTTTTTTGCTTGGGTTGTGATTTTGGGTGTTTGGGTTTGGGTGTGTTTTTGGGGTTGGGTGGAGTTTTGTGTTTTTTGAGTTTTGGGTTTAAGAAATGTGTCCCATGTGGCGATGTGACATTGCCACATGGGACAAAGATTCAAAAACATCCCTCATTTGTAATATAGATATGTATGTATATATATATGTATATGTATATATGTATGTATATACTCTTGTCCAAATTATCTTATACAATTTCTCTTGTCCAATTTCTCTTATCCAAATTTCTTGAACATCCCTATTTTATAGAATAGAGTATGTATATATATGTATGTATATACTCTTGTCCAAATTCTCGTCCAATTTCTCTTATCCAATATCTTGATAACATCCCTATTATATAGAATAGATATATATATATATGGATTTAATGTAGGAAAGGTGACACCTGATCTACACCTGATCTAATAGATCACGTGCCAAGACACAAAATGTGGAAAGTACAAGCCTCACATGGGCTTGTGTGGGGCTTGTACTCGTTGGGGCCCACCTTTTTGTGTCTTGCACCTGATCTATTAGATCAGGTGCCACCTGATCTACATGAATCCATATATATGTGTGTAAATTGTTCTTAGGGTGACTCCTTAGATGAGATCTAAGGAGTCGCACCCATTTTTTTTCCAATATCCCACATTTTTTGGATTTTATTTTCATGGGGTTGATCACATCATGGATGATCAACATAGCAAAAATCAAGCCATTCCAATACTTTTAGAGCCACTATCTACCCCTTGCAACTTCAACGGTATGCAAATGTGCTGAAAACCCCACGAAGTTGCAAGGGGTAGACGTGGGCTCTAAAAGTATTGGAATGACTTGATTTTTGGTATGTTGATCATCCATGGTGAAAAATGGAGGTAACTCCTTAGATTTCATCTAAGGAGTCGCCCTAGGAACACTTTACATACATACATACATACATATATATATGGGAAAAGGGATCTAGGGTGCCTCCTTAGATGCAATCTAAGGAGGCGTCTCCATTTCCACCATTTTCCACATTTTTTGGAATTTTTTCCATGGGATTTTTCACCTCATGGATGATTAACATATCAAATTTCAAGGGATTTCAATACTTTTTGAGTTCTTATTTACCCCTTGCAACTTCATGGCAGCACATTTTCAGACCGTTGACGTTGCAAAGGGTAGATGTTGGCTCAAAAAGTATTGGAATACCTTGAAATTTGATATGTTGATCATCCATGAGGTGAACAACAATCCCATGAAAAAAATTCCAAAAATGGGGGAAAATGGGGGCACATCCTTAGATTTCATTTAAGTAGGCACCGTTGATCCCTTTTCTCCATATATATACAGAGCAATATGGAGGTGTGCTGACAGCACATGATCTGTTTTCCTGCGCTGTCAGCACTTTAGGGCACCAAATACTAATTTTTTGAATTTTTTGCAATGTGTTTTACAACTTGTTGGCTTCCCTACCAATTTTCAAGTCTCAATCCAACACAGTTTGAGCCTCTATCCATGCGTTTCAAAAAGATTGCGCCGACATTATCAGAATTTGAGCTATCTTTTTGAAACACATGGATGGAGTCTCAAATGGTGTTGGATTGACTTGAAAATTGGTGGGAGAGGTAGCCAACAAGTTGTAGAACACATTGCAAAAAAATTTAATAAAAATACTTTTTTGGGCCCCAAATCGTTGACTGCACAGAAAAATTTCCAGCGCTGTCAACACACCTCTGTATTCCTCATATATATATATGGATGTGTTCTGTCAGCACATGAAATTCTTGTGCTGACATGGTTTTTTGTGCAAAAATTCCCCCTAAAAGTGCCTTGACTAATGACCCCCAGCTGGTTGCAGCTTTTTGATGTGTTTTTTCGAAATAAACCCCTCATCTGAACCAATTTTTGCGTAAATTTCCCCAGCAGAACCAGCCCGTGACTCCCCTATGCTGTCTCACATCTTCTCCCTTGCGAGAACCAAAGCCATCATCTCCAACCTCCAGCATAGGGGGGGAAAAATCAAAACAGCGCGGCTTGAAGCCCTAGCGCCTCTTCTCTCCCATGCGAGACCCAACGCCCAGAGGTGGAGCGAAAACATTCGTAGTGGGGGTAAAAACTTAAACGAAAAAAATCTTCTTTTTTCAAAAAAAGAAGGGTATATGTAAAATTCATAGTTTCATTGATACACATTTCTAAGAACAAAATGAAACAAAAAAGATATCATAACAGCATTTGTTATTTGCATACAAGATGAATTTCAGCTATCTAATATTTTGTAACATGAAAAGAAGGATGTGTACAAGAAGAAAGAATGGAAACTTATGCAACAAAATTCCAGAGAGATTGAATTAGAAGTGTTGAAACATGTATACTAGATTGTAGTAAAATATATAATCTATAACATCATTTTCAAAGAAGTTGCAAAGAAACTTAAAGAAGATTGATCTATTCAAATGTTAACATTTGTAGAATCCATGTAGAAGTCTAGCAAATGAATATTTTGAAAGATTCAATGTGTTGAAGAATAACCATTAAGGGTAAGGAGAACTTAGAAATAAATTAACAAGAAAATAGAGAAATAAGTTTATAATTAAAAATAACTTGGCGATAATATGAGTAAAAATTTCTCTTTCAATTCTTTCCTCTTTAGTTGAGAGTTTCCCTTTAAAAATTTATAAAGAAGAAAATGATAACATAGAAGGAACAAAAATGAACGTACTTTTTGTGTAAAATAAATGAGTGGGCCCTGTTTAGAGCAAAATTTGAGCTTTCAATTTGACCGTTGTATTTGAAGATCATAGTTATATTTAAACGAGGACGGCACTAAATGGTTAATATAAAGAGATATAGTAGTTAGATTTCTTTTTTATTATGTTGACTTTTATTCTTGCATATAGTGGCGGAGCACACTGGGCAAAAGGGGGCAATTAATATGGATATTAGCTAATTAACACGGGGGCAGTTAAAAGTCAAAATAATTAATATGAATACTAGGCAATTAATAGAGGGGGACAATTAACATGTGTGCAATGTTAGTATCTCAGTGTCTAACATATATCTAATATACATATTAGCCAATTGACTATTATAGAGAATTATTGTGGGGGCCAAATATTACTTTTTGATTGAGTAATTTAGTATACATACCACATGCTAGTTTTTTTAAAAGTCAGTGGGGGCAATTGCCCCCCTTTGCCCCCGTGTAGCTCCGCCACTGCCAACGCCCGCAACTTGAAGCCCTAGCGCCGCTCGATCCCCGCAGATTAAAGCCTTAGCGCCGCTTGATCCCCGCTTTAGCACCTCCATTTGCTTCTCCCAACGCAATCACCCCAATTGCAAGCGACCCCTCAGCAATTGCAATCTGTATGTAAAAATTCCTCTTTTTCTAAGATCTTAAATTAATTTAGTTCCATACAATAATATAGTATGCATATTGCTCCAAGACTTAAGTAATTTGTAGATGCTATTAGGTTTTTTGTTGGGGGGTTTTGGTTTTGGTTTGTTTTTTTGAGAGGGGGGGGGGGATGTGAACCATGTGAACCATGAAGATGATATTGTTATTGTTGGTATGGTTATGTTGTATACAATTGAAGCAAACTAAAAATTCTGCAATTCCATCTTTAATTTTGTAGTATGAATACATATATGTGGGAATTGGGAATGAAGTTAAAGTTTCTTAATGCATAATGGATGTATCAGCACCTGATTCTTCTAATAGGTATTATAACGGTGCTCCTGGTATGATAGTTGACTTAGAGATAGATCTATTACATGTGGACAAAACTAGTCCAAGTAATAGGAATGACACCGACAGTTCCAGTGTTTCAAAGTGCTTCAAAGCCGTATGTTGGAATGAAATTTGGGAGCCACAAAGAAGCGTATGACTTCTATAATGCGTTTGCATTAGTGGGTGGGTTTGATATTAGAAGAAGCACTACGAATTATGGTCGAATGGGTAAGTGCAAGATAAACAATTTGTTTGCGAGGGGTAAAAATCCTTCAATGATAAGAGGGAACCGGGGAAGATGGTTAATCGGAGACGAGATACAAGAGTCGGATGTTTGGCTCTTATGAAGATAAAATTATCTAAGGACAACACGTGTTGTTTCTGCCTTTGTTGAACATACAAATTATGAGATGATTAGTCTAAATATGGCCAAGATGCATAGATCGCAACAGCAATATCGTAGAACAAAAAGAGTTAAGAATCTTATTGATAGTATGACTGGAGAAGGTGTCGCCTTATCTGTTATATCACATCTCATAAATGTGACAAGTGGAAGTAATGATGAAGAGTTACAACACAATAATGTATTGTCATATCAGAACCAATAAAAAGTATAAACATCTGACATGAGTGTGGCTATTATTCAACACTTTCTGAGTAAAAGATCTAATGACCAATGGTTTAATTTTGCAATGGATGTCGATAACATGGAAAAATTAAGAAGTGTATTTTGGGCCGATGGAAGAGCTAGAGCAACTTAGCTGAAATTTAGTGATGCGGTTTTGATGTGACATATATAACAAATAAGTTCAATCTATCATTTGCTTCGTTTACTGGTGTTAATTATTATAGGCGTTTCACATTGTTTGGTTGTGCATTATTGGCTGACGAGCAGGAAGATACCTTTGTATGGTTCAAGAATGGTTGAAGTGTATGCATGGAATTAAGCCCGGAGCCATAATAACTGATCAAGATCGTGCCATATATAATGTCATTCATATTGTTTTTCCTAAAATTCGACATCGTTATTGCTACTGGCATATGCAGAAGCATATACCGGATCACTTGACTAGCTTATGTTCGCTTTATAGAGAGGAATTTTATGAATATTACAACATATGGTATAGTAGTGATACCATAGAGCAAATCAACATAAAATGGGTTGAGTTGAAGGAAATATTTTATGATAAAAGAGAACGACGAGGGTTGGTTGCAAACATTGTACATATATCGAGATAATTAGATCACTTGTTACTTAAATGACATTTTTATTGCGTGGATGAGTTGAAGTGAAAGAAGTGAATCAATTAATGCCTTCTTTGATTCCTTTGTTTATGCAAACACGCAATTGCCGGAATTCGTGGCATAATATGAGAGTTATTGATCATCGTCGAGCAAGGGAGGCGCATAAGGACTTTGTCTTTCAATTCAAATTCTCATATACATCTATTTCACTCTATTAAGGAACAAGCATACGAGTGCTATACAAGAAAGATATTTCATATGTTTCAATATCAATTGAAAAAGTGTGGAAGTCTTTTTCGAGAGGAGCAGAGACAGCTAGGAAATATTGTACTATATTAGGTTGGGAAGCGTTCAACTGAGAAAAATAAGTGGAAATCAGTGGTATATGGCCCAATATCAAACCTCAATTTACTTGTAGTTGTAAAATGTTTGAGACAAGTGAGATATTATGCAAGCATATATTATATATCATGCAACAGCTTCAGTTGGAGAGCATACCTAGTTATTATATCCTACATCGATGATCATAATATTGGAGTTGATAATATCATGATGGGTAGTAGTGAAGAGCAAGTTAACTTGTTGCAATCGTGGGCCGCAAGAGCAAATTTTAATAATGCGCTTGAAAGGTCATTCAAATCGACTGCTCGGATGAGACGGTTGGATGTTGTGTTGGAGAATTTATAAAAGAAGATGACGATGAATTTGGCCGAAGTGGAATAAAAGGAATGGAAGCTGTCACTCAAGCCACCACTTAAGCAGGAAGTTTCCATTTGATTGCTCATATTCCATAGATTTTCATCCGTGATCTGGAAGGACATGCGATGGCTAAAAACCGGCCACATGGTTCTAGTCGATTCAAATCAAGTATGGAGGAAGCCCAAGAGATAATGGATAAACAAAAGCGCATGTGTGGGAGATGTGGACAACTTGGGCATTGCAGATCAACATGCATAAATCCACCTTCAACTATTGTCACAAACATTGAGATATATCAAATTTTTATTTTATGATCATACTTTCATATGGTTCAATCACTATGGCTAAGAATTAAATTTTCTGGTTTTACATAGAAGCTAATTCTCAAACCGAAAATTTGAATTTCGTGCTAGAAAACTGAAGACAACCACTTTGGTGTTTTTGTTATAGCTTTATACTCAAAATCTAGAATTCGCGCTGGATGTGCACGCTGTTATGATTGTTACTTTGGTGCTTTTTGGTATTAAACATGGATAATAGAAATGATATTAAACAACTGTTACAACGTCAGAGTGCACATACACATCAGAAAACACCATAACAAAAATGGTATTAAACATGGATAACAGAAATGATATTAAACAACTGTTACCACGCCAGAGTGCACATACACATCAGAAAACACCATAACAAAAATGGTATTAAACATGGATAACCGAAATGATATTAAACAACTGTTACAACGCCGATTTTAGATTTTGAGTAAGAATCTATAACCAAAAAGCACCAAACAATCATAACAGAGTGCACATCCATCGTACTTCCAGATTTTGAGTATAAAGCTATAAAAAAGCACCAAAGTGGTTGTATTCAGTTTTCCAGCACGAATTTCAGATTTTCGGTTTGAGAAATAGCTTCTCTGCAAAAGCAGAAAATTTAATTCTTAGCCATAGTGATTGAACCATATGAAAGTATGATTGTAACATAAAAAGTTGATATACCTCAATTTTTGTGGCAATAGTTGAAGGTGGATTTGTGCATATTGATCTGCAATGCCCAAGTTGTTCGCATCTCCCACACAAGTGCTTTTGTTTATCCTTTTTCTCTTGAGCTTTATCCATAATTGATTTGAATCGAATAGCACCCTGTGGCCGGCCTTTAGTCATCGCAGGTCCTTCCAGATCATGGATGGAAATATGTGGAATATGATTAATCATATGGGAGCTTCCTACTTGAGTGGTAGCTTGAGTGGCAGCTTCCATACCTTCTACCCCACTTTGGCCAAATTCATCATCTTCTTCTTTCATAAATTCTCCAACACAACATCCAATCGTCTCATCCGAGCAGTCGACTTGAATGACCTTTCATGTGCATTAATAAATTTTGTTCTTAAGGCCCATAGTTGCAATAAGTTAACTTGCTCTTCACTATTAACCATCACAATATTATCAACTTCAATATTACGCTCATCGATGTAGGAAGTAATAACTAGGTATGCTTTCTACATGAAGATGTTGCATGATATGTAATATTTGCTTGCATAATATCTCACTTCTTTCAAACATTTTACAACTGCAAGTAAATTGAGGTTGGACATTGGGCCATATACCACTGATTTCCACTTGTTTTTCTCAGTTGAACGCTTTCCAACATTACTACAATACAATATTTCCTGGCTGTCTCTGCTCCTCTCGAAAAAGACTTTAATACTTTTTCAATTGATATTGAAACATATCAAATATCTTTCTTGTATAGCACTCGTCGGCTTGTTCTTCAATAGGGTGGAATAGGTGTATATGCGGGTTTGAATTGGGAGTCAAAGTCCTCATACGCCTCCCTTGCCCGATGATGGTTTATGGCTTTCTCATATTAAGCCCCACTAATTCTGGCAACTGCTTGTTTGCATAAATGCATGAATCAAAGAAATCATTAATTGATTCATGCCTTTGACTTGAACTCATCCCCGCAAAGAAAATGTTATTTGAGTAACAATGGATCCAATGATCTCGATATATATATATATATATATATACATTGTTTGCAACCAACCCTCATCATTCTTATTTATCATAAATTTTTCTTTCAACTCAACACACTTTATGTTGATTTGCTCTGTGATATCACTATGATACCACATGTTGTAATATTCCTGAAATTCCTCTCCATAAATCAAACATAAGTGAGCCAAGTGATCCGGTATATGCTTCTATATATGCCAGTAGCAATAACGATGTTAAGTTTTAGGAAAAAACAATATGAATGACATTACATATGGCACGATCTTGATCAATTATTATGGCTCTGGGCTCCATTCCATGCATACACTTCAACCATTCTTGGAACAATTATACAAATGCGTTTTCATGTTCGTCAGCCAAGAATACACAACCAAACAATGTGGATCGCCTGTGATGGTAACACCAGTAAACGGAGCAAATGTTAGATTGAACTTATTTGTTCTATATATCATATCAAAAATAACCACATCACAAAATTTCAGATTAGCTGCTTTAACTCTTCCATCGGCCCTAGATACACTTCTCAATTTTCTCATGTTATCGACATCCATTGCAAAATAAAACTCTGTGTCATTAGATCTTTTACTCAGAAAGTGTTGAATAATAGCCACACTCATGTCCGACGTTATTCTTTTTATTGGTTCTGATATGACAATACATTGTTGCGTTGTAACTCTTCATCATTACTTCCACTTGTCGCATTTATGACGTGTGATAGAACCGATGTGGCAACACCTTCTCCATTCATACTATTGATAATGTTCTTAAATCTTTTTGTTCTATGATATTGCTATTGCGATCTATGCATCTTGGCCTTATTTGGTCTAATCATCTCATGATTTGTACGTTCTTTAACAAAGGCAGAAACAACACGTGTTTTTACATAATTTTATTTTCATAAGAGCCAGACATCCTACTCTTGGATTTCATCTCCGATTAACCATCTTCCAGTTCTCTCTTATCATGGAAGAATTTTTCCCCCTCCTTATTGCAAACAAATTTTTTATCTTTCATGTTCCCATTCCGACCATAATTAGTAGTGCTTCTTCTAATACCAAACCCAACTACTAATACGTACGTATCATACGTTTCTTTGTGGCTCCCAAATTTCATTCCAGCATACGGCTTCGAAGCCTTGGAACTGTTGGTGTTATTTCTATTACTTGGACTAGTTTCGTCCCCATGTAATGAATCTATCTCCAAGTTAACTGTCATATTAGGAGCACCATCATAACACCTATTAGGAGAATCAGGTGCTGTTACATCATTCTGCATTAAGAAACTTTAACTTCATTTCCACATATTTATTCATACTACAAAATTATACAAAATTAAACATGGAATTGCTGAATTTTTAGTTTGCTTCAGTTGTATGCAACATAACAACCACACCAAAAATAATAATATCATCTTCATGGTTCACATGGTTCAACATTCGGTCCCCAAAAAAAACAAAACATAAACAAAAATACCCCAACAAGAAACCTAACAGCATCGACAAATTACTTATGGATTGGAGCATGATGCATACTATATATATTATTGTATGGAACTAAATTAATTTAAGATCTTAGGAAAAGATGAATATTTACCTACAAATTGCAATTGGGGTGCGCTTGCAATTGGGGTGCTTGCGTCGGGAGAAGCAGATGGAGGCGCTAGAGCGGGGATCAAGCGGCGCTAGGGATTTAATCTGCGGGGATCGGGCGGCGCTAGGGCTTCCGGCTGTCGGCGTTGGGTCTCGCATGGGAGAGAAGAGGTGCTAGGGCTTCAAGCTGCTCTGTTCTGAATTTTTTCCCCATACACTGGAGGTTGGCGATGAGGGCATTGGTTCTCGCATGGGAGAGAAGATGTGACAACAATGATAGCATATGGGAGTCACAGGCTGGTTCAGCTGGGGATGTTTACGCAAAAATTGGTTCAGCTGGGGATTTTTACGCAAAAAACCACATCAAAAAGATGCGGCCAGCTGGGGGAATTTTTGCACAAAACACCTTGTCAGCATAAGAATTTCCTATGCCGACAACACATCCACACACACACACATTCAGGACGACATGGAATAAAACTGACTACTTTGATTTTAATCTCGAACATGCAATTCCCATGTAAATAACTTTCAGAAGAGAATCATTTTTGGTAAAAAAAAAATGAAGTGAACTAGAAAGTTTGATTAGAGACAATATTTTACATCCTTCTAATGTGCTACAGTTTAGAATGCTCTATTCTATCTTATGGTTAGACCTATTTAATCGCTGATAGACGGTAACAAGGCTAAAGTAATAACCTACTTCATACCTTGTATTTTACATTTGTGAAATGTTTTTTATTTTTCAAGCATAATAAATCTAAAGCTTTTTGATTTACTCAATCTTAGAAAATTCTAGATCAATAGTGATTTGCTGGCCAATCAGTTTAAGCAAAATAAATGACGTGTCATCATTAGAGCATGAAATTTTCTATTTTCTATTTTCTTCTTTCCTAATCTGTCAAATGACCATTAATGCATATTCATAATTGTTCTAATTAGAGGACTGTAGAAGCCTTATTACATAACCAGGCTTCTTTGCATACTGAGCTGTTAAGTATCCTCCTCCCCTGGAAATACATTAGACTAAAAAAATGAGGGACATCATGGATCATTGATCTGCTAAATTTTTGTTTTCATGTAGACTATAGAGCGGGGCAAGTTTATATGGGGCAATGTTTTCCCACAGAGAAGGCAAACCAACATGTATATTTAACTAGTCCAGGCTTGTTATATTGTTGCAATTGAGCAGATTGGCTTTGAATTTTTTTTATATATTCCCATTTTCACCACCAAAACCAGCGTGGCTGAAGCTATTCCATTTTTCACGAGTGAGGCAGGATAGTCAACTCCCGGTCAGCGTGTTTGTGCATAATTCATGCTCCCCCGTCTTGATTGCAGAAAGATAAATTATATATCTGCTTGCAGTTACCTTAATTTTATTTCTGAACAGTAAACTTTTGAGCACTGGGTCTGAGAACTTGGTTACTGTTCTGTCAAGAATTGAATAACTGTTGATCTCCATGCTAACATCCTGACGTATCGTGCCCTCCTGCAGGTAAGGCTGGGGAAAAATGGTGTTGAGGAGGTTTTTGGATTGGGTCCCCTCTCTGACTATGAGAAGGAGGGTTTGGAAAGGCTCAAGCCCGAACTCAAAGCCTCCATTGAGAAGGGTATCAAGTTTGCCCAAGAAAACTAGGTCAGTTGCGGGGCAACTTTAGGTCGCTGAAACCATATTGCAGTTTTGCATATGTAACTTTTGAGGAGGGTGATTCACCCATGACTTGTCTGTTAAATTACCGAGCTTCTTGCAACTGGCTGCTTTGATTTCAGCCCACAGCCCACCAGGTTTCTAAACTTGTGTCAATAAAGCGTGTGCAACTTACTGAAGAGAGAGAGACTGTAATATTCATTGGACGTTAGTAATGACTAAAATGCCTGCTCTCACAACTTTGTTTATCGGGTGGGAATGGCGATGTTGATTCATAATTTGTTGCATATTTGTGTGTTTATGTTTGTGATCTACTTCTATGTTCTGAAGTAACATTAAGATATGGCGTCTGTTGATTGCACATATCGATGAGAGTAATGCGCTCTGGTTTCTTTGATCAAGTTTGAAGCATGATGCTTTTTATTTGCGTGCAATGCAGTGGTTATTCAAGTAGGACTGCTTTTGAGCTTCTCCATTTTGCTTGGTGATTGAAATTTTGGCATGTTTCCTGTAGCAATACATTTGATTCTGGGTATTTATCATGTGCCTTTATCCGCCGTTGCCATGGCATTAGAACTAATCGTCTCATCATTCTGTTATTTACACCTTATTTCAGAGAGAGGCTTGTTTCGTAGTGGGAAGTTCCGCATGGATTTGTTTGCTTTTTTAGGCTTGATAATGCGTGCATGTTACTACTGGATCTAACAGGGTCAACTTTGAAGGTGGTGTGTTGGGTGAGAGTTTTAGGTTTGAGTGAAGGGTGAAGTGTTAATTGTGAGTATAGATGGGCGCATGGGTAGGTGTGAGGTCGAGCGTAGTATAAATTTCGCTGTGATGTGCGCGTGTGGTGGATGTGAGAAAACATAACTACGTAAGTGAATAGCGAAGAAGTTAAAATTGAAAGAGAAGGAAAAGAGAGGCTGTGAACCAAAAAGTAAAAAATTGCATGTGTTATGATGGCTGATTTGGAGAACACCATTGGCAATCGAGAAGTTCAACGGGCACAACTACAATTTGTGGAAGTTGTGCATAGAAGTCTACTTAGAAGCTACAATTTTTGAAAGATTGTCGGATGTACTAACACCAAATCATCTTAAGAGATATGAGAAGGCTTAAGAACATGGAAGATCAAAGTTGGCAAGGTGCAGTTCATGATCTGGATAATAATGGATGAAGATCTTCTTTAAAATATTCAAGATGCAAACACTTTCAAAGCTACAAGGGGTGCATTTTTAATTCTTTTCTCAAGGAAGAATTAAGCATGACTCCAGCTTTGAAAAATCAATTAATGAATATCAAGTAAGGAGAAATGCGAGCAACCATTACTTTAAACATGTAAAATTACTCTGCCATGGTTTTGATGAAATGGATATTGACCTAAAAGTTAGTGAAACTCGAAAGAGAAAAATTAATAATCACGTCATAGACCTAATGTTGGGAATAATACCGAAACAACTTGGGATCCACGCGGAAAACCAATCCTACAAACTGATCATGAATCTAGGACAAGCAATAAAGAATCCCAATTCACCCAACAAAATCCCTACGACCTTGCAAATAGAAGCAGCAAACGAATAACAGCAACAATCCAAATTAAACGCAGACACAGGAGAGTTTACCCTGGTTCGGTTGTAAACAACCTATATCCAGCAATCCGAGACGATTCCACTATCAGAGAGATCCAATCTTAGGGTTACAATCTTGCTTCTGCTCACGTGAGTAAAAACTTGGCCAATAACACAAGCCCTCACAACTCACTCAAGGAAGAAGAGAGCAAAGAAGAAGATGAAGAGAATTACTCAACTTCAAACACAATCTTCAAACCCTAACCTGTCGACGAAGAACTTCAACGGCAAAGGCTCTCCCTCTCCCAAAAGCTCCAGATCTGAAAATAGGCCTTAACCTAATCTGAAACAACAATTAGGCTTAAATAGGGCCCCCAAAATCAAGGGGAAAACAATCCTGGCCATTGGCTAAACTGCTGGCCCCGCGCACCGCTCGACCGAGCGGGGATCCCGCTCGGTCTGCTCGACCGAGCTGATACACACCTCTTCAACAGCTGGGAGGAAGTCGAGTTCACTCGGTTGAGTAGCAAGCCTGCTCGACCGAGTAACAAGTCAGCTCGACCGAGCTGATGTTCCATGCAGAGCTCTTTCAAATAGCCAACTCTCTGTAATCTGAGACCATCAGAATCCACTATAGCTCGATCGAGTAGTACACTACTCGACCGAGTAGCAGCCAGCTCGACCGAGGGGTAGAGCTCCTGAGCGAGGTTGAACTTGACTCTACTTACTGTTTCAGCTCTGTGCCTGTAGGTCGGTCGAGCAGCTGGTACAGCTCGACCGAGTAGCCTGGAAAACTCTAAATGAGACTTTGAATCACAAAATTTAACACCTAACATATACTAGATAAATTTTTCTTATGCATGCTTGGTAAACTCACCAACCCTTTTGCAATTGAAAAATTTGTTAACCGATCAAAAATATTGATCAAGCAAACAACTAGCAACTGGTGTTTCAATTGAAGAACGAAGAAGTAGCGCTTTTAGGAGCAAAGACAAAACACAAGGATTGACAAACAGTATGCATGGTATAACTCATGAAGACAACCGCAAAGAGGCTGCTACAAAGCATAACAGATAGAAGAGCAATATAATCATCAAATGATATGGCACGATGAAGGGTTCTTTCACCTCCTTATCGATATTCGTCACATCGAATACGATTTGGTAACATCCCGTCTACATCAAAACATTCTTCACCTTCGTTTGCCAGATTTGAAAATCATTACGGCCAGTGAACTTCTTAAAGTTCAATGTTGCTAAAGACACCATCTTCGCAACTAACTTCCTTTGCAAAAGAACACAAGCTTTGATACCACATATTGGGAATAATACTGAAACAACTTGGGATCCACGCAGAAAACCAATCCTACAAATTGATCAGGAATCCAGGACTAGCAATAAAGAATCCCAATTCACCCAACAAAATCCCTACGACCTTGCAAATAGAAGCAACAAACGAATAACAGCAACAATCCAAATCAAACACAGACACAAGAGAATTTACCCTGGTTCGGTTGTAAACAACATATATCCAGCAATCCGAGACGATTCCACTATCAGAGAGATCCAATCTTAGGGTTACAATCTTACTTCCGCTTACGTAAGTAATAACTTGGCCAATAGTACAAGCTCTCACAACTCACTCAAGGAAGAAGAAAGCAAAGAAGAAGAAGAAGAGAATCACTCAACTTCAAACACAATCTTCAAACCCTAACATGTTGACGAAGAACTTCAACAGCAGAGGCTCTCCCTCTCCCAAAAGCTCCAGATCTGAAAATAGGCCTTAACCTAATATGAAAGAACAATTAGGCTTAAATAGGGCCCCCAAAATCAAGGGGAAAACAATCTTGGCCGTTGGCTAAACTGCTGGCCCCGCGCGCCGCTCGACCAAGCGGGATCACCGCTCTGTCTGCTCGACCGAGCTGATACTCGCCTCTTCAACAGCTGGGAGGAAGTCGAGTGCACTCGGTCGAGGAGCAAGCCTGCTCGACCAAGCCTGCTCGACCGAGTAGCAAGTCAGCTCAACCGAGCTGACGTTCCCTGCAGAGCTCTCTCAAACAACCAACTCTCTGTAATCTGAGACCATCAAAATCCACTGTAGCTCGACCGAGTAGTACACTACTCGACCGAGTAGCAGCCAGCTCGACCAAGCGGTAGATCGCCTGTGTGAGGCTGAACTTGACTCTACTTACTGTTTCAGCTCTGTGCCTGTAGCTCGGTCGAGCAGCTGGGACAGCTCGGCCGAGTAGCTTGGGAAACTCCAAATGAGACTTTGAATCACAAAATTTAACACTCTACCTTGATTCAAATCTCATAACCAATGCTACTGCACCTCCACGCTGCACGCCATGACCCTCTCTCTGAGTTTCATCATCGTCTCGGAATACACGCCCTCTGGTGCCACCTATGCCAACAAGCAAATCAACTTCCGACATACCTGGAGCTTGACGGCGGGAACTGGCTTGGTAAACATGTCTGCGGGGTTCTTCTTAGTCGGGATCTTCTGAAGCTCTATTTTCGTCTTCTCCAACTCTAGGAAAGAATCACACACCTCTATATGATTTGTTCTCGAACTGTATGCCTGGTGCTTTGCCAGATGAATGGCACTCTGACTATCACAATGCACATGTGATGAACTCTGTGGCACCCCAAATTTCTCTGCAGACTCCTCAAGTACTTGGAATCCTTCACAGCTTACACCGCTGCAATCAACTCAGCCTCTGTGGTTGATAACGCAACCACAGATTGCAAGACCGACCTCCATGATACCGCGACAGTGCCCAAAGTGAACACATACCCTGTGGTAGATCGCCGCCTGTCTCTATCTCATGCATAGTCGCTGTTGCAGTATCCTGTCAGTACCTTTTCATCGCCTCTCCCTTAGAGGATCCTGACACTAGCTGTGCCTCGCAGATATCTCAGAATTCATTTGACAGCTGCCAATGCTCCTTGCCTGGAGTGGCCATATACCTGCTAATCACTCTCACGACTTGTGCAATATCTAGACGCGTGCAAACCATCGCGTACATCAAGCTTCCCACTGCACTCGCATATGGCACCTGAGTCATGTATGTCTTCTCATCATCGGTACTTGGTGACTGTGTCGTCGACAGCTGAAAATGATATCCTAAAGGTGTTGTCACGGGCTTCATGCTCTCCATTCCAAAACGGACTAGCACTTTCTGAATGTACCCATGCTGTGACAATCTGAGCTTATGCTTCTTTCTATCTCGGAAAATCTCCTTGCCGAGAATCTTCTTTGCGGGCCCCTAAGTCCTTCATGTCGAACTCTTGCCCAAGCTTCACCTTCAGCTTCTTCCCATCAGACATGCTATTAGAAGCAATAAGCATGTCGTCCACGTAGAGCAACAAATAGATCTTCAAGCCATTCTCAAGTGTGTGCACATACACACATTGATCCTTGATGCTCCCCTCAAAGCATACTCCCATCATGAAGCTATCAAATTGTTTGTACCACTGCTTGGGTGACTACTTCAACCCGTACAACGATTTATTCAACATGCACACCAAGTTTTGTTTTCCCTCAACTCTGAACCCCTCAGGCTGTTGCATATAGATTTCTTCATCAAGTTCTCCATGCAGAAAGGCAGTCTTGACATCAAGTTGCTCTAAGTCCATGTCCATGCTAGCTACTAGTGCCAACAACACCCGAATGGATATATGTCGCACAACTGGTGAGAATATCTCGTTGTAGTCATCTCCTTTCCGTTGTGCAAATCCCTTGGCCACCAACCTTGACTTGTACCTGACATCATTGCCATCTTGAGTTAAGCTTTCCTTTACCTTGTAGATCCAACGACAACCAATGACACGCTTCTCGCTGGGTAACAACACCAACTCCCAAGTGTCATTGCGGTGAAGGGACTCCATCTCCTCCTCCATAGCTCTTTGCCACTGAGCGGCATCACCTGATACTATGGCTCCACCATATGTCGCCGGTTCCTCATGCTCTAGGTTGAGTGCATATGACGCCATATCATCGAAAGAATATCCAGCATAATCCCATGCTCCAAATCTCTCTGGCGCCTTCTTCTCCCTCTTTGATCTCCGCGTTCCATTATCACCTGCATAGGTGTCAAAGCGTACCTGAGATGGACCGGGTGTCTGCACTTGGTCCTCAACATGGACCTCACCATCTCCCTTAACTGGCATGTCGACCATCAACTCTTTGCCTGGTCGCTGAGAGGACTGGGCTGGAAGATTGACGATGCCTGCCAAAGTCTTCTCTACAAACATGTCCCCTTTTGAGTGAGAATGCTCCGCCCTGAGCATTGCATCCTCATCAAAAGTGACATGTCGGCTCACAATCGCTTTCTGACCCTCTGGATCCCATAAGCGATATCCCTTGACGCCGTGGCCATATCCAAGGAAGATACACTTCTTTGCTCTTGGATCCAATTTGTCGCCCCTCTCGTGTACATACGCCGGGTAACCCACAACAAGTAAGAATAGTCTCCAGCTTCACCACTCCACATTTCTTCAGGAATCCTGTAACCAATAGCCTCTGATGGAACTCTGTTCACTATGTGCACAGTAGTGGTAAGGATCTCTCCCCAAAATTCCTTTCCCAAACCGGCTGAGTGCCTCAAACATCGCACTCGCTCCAACAATGTACGATTCATCCGCTCCGCCACACCATTCGACTGGAATCTCTAGGTGTGCTAAAATGTCGGTGGATTCCATAGAGCTTGCAGAAATTTCTAAACTCCCTTGATGTGTACTCATCTCCATTGTCGGATCTCAACACCTTCACATGCTTTCCGGTTTGTTTCTCTACCATGTTCTTGAAGGGTTTCGTGGTCCAAGGGCTCTCGTTCGACTAGTGCATTGTCCGTCCTTCGCCCTACTTGAGAGCGAAGGCCAGACAACCTTGCACAAAATAATGCAGCGGAAGCGAAAATAAAGAGGAAAAATTTATATAAACATTTTATATAAACTAGCCCTATCAGCATAAAACCCAAGCCAAGAAAATGCTACTATCCCGGGGTTGGGTCCAGACCAACCCCTGAGGATACTACTATCTAATTAACTACTGTAGCTACTGCAATTAAAATAATGCACATTAATTAAAACTACGGTTGAGAAAGCTCAACATACCTGTAACTCTTGCCTTGCAGCAAAAGTGTTACCGAAGGCAATCAATTGCCCTTCCCGCATTAGCCTCTACGATCCCAGCAACCGCTTGCGCCGATCCCAGCAACTTCTGGTCGCTGAGCCAACCACTTGCTCTAGAAAGTTTCACGCGAGTGAAACCTCCGCCTAGATTTCGGATCTGAATCCGAACTCCTTTGCGGCTTTGTTAGAGCCCTCAGGAGCAAGGCAGAAATTTATAGGGAGAGGAGAAATATTAATTTAAGCCTAGATCCGAGCGTGCTCCAACATTTACGAGAGCAGCTCAGATCTAGAGCTTGGGACGAGTTATGAGGAAGGGGGAGGGCCTCTATTTATAGAGGCGGCTGACTCTCCCCTTTTCTCCACAACCGAGGTGGGACTATTAATTTGGGATTAATTAAATCAAGTTAGTTTGCCTTTCACAAAGGGCAAACTTCCTCGAATTTTAACTCCCTCAACGTTGAGCTTCAATGTTGGTACAACCTACCAAATCGAAGAGGGTTCAACGGTGAACGCGTAGGAAAAAACGGCTCGTCAATCCGAGTCCGTTTGACCCTCCAAACAATTGTCCAAAGTTAGCCAAAAGTCATGCTTCTCTTAGAAACGTAGCCGTCAAGAAAATCCCAAGTTTCAAAAAACCCTAACCAGAAAATTCGGGCTTGGTGGGCCTCCATTTTCGCTGGTTTCAGCCCAACAGTTTGGGCTGACTTGTTTTGGCTATAACTTGTGCATTTGGACTACGTTTTTGACGCGGTTTGAACCTGCATTTAGAGCGGGACGATCCCGTCATCTAGGTAACCTTTTCAATGCGTTTATTTAATTAAATATAGTCTTAAACAATTTAAGACACATTTAATCTCTTTTGCATTATATGCAAATTAGTCCCTATCTAGGCTTAAATTTTCATTTGCATCAAATACAAATGATCTGAGGGCATATGTTGAGTATTGGACTTCTCCTTACTTGGTGTTAATGATGAGAAAACATAAATACTTGTGACTAATCCCCTATTTTACAGTTAATCCATTGTCTAAGCGTACTATGAAGATCAACTAGCAATGGATGACTCACAAACGTGATTGAAGGCAAATGATATGAATGGGATGATATTAGATTGATGATTGAAGCTCCGTAAAGACTTCAAGCTCATATGATGGAAAGAAGAGATTATTCGTCAATGTAATTTTTCTTTTATCTCTTCTAGTATGTAGCTTAGAAGTAGAACTATGATGGAGCACTCACACACATCTACTTTCGGTCATAGGACACCTCTAGACCTTTGTCCTTTGATCTCAATTCAATTCTCTTTTGTTTGTGCTAGGATTGTTTATAACAGCCGACTGCTTAACAGTTTACAGTCGCCTGTCTCAAAAACAGTCGACTATGTTTTGTTCTACAGTCGCATGTTATGCACAGACTATTACAATACAGTTTTTGGGTCCTCTCTGATTATCTCGTACATGCCACTGTTGAACGTTTATCAGGTGCCTGTCTTAGCGACAGTCGACTGTGAATGGTTCATCAGTCGCCTGTCTCTCCTTGCCCAAACTCTGTTTGATCCGATTTCTACGGCCAGTCGACTTTTGCTGTATATACAGTCGACTGTATATTAGATCAGTCGACTGACTATGCTGCAACAGTCGCCTGTCTGTAAGTCTAATCTTTGACTTAGCTCTCTGGAAATTTCTCCTGTCTGTGACAGTCGTCTGTTTAAAGTTATACAGTCGCCTGTTCTGATTAACAGTCGACTGTGTTCCTTGCATCAGTCGTCTGTCATGTATCTTGTGAGATTTCCAGTATTTCATCTAACTTACTCTTCTCTCGGCCAGTCGCCTGTCGAAGTATGTACAGTCGCCTGTTGATTTTACAGACGACTGTCTTGGCTTCATCAGTCGACTGTCCACGTGGTAAGTTACCGTTATGAATTCTCACCTACCCTTGCTGACTGTGCAACAGTCGACTGTGGTCTGTTCAACAGTCGACTGTCGCGAGTTCAGATTATATTCTTTGAGATTTTTCTCACGGATTTCGATTGGGTTTTTGCCTAAACTGTTTTGTGGATTTGAGAAAGCTATAAATAGAGCTTCTACTGTTTCATTGGAAGGTTACTCATTCATTGCAAAATCCTTCAAGCTTTCATTTTCAAAGATCAAAGCTTTCAAATCCAAAGCCATAAGTATTTCCAAATCTGATTCTCGTGCTCTCCAACCTAGAACCAAAGATTGATCCTCTAGGCATTTGGTGCAGTCAAGAGAAAGGGCTTTACTCCTCTCTTCCAAGAGAGTTCATCAACACACATCACACTTCTCCTTCAAGTTCTACTTCAAGGCATAGGTGATTGTAAGTGTTGCTTTCAGATTTCATAACTTCATTATTTGAATTGTGCTCTCGGTTGTGAGAGTGGTTTTTGCTTGCTCCCTGGTTGTGGGAGTCAAGGACATCGATTGTATTCGATTGCACTTGTAAGGTTGCTACAAGTGGGTTTTTAAGGAAACCTCAAGTTAGGGTTCTAACTTGAGTATCCGGTGGTATCCGGGTGGTAGGGACGTAGGATTACCGGGAACAAGTCGGGAGTTGACTTGGGTAATCCGAACCCTTGATACATAACTGCGTTTGCGTGTGTTTCTCTTTGGGTTGTTTTCTATTCCGCATTATTTGTTGGATTGCATTTTATTTGGCGTAAATTCCTATTAAATTTGCATAAACACTATTCAACCCCCCTTCTAGTGTTTTTCCCATAGACAGGATCCTTACAATTGGTATCAGAGCGCAAGGTTTTATCTTTGGCATCAAACAACAACAACGTTCCTCCTCCGCCTACGTACAACAATCACGACCGTGATGGAGCGTCCACACTTTTCGAAGGTCAATCTACGGTACGTCCTCCACGTTTCAACGGTACTAACTTTGGTTATTGGAAGTGTAGGATGGAGACATTCCTTAGGAGTGCTTCTGTAACGCCCCGCTCCCCGAGATACCCGATAAGTTCGAATCCGTATCAGGTATTCCCGAAGAGGCGGGTGTTACGAAGGAAATGCAAAATTTCAAACAACAGGCAGGCCCACTGCGCACTGTTGGGAGAGTACCTGTAGCATTCCAGACATCACAGAAATACATAAGGGGCCATCAACTCACACATCAGTATAACATATAAATATACTGTTCAATTGCAACTTCAATTACATACGGGACACGGCACAGCGCTTTATGCAATAATTCGTAACTAACCCAAGCATAACATAATAGGGACAATGCAAGGAAATGATATCAACTAACTGAACACATACCTGCCGCAAGGGAGAACCTGCAAAACAATGTGAGTACAACAAGGAGTAGAAGCATAACCCATTATTGATGCAAAATGAACCAGTCAATATGCAACATGAACCTTAAGAGGTTTGCATGCAATTAGTTGAAAGTTAGCCAAGAACCCCACCTTACTAATTTTTCTTTTATACTCCTTTTCCAATGGGATTTCTTCTAGACATGGAATCCTAATGTAGCATTCCTACCTAATATCTAATGTTTAGGATGTTATGTGTAAGCTTACCAAATGCTCGCAAAAATTTCGGCAGAGTCTCCTTTGTATTTCTCAAAGTTTTCCAGGTACAACATAAATAATATCCCTAAATGAAAACATAAGTAGTATTTCAAAGAGAATGGTATAAGCATAACATCCCCACATCACCAACAACTCCACCAACGCCACCAACACCACCAACCTCCCCTTCTAACAACATGATATTCATGTAACAAATGAAATCTATTCCATTTACTAAGAAACCAAAGTGAGTAATTTCATAAAAGAGGGCAATTTCAACTTAGCATCCCAATTGGCACGAATATTGGAACAAATCGCTTAAGCAACATGAAACATAAATGATAACCCAACATTACAAGCAATAACAACCTAACAATCCACGCTTTCCAACACACCATCATTCAAGCACCAAACACATCCATGGCAACGTCCATTCTTTAAAGTTAACCATCACATACACACAACCGCAAATCACCCAAAAATGCTAAATGATGCCATGCTGCATATGATGCTCACGTAATGCGATGCAATGCAATGCAATGGGATCCCATGAATGAGCCGGCGTGCAAGTGTAATGTGACTACTCCGACTCTTCCCGCCTCCTACAACACAAAATGAGAACAAATTTCACAAAAAGAGAGCAATTATAGTTTCCAACAAAATTAATGAAAGCAAAATGAGAGCAAATGCACTTGTTATTGAAACAAGACATTATAGGGCATCATGATCCAAATCATAGCCTCATATTGTACAACTCAATTTATTATAACATAATTCATATTTTTCTTACAAGGAATATAGGAGCAATTTCATTTAATCAATATGACAAAATGTGAGCACTTCCATTATGAAAGCAATTCAACCTAATTTATGAAATGAGATGAGGCAATCCAAAATTGATGAAATGCAATCTTTAATCCCAACTCTCTCTTCTTAATTAAGCATCCAATATTTCAAAAGAGAACAATTCAACTTAAGTATTAAATTTTCTAACAATTCCAATAAATGAGAGCAACTTCCTATAATTAATATAGCTTCCAACATACTAAATGAGAGATATTTCACGTAATTAGTGGCACCAAATATTCAAGAGCATCAACATTCATTTCACCTTGTATAACACTAATAAGCAAGAGCAATGATGGCAAATAAACCACAAGTCATGAATAAGTACAACTCTTAACAAGTCTAGCTTGCTGAAAGTGCAGAACTTTCAGTTTGGAGACATGATTTCTCCAAATATTTGCATAACACTTGGTCGAGACATCTAAATGAAAGTTGCAGGCATGGGTGTCATGAATATGCTAGTAAACTTTCATGCAAAAATACTGAATGTATGAATTATGGTGAATTTTATACTGGCAGGTGCAATTTCAGCATTCTAAAATCAGAATCTGTGTCCATTTCAAGTCAGGTTTGCCATCACTTGCAGGCAGAACTAAAAATTATAGAAAGCATCAAAGTTGTAGCCCTGGAAACTAGCTTTCCAACGGCACCAGAATCACGTCATTTCATCAAGTGTGCAGGAAAAGAGACCCATTTTACTAAAGTCTGTATGGTCAGCCTGCAAACAGGACAGTTTTCAAAACTGGATTTTCTTCTCCAGTTTCCAGTCCGAATTAGCAAAAAGTGTAAACATGAAAGTTGTTAAGGGCTTCAAGATGTACATCATATATTTTTTTCAGTTCATTCCATGTAGCCAATTAGTTCCAGCAAGCAAATAAAGTTTCAGCCAGATTTGAGCAAATTTCAGCACGTTGCAAAATTGATGAAATCAACAATCAAGGCAACCTGTATCTTAAACATAGCATCCTATGATTTCAACACAACATATGAAATCAATCTTGAAAGCATCATGTCAAGAAATTGAACAAAACCCCTAAAGATGCAAACTTTATGCTCAAAATGTAATGAAATTAAACATATGAGTAGGGTTGGACTCCTACCTCTTCCAATTAGATGAAATCCCCCATGAATCCAAGCTCCAAAAGCCCACATAAGAGCTCCACCAATTTCATCTTCAAAATTCAAAACCCTAATTCCTCCTCTTTCCCCAAACTCCCCTTGATTTCTTCTCCAATTTCAAACCCTAAGCAAACCCTCTTCCATTTCTCTTTCTTTCCTCTCCTCCTCATCCTTTGCTGGAGAATTTCGGCCTGGGGAAAACTTTTTGGCAGCAAGCAAATTGAGGAGAGAGGGTCGGCCACATATCTCTCCTCTCTTCTTCTATCTCTTTCCCTTTTCTCTTCCCTTCTTTCTTCCCTCCATTCCTCTTCTTCCTTCTCTCTTTTTTTTTCCTTTTGATGCTTGCTGGCAACCATCGGCCATGGGGGTTAATGGGATTCGGTTGGGAAAAGGGAGAAGAAAGGGGAAGTATGTAGAAGAGAAATAAAAGAAAGGTGAAACCCTATTATTTACAAGTTTGCAATTCTAAATGAAAATCTCTCCTATCTTCTCATCTCATCTAATACTAAGCCAAGCCCAATGCAAAAGCCCAACAACAATAATAATAATAATACCAACATCATCAATGACAACAATAATATAAGAATAACAATAATCAACATCAACAATTACATCAAACTTTGGTCTCAAATTAGCTAGGGCATCACCATTATAATTAATACAGCACTCAACCTGGACAATTACTAAACACACTACACATTTATTGCACACAATACTAACAAAATGCATACTCTACTGTAATTGACACCAGGGCCATTACAGCTTCTCTTTGGAGAACTCTTCACAAGGAGTATGTCGAGCCCTCCGAAGATGATTTCGAGAAATGGACGACTTCCGAAAAGTCCGCCGAAGTCAACAACGCTAAAGCAATGAACGCTCTTCATTGTGTGTTGGACCCGAATGAGTTCAACAAGATATGCACATGTAAGAGTGCATATCAAATTTGGAACCATCTCATCGTTACCCACGCGGGAACGAATAAGGTAAAGCTTTCAAAGTTATATGTTGCCGTGCAAAACTTCGACTTGTTTCACATGCAGGAAAATGAGAGCATTGCGTCGATGTACGGACGCTTTACCGACATCACAAACGAATTGGAAGCCCTTGGCCAAATCTACACCGAACCTGAAAAGGTAAGGAAGATTATCATGGGGATGACCTCCAAATGGGAAAGACGAGCAATCGCCATTGAAGAGGTCAATGACTTGAAGAACTACACCGTGGTGAATCTCATCGGGACTCTTATGTCTTACAAAGTAAGACGGGATAACCGATTGAAGATTCGAGCCATGATGAATCCCTCAGAGGCCAAGAAGAAAGCTTTGGAGTTCAACGCCAATTCGTCATCCTCCGAAAGTGATGAATCCGAGAACGAAATGGATTTGGGTGAAATGGCCCAAAGGGCGAAGAAGTTCCAACGCTTCTTCCGCAAAGGTAAATTTTCCTCCAACAAACGTTTTGAATCTACTAATGCTACTTCCTATCTTTGTTATAAGTGTAATAAGCCAGGGCACATCAAGAGGGATTGCCCAATGCTAAACAACAAAGAAAAGTGGAAGGCACCAAAGTACCACAAGTCCAACAAGAACAAGAAAGACAAGAAGAAAGGACTCGTCGGTACCTTTGATGACTCAAGTGATGACTCATCAAGCGATTCCGATGATGAGAAGGGTGAGAGCGCCCACATGTGCTTCATGGCACTTGAAGACCCACTCTCGGATGAGAGTGATTCCGATACGGATAACACCGAGATAACAATGGATGAACTTCGCATAGCTAATGAAGAACTATTTGCTAAATACCAATCTTTAATGCTTAGATATTCTAGCTTAAAGAAGTCAAAAGTTAGCAAGTCATCCATTCCATGCATTATCAACAATGACACCATTGTTGATACTTTAACCCTTGAGAAAGCAAACTTAGCTTCTCAAAATGTCACATTGAGAAATGAGGTGAATTCCCTCAAATCTCAACTAGATCAAACACATCCCATGGATGATAGTGATCTAGTTACACGCCACACACAATTGGGATTAGAGAATGATTCTCTTAAAACCCAAGTGCACGAGCTCAAAGCACGGGTGTCCACCTTGGATACCAACATTTCTTCTTTAAAGGAGAAATATGAGCTCATGTCCTCCCGTATTGTGAGATTCAATAAGGGACAAGGACAATTGGATGATTTGCTTGCAAATCAATTTCCGGCCACACATCGTGTTGGCCTTGGATTTGTTAAAGCAAATGCATCTAATGATCGCACCTCCTATAGTGATGTCACTATAGATTTTGTGAGGCCTTCCTCCGGTGCATCCACAAGTGGTGTCAAAGACACTATAGGTAGCAATCCTACCAAGAATGTCACCACATCACTTTCTCTTCCTTTTGGCAAGAAACCCATTAAGGGTGGAAACCAAAAGCAAGACCATGCTTATATGTACACTAATACTCATCCACGTAGGAAACATCCTACTTCACAAGTGGATAATCATGACACATTTTATGCTCCGCACCCACGGACACGTACACAACCACACATGAGAAATACTCATGTACGTGCTCCCACACACCCATATGCTCATACGCATCATTCTTTCATATATGCTAATTCTCCACATGTCATGCATGATCAATATCCTTCATATAATATGCATGCTCCCAAGAATTCATATCATTCAAGAATGTACAATGCATATCCTCCACCTCATATATATGCTAGAAATCATGTTCCTAAGAAGCATGCACCACATAAAAATCCAACTCATATGCATGCAACTAGGAATAGGACTCCCAAGATGTACACTATTTGGGGTCCTAAGAACACTAGTCTAAATGTTAGGAATGCTTATGTTGATTCCTACTTTCATGATGTAATTAGAAATAGTAACTATGTTGGGAAGCGGAAGTCCACTTGGACTTGGTTTCCAAAGGGCTAATCCCCTTGGACCCAACAAACATTGGGTACCATAAGCTTATGGTATATTATATAGGTACCCAAGAGAAAGAAGAAGAGCAATAAATGCCTTATTAGCTCTAAAGGGAAAGGATGGATTCTTGATAGCGGTTGATCCAAACACATGACGGGAGATCCCTCATTGCTCTCCGAAGTGATTAGCATCAAAGATGGTGCAACGGTCACTTTTGGAGGTAATCAAAAGGGAACCATCATTGGAGTAGGTATTGTTGGTAATCCATCCAAACCCCTAATTACTAATGTTTATCTTGTTAGTGGTTTATGCCACAACCTCATTTCCATAGTCAACTTTGTGAGGTTACAAGGTTAACTTCGGATAAGGATTGTGTACTATTGTTGATTGTGATTCAAATGTTTTATTTTCCGGTATTAGGCGTAAAAATATTTATTATTTAAGCTTGCCTAAAACCGTAAAACATTGCTTAGTTGCTAACACAAGTGAACAACTATTATGGCATCGCCGTTTTGGTCATGTTCACTTCAAGCACTTATATAAGTTAGCTAAGCATGATCTAGTCAAAGGTTTTCCTAAGATTGTTTTTAATAAGAAAAACTTTTGTGATTCATGTCAAAGAGGTAAACTAAGTAAATCTTCATTTAAGCTTAAAGAAGGGATTACTTCTAAGAGGCCCCTAGAACTTCTACATCTAGATTTGTTTGGGCCAACTAGAACCGCTTATTTAGGTAATGCTCATTAGGGACTAGTTGTCATTGACGCCTTTTCTAGATTTACTTGGGTTTCATTCTTAACTAATAAGAATGAAGCTCATGAAGAGTTTACCAAATTTGCAAAGAAGATTCAGAATCTTTTAGGATCCACCATTATCACTATTCATAGTGATCATGGAGGAGAATTTGAGAATGAGTCTTTTACTAAGTTTTGTGATGACTCCGAGATAACTCATAACTTTTCCTTTTCTCGTGCACCACCACAAAATGGTGTTGTAGAAAGAAAGAATAGGACTCTTATTGAGTGTGCTCGCACTATGCTCCATGATAGTCATTTAGGACTACAATTTTGGGTAGAAGCGGTGCACACGACATGTTATGTGCTCAATAGAATCCTAGTGAGACCCCGAACAAACAAAATTTGTTTTGAGTTGTTTTACGATAAAAAGCCTCAAGTGAAATATTTTCGTGTCTTTGGTTCAAAATGTTTTATAAAGAACACCTTTGGTAATTTAGACAAATTTGAGCCAAGATCCGATGAAGGAATTTTTGTTGCATATTCCACACGTAGCAAAGACTACCGGATATACAACAAAACTTCTTCAACGATTGAGGAATCACTTCACGTATCTTTTTATGAAGATTTTGATTTTTCTCATGTTGATGATGATAATGTAGATATTCTTTGTGATTCTCTTAATAATGTTAAGATTAATGATAATATTGTTGAAACTAACACTTCTAACGAAGTTGTTGAAGTTGTTCCTAGTTATCCAGGTTTACCCAAAGCTTATCCAACCGTTTGCAACCATCCCCATAACCAAATCATTGGAGATATTGGTGTGGGTGTTCGAACGAGATCAAGAATTGAAGAATTCTCCCATTGCGCATTCGTCTCTACCATTGAGCCAAAGAACATTCAAGAAGCTTGTGAGGATAGTTCTTAGATAGTGGCAATGGAAGAAGAACTAGCGCAATTCGAGAGAAATGAAGTTTGGGAAGTTGTACCTCTTCCAAGTGGTCACCAAGCTATTGGGACCAAATGGATCTTCAAGAACAAGACGGATGAAAACGAGGTAATCACACGGAACAAAGCAAGGTTAGTAGCTCAAAGCTATCGACAAGAGGAAGGTATTGATTTCGAAGAATCCTTTGCCCCCGTAGCTAGATTAGAAGCTATTAGGTTGCTTTTATCTTTTGCATCCCATAAGAATTTTAAATTATTTCAAATGGATGTTAAAGTGCATTTTTAAATGGATTTGTAAATGAAGAAGTTTATGTTTCTCAACCTCCCGGTTTTATTCATGAGAAATTTCCAAACCATGTTTTCAAACTTAAGAAAGCGTTGTATGGATTGAGACAAGCTCCTAGAGCTTGGTATGATCGCCTTAAGACCTTTCTTTTGAATTTAGGTTTTAAAATGGGAGAAGTTGATTCTACACTTTGTAGGGATTTTCAAGGTCCCTTAGAGCTAATTTATTGCTATCCGTCCTAAGTCGGACGAACAAAAATAAATAAAACAGCGGAAGAAATGATTTATTAAACTATTTAATAAATAAAGCCCTAAGGAAAAAAATTCCCTAAGCCAGGAAATCTACTGACTCGAGTTGGGTCCGACCAACTCGAGAAAGTTCTAACTACTAATTAATCTAATTGCATATAAAATTTACTCACCCGGAATCTTGCCCTGGAGCAGGCAAGATGTTCCGCACCGTCTTGCGCTCATTGATCTGAGCCGTCTTCCGAGCCGTGTTGCGTCGCTCCTCACCGCAGACTGGATCAGCTCCCGTAGCGCACTTCCGAGCCGTGTTGCGTCGCTCCTCGCCGCAGACTAGATCAGCTCCCGTACCGCACCTTGCCTCCGAAGCCATCACAAGCCGTAGAAGATTTCACTTGAGTAAACCCGCGTCGTAGACTTCCGAATCAGATTCGGACCTCCTCGTTGTCTTGCTAGGACTCGGTTGGAGGACAGGAAAATTTATAGAGGAAGAGAATAAATTTAGTCTAGATTAAGTTTGCTCAAAATATTCGTGAGCTCCTTAATCAGAGACTTGGTGCAAGAAACAAAGAAGGGAGTGCCCACCTATTTATATAGGAGGCCGGCTCCCCTTCTTTTGTCATGAGCAATGTGGGACTAATTGTAGGAAGAGGGATTTGGATTAATTCAATTTGGGTTAGTTTAGCTTACACAAAGCCTTAACCTTCAACCAATTAATCCTCACTCATCGTTGAGCTCTAGAGATGATACAAGTTATCATTTCGAAGAGCTAGTGATGGTGAACGCGTAGGAACAAACGGCGACGAGATCCGAGTTCGTTTGAC
This sequence comes from Scilla litardierei, assembly GCA_030789695.1. Classification (NCBI taxonomy): domain Eukaryota; kingdom Viridiplantae; phylum Streptophyta; class Magnoliopsida; order Asparagales; family Asparagaceae; genus Scilla; species Scilla litardierei. Next base: position 264,937,362 of record CM061133.1, on the reverse strand, counting down.
CCTTCAAACAATTGCTCAAAGTTGAGCAAAAACCCAATTTCGTAGCCGTCAAGGGTTTCCACGAAAAAACCCTAAAATAACTTAAGTGGCGGGCGACCCGCTAAGCTTAGCGGGCGCGCCCGCCTAAGGCTACTGGGCGCGCCCGCTAGGGCACGCCCGTGCGGGCTCAGCCCGCTGTCACCAGCGGGCTGCGCCCGCTGCACCCAGCGGGCGGGCCCGCTGGGACAGCGGGCGGGCCCGCTGGGAACAGCGGGCTGCGCCCGCTGCGCCCAGCGGGCTTCGCCCGCTGCGCCCAGCGGGCTTCGCCCGCTGTGGCAGCGGGCGGGCCCGCTGCTACAGCGGGCCGCGCCCGCTGCGCCCAGCGGGCGGGCCCGCTGCGCCCAGCGGGCCTAGCCCGTTATGCTAAGTGGGTTTTATCCCACTTCCCCTTTCGCCTTTCTCGCGTTTCTGGGCTCATCCGAGCTCCGATTCCTACACGGTTTGATCCTCTGGATTTCATACGAAATTTCCTCCATTCCCAAATGCTTCAAGTTCACAACCAACTTGTGAATTTAGTATTCTCTTTACATCTAATGATATCCTCTATACATTCTATTTGTTACTACGACGTGAATGTTACTCGGTGTGAGACCCTACAGCCTGACCCTTACTACAGGTCGAGACTCGAAGTCTCAAGACGACAGTGACCACTAGCAGTAGGTGTCGTCCCTGTTTCGGGATCATCGATTACGTGATTGGTTCGTTTAGGCAAAAGTGCCAACGAAATCACTCTGACTGTGACTGTGATAATTTCCGCAGTTTTAGTCCCTTCGTCATAACTATGTCACTCGGCTAGTCTAGGGTATGGTATACTATCAACCCCATTGGCTAGTAGTGGTCAGTATACATCGGTCTCTGGTACATACAGGTTGTACAAGTTACAACATACCTTGGCCAAGGTTTTACCGAGAGCCGTACCGACCTGTGACACTAACTTCCCATTAACGGAAGAGACGAATCCTCTGTTGATCACTACTTAGCTCATATGTTTCGAGTGTCACCCAGCCTAAGATCTTTCATCAGGCCTGGCCTCGAAGTTAGATCTTTAGACCTAAGTGACACTGTCCACACATAGCTTCATACAATGATCTCAAGTCCTAAGGACCAACTTACCTATTATCACTTAGAGTTATTAATGATAGTTTAGTTAATGCATAACCATTTAATAACTCCATGTTTTGGTCGTTCAGTGAACTCAGCTTTTACTGAGCACCTGCGTCCTGTTTTCGACTTCACCAAGTCGCTTGGTTATGAGACCAACCAGACAGGGACGCAATGGTCTGTCTGATGTGTTGATATCCCTTATCTCGACACATCTATGACCATGAACACTTTTAAGATTCAAGCTATTAGAGGTCAGACATTTCTCATAATCGTAATCTACATTTCGAAACATGTGTGACCTAACTCTGAATCCAAGGGAATAATCCGAGCAATGAACAACTCAGATAATACTTTACCAGAAAGAACACTTTCATTTATTGAACAAGATGTTTCATTATGATAAATAGCCACGAGGGCATACATTTCTCTACATCTCCCACTTGCACTCAGGCCTATTTATTTTGGTATCTCATACCATATTTACACGCTAGTTTTTCTAAACGATCACGTGCCAGCGCCTTCGTGAATGGATCTGCTAAGTTGTCTTCCGAAGAGACTCTAAGGAGTTCTATATCTTTCCTCTGCTCTATCTCCCGAATCAGGTGATACTTGCGAAGAATATGTCTGGATCTCTTGTGGAATCTGGGTTCTTGAACCAGGCTTATGGCTGCATTGTTGTCGCAATACAACGGTATTGGACTTTCAACGGCAGGAACCATCCCGAGCTGGTTGATGAACTTCTTCATCCAGACTGCTTCCTTTGCTGCATCGTTGGCCGCTATGTATTCGGCTTCCATTGTGGAGTCTGCAATGGTGACTTGTTTGGAACTCCTCCAACTGACTGCTCCTCCGTTGAGAGTGAAAACATATCCTGAGATCGATTTGCTATCATCCATGTCACTTTGAAAGCTTGAATCTGTGAACCCTTCAACATTCAGGTGTTCACTTCCATAGACCAAGACCAAGTCTTTAGTTCTTCTTAAGTACTTAAGAATTGTCTTGACTGCTTTCCAGTGCTCTTCTCCCGGGTTAGACTGATATCGGCTTACTATACCCAGTGCATAAGCGACATCGGGTCTGGTACAAATCATGGAGTACATGATAGATCCCACAGCAGAAGCATATGGGACCTTGGTCATCTTTGCCCTTTCCAAGTCGGTTTGTGGAGACATCTTCTTGGTGAGGGCTATCCCATGATTGGCTGGTAATGAACCACCCTTACTGTTTTCCATGTTAAAACGTTTTAACACGGTTTCAATGTACCTGGTTTGGGAGAGTCCTAGCATCCGTTTAGATCTATCTCTATGGATCTTCACACCCAGTATGTAGGATGCTTCTCCCAAGTCCTTCATGGAGAAATTTGTTGATAGCCAATTTTTAACAGACTTTAACATCTCTATGTCGTTGCCTATTATCAGAATGTCATCTACGTATAGAACTAGGATGACTAAAGAATTATTATTACTGGTTCTTTTATAGATGCATGGGTCATCCTCATTTCTGACAAAACCAAACTCTTTGACTGTTTTGTCAAAACGGATGTTCCAACTTCTTGATGCTTGCTTGAGTCCATAGATGGACCTGTGCAGCTTGCACGCCTTTCCATTGCTCCCACTGACTTTGAAACCCTCTGGCTGGGTCATGTAAATCTGTTCTTCCAAATCGCCGTTTAGGAAGGCAGTCTTCACATCCATTTGCCAGATTTCGTAGTCGTAGTAGGCAGCAATAGCGAGCACTATCCGAATAGACTTGTGCATGGCTACTGGTGAAAAGGTTTCGTCATAATCTATTCCTAGAATTTGACGATATCCTTTTGCAACCAGTCTAGCCTTGTACGTTTCTACTTTTCCATCTGCTCCAATCTTCTTCTTGAAGATCCATTTGCAGCCTATGGGAACATTTCCCTTGGGCACGTTTTCTAAGGTCCATACCTTATTTACGTGCATGGAATCTATTTCGGATTTCATTGCATCTAGCCATTTGTCAGAGTCTATACTCTTTATGGCTTCCTGGAAGTTAATAGGGTCATCATCAATTATGATGCTATCCTCGATTCCCCCGTCTACGAGAAAACCGTAGTATCTTTCGGGTGCTCGAGGAATCCTACTTGACTTCCTACTGACTGGTTGGGAGATGTCAAGTTCTGACTCTCCCACTGGTTCCGACACTTGTTGCTGTGTGGGTACTTCCTCCGAACATTCATTCAAATCAATTACCTTGCTAGTGGATTCCTTCACAAGGAATTCTTTTTCTAGAAAGGTGGCATGTCTAGAGACAACAATCTTTTGTTGTTCTGGATGGTAAAAGACATAACCTAACGAATGTCTTGGGTACCCTATAAATTTACACAGCATAGATCTGTCTTCCAGCTTGTCTGGATTTTGCCTTTTGACATAAGCAGGACAACCCCATACCTTCAAGTGATTGAGGCTGGGTTTCTTCCCTGTCCATATCTGATACGGAGTCAATTGTACAGACCTTGACGGAACTTTATTTAGAATGTATATAGCAGTTTCCAGGGCATAGCCCCAGAGGGAAGTAGTTAACTCAGCTTCACTTAACATAGACCGAACCATGTCTAACAAGGTCCGGTTTCTCCTTTCTGAAACACCATTATGTTGAGGTGTGTAAGGAGGAGTGATCTGAGAGAGGATCCCATTCTCTTTTAAGTAAGTGAGGAATTCATGGCTTAAGTATTCTCCTCCTCGATCGGATCGAAGAATCTTAATACCTTTCCCAGTCTGTTTTTCGACTTCGGCACGATACTCCTTGAATCGCTCAAACGTTTCGGACTTGTGTTTCATCAAGAACACATGTCCAAATCTTGAGTGGTCATCAGTAAACGTGACGAAATATGAAAATCCACCTTTGGCTAACGTAGACATGGGTCCACATACATCGGAATGTACTAGACCCAAGAGTTCGATAACTCTTTCCCCTTGACTGGCAAAAGGAGTTTTGGCCATCTTACCTTTGAGGCAAGACTCGCAAGTGTCGAATGACTCATAATTCGAGAGGCCCAAGAGCCCCTCTTTATGTAACTTGCTGAGTCTCTTCTCTCCGATATGGCCTAGTCTACAATGCCAAAGATAGGTTTCATTAAAACTAGATTCCTTACGCTTTCTAGCATTAACGTTTAATACCACCTCATTGCTTAAAGTGTATATCCCATTGCTGAGTGTCCCAAATCCTAGCAACTTACCATCAAGGGCAATGTTCATGACATTTCCACTGATAGTAAAATTATAACCATCTTTAGCCAAAGCTGAGACAGATATAATATTGCATAGGAAATTTGGGATATAGTAACATTGCTTCAAAAGCAAGTTAGCTCCACCAGCCAATGTGTGTCTAAGATCTCCTATGGCTACAACATCAACATTTGCTGCGTTTCCTACTTGGAGAATTACTTCATTCTTTGCAAGTTTTCTACTGATTCTCAATCCTTGTAACTGGTTACAAATGTGAGAACCTGCACCGGTGTCTAACACCCATGCAGTAGAATTAACTGAAAGAACTACACTTTGTATTTTTGAGGTTAATGCATAGACTTCCCTTAATATTGACCTTTCTGCTATAGACTTCTCCAACCAGCTATTATTAATATTAGAACCAGTTAATAAAATCTTATCTCGGATATTATTAAACTTACTCATCATGCTGCAAAGATTAGAACTCCTAATTAGCATGTGTTCAAAATATTTTTAAATATAATTAGAATGGCTTTTGTCCAATTATACTCTCCCATTAATAAGCAGATCGTTTTACTCCAAAACATGATTAAAATTAAATGGGAGCAGGAATCCAACAACCTTGAGTCGTCCGACCTTGAGTGTAGCTCAACAAGTCGTTCGACTCGGCTGTAGGTAGACGAACTCTTTGTCGATCATATCAAAATATGACTCCCTATTCGATTTTACCCCTAGTCATTTGTGATCAAGAGTGTGCTCAACCGGATCACAATGCTAGCCTAGTCGGACCCTTGTTTTCGTGTCAAGCCTGACTTGCCCCTTTGCTCGGTGTATGCACGACACGCCGGTTTGGGTCAGAGCTTAAGACTACATTCTTGGTTAGACTTACGCCGATGCTCTAGGGATGAGCTAACGGTTTCAGTCAGGTTAAGATGTCAATCAAGAAATCGGTTTCTATAAGGTTGACCTGTTACGGCTTGAGTGTGCTCAACAACCGAAACATGTTCCTTACAGTTGCCAACTCCTAAAACAAGGAGGGCTACGATTTATCTTGAATAAGATTATTATCGTATTAGACTTAGGTATAGTCGATGGACTTACATAGTTATGAATCGACACCTTGCGGTCCAGCGGACGCGGCCAGGGAATTGACTAAGCCAGGACCACTTGTTACCCAGTCTAGCTAGGTTGGTCCAAAAACTTTAGCCAAGCACATTGACCGACATCATGATCCATTGAAGGTGTTGTCATCATTTCCATGTTCGTTCAACAACTAAATGGTTTTTAAATTACAACTAGTTAATCCTTATCAACTAGTGGATCCCTAAAATTCAAAATTTTATGGGTTTGTTAGACGATTTTTATTAAGTCCTTATCATCTATAAGGATTCAAAAGTATATGCTGCTACCCTAATCGTCCAATAGGCAATTTAAACAATTTAAAATTCATAGCAGTGTCTCAAAATTATCACATAAGGTTTAAGGGAAATTAATGGCTAACCTAATCGTCCATTAGGTAATTTTTAAACAATTTAAAAATTTATTAAGCATGGTGTTAAAATTTATCACATAAAGTTTAAGAGTCATTTAATGGCTAACCTAGCAAGTCTTTCTTGTGACATCAAAATAAAACAAGAATGAGCCATTAAACTAATTATCATATAATTAATACATGCAGTTAAAAAGTAGTATAGAACAGAGTAGATCTGGCTCTGATACCACTGTAGGGATTTTCAAGGTCCCTTAGAGCTAATTTATTGCTATCCGTCCTAAGTCGGACGAACAAAAATAAATAAAACAGCGGAAGAAATGATTTATTAAACTATTTAATAAATAAAGCCCTAAGGAAAAAAATTCCCTAAGCCAGGAAATCTACTGACTCGAGTTGGGTCCGACCAACTCGAGAAAGTTCTAACTACTAATTAATCTAATTGCATATAAAATTTACTCACCCGGAATCTTGCCCTGGAGCAGGCAAGATGTTCCGCACCGTCTTGCGCTCATTGATCTGAGCCGTCTTCCGAGCCGTGTTGCGTCGCTCCTCACCGCAGACTGGATCAGCTCCCGTAGCGCACTTCCGAGCCGTGTTGCGTCGCTCCTCGCCGCAGACTAGATCAGCTCCCGTACCGCACCTTGCCTCCGAAGCCATCACAAGCCGTAGAAGATTTCACTTGAGTAAACCCGCGTCGTAGACTTCCGAATCAGATTCGGACCTCCTCGTTGTCTTGCTAGGACTCGGTTGGAGGACAGGAAAATTTATAGAGGAAGAGAATAAATTTAGTCTAGATTAAGTTTGCTCAAAATATTCGTGAGCTCCTTAATCAGAGACTTGGTGCAAGAAACAAAGAAGGGAGTGCCCACCTATTTATATAGGAGGCCGGCTCCCCTTCTTTTGTCATGAGCAATGTGGGACTAATTGTAGGAAGAGGGATTTGGATTAATTCAATTTGGGTTAGTTTAGCTTACACAAAGCCTTAACCTTCAACCAATTAATCCTCACTCATCGTTGAGCTCTAGAGATGATACAAGTTATCATTTCGAAGAGCTAGTGATGGTGAACGCGTAGGAACAAACGGCGACGAGATCCGAGTTCGTTTGACCCTTCAAACAATTGCTCAAAGTTGAGCAAAAACCCAATTTCGTAGCCGTCAAGGGTTTCCACGAAAAAACCCTAAAATAACTTAAGTGGCGGGCGACCCGCTAAGCTTAGCGGGCGCGCCCGCCTAAGGCTACTGGGCGCGCCCGCTAGGGCACGCCCGTGCGGGCTCAGCCCGCTGTCACCAGCGGGCTGCGCCCGCTGCATGCAGCGGGCGGGCCCGCTGGAACAGCGGGCTGCGCCCGCTGCACCCAGCGGGCGGGCCCGCTGGGACAGCGGGCTGCGCCCGCTGCACCCAGCGGGCGGGCCCGCTGGGACAGCGGGCTGCGCCCGCTGCGCCCAGCGGGCTTCGCCCGCTGTGGCAGCGGGCGGGCCCGCTGCTACAGCGGGCCGCGCCCGCTGCGCCCAGCGGGCGGGCCCGCTGCGCCCAGCGGGCCTAGCCCGTTATGCTAAGTGGGTTTTATCCCACTTCCCCTTTCGCCTTTCTCGCGTTTCTGGGCTCATCCGAGCTCCGATTCCTACACGGTTTGATCCTCTGGATTTCATACGAAATTTCCTCCATTCCCAAATGCTTCAAGTTCACAACCAACTTGTGAATTTAGTATTCTCTTTACATCTAATGATATCCTCTATACATTCTATTTGTTACTACGACGTGAATGTTACTCGGTGTGAGACCCTACAGCCTGACCCTTACTACAGGTCGAGACTCGAAGTCTCAAGACGACAGTGACCACTAGCAGTAGGTGTCGTCCCTGTTTCGGGATCATCGATTACGTGATTGGTTCGTTTAGGCAAAAGTGCCAACGAAATCACTCTGACTGTGACTGTGATAATTTCCGCAGTTTTAGTCCCTTCGTCATAACTATGTCACTCGGCTAGTCTAGGGTATGGTATACTATCAACCCCATTGGCTAGTAGTGGTCAGTATACATCGGTCTCTGGTACATACAGGTTGTACAAGTTACAACATACCTTGGCCAAGGTTTTACCGAGAGCCGTACCGACCTGTGACACTAACTTCCCATTAACGGAAGAGACGAATCCTCTGTTGATCACTACTTAGCTCATATGTTTCGAGTGTCACCCAGCCTAAGATCTTTCATCAGGCCTGGCCTCGAAGTTAGATCTTTAGACCTAAGTGACACTGTCCACACATAGCTTCATACAATGATCTCAAGTCCTAAGGACCAACTTACCTATTATCACTTAGAGTTATTAATGATAGTTTAGTTAATGCATAACCATTTAATAACTCCATGTTTTGGTCGTTCAGTGAACTCAGCTTTTACTGAGCACCTGCGTCCTGTTTTCGACTTCACCAAGTCGCTTGGTTATGAGACCAACCAGACAGGGACGCAATGGTCTGTCTGATGTGTTGATATCCCTTATCTCGACACATCTATGACCATGAACACTTTTAAGATTCAAGCTATTAGAGGTCAGACATTTCTCATAATCGTAATCTACATTTCGAAACATGTGTGACCTAACTCTGAATCCAAGGGAATAATCCGAGCAATGAACAACTCAGATAATACTTTACCAGAAAGAACACTTTCATTTATTGAACAAGATGTTTCATTATGATAAATAGCCACGAGGGCATACATTTCTCTACACACTTTTCATTAAAGATTATTAAAATGACATTCTTTTGATTCAAGTTTATGTAGATGACATTATTTTCGGTTCTACTAACTTTCATCTTTGTCAAGAATTTTCCAAGTCTATGAAGGATGAGTTTGAGATGAGCCACATGGGAGAGCTCACCTACTTCCTTGGATTGCAAATTCGACAAATGGAGAATGGCACTTTCATACATCAGACAAAGTACACATGGGAGCTTATTAAGCGATTCGGGATGGAATCGTCTTCAAGCAAAAGGACTCCCATGAGTACTACTACTCATCTACACAAGGATGAAAGCGGAAAAGATGTAGACATTCGTCTATATCGATGTATGATCGGTAGCTTATTTTACTTAACCGCTAGTAGGCCCGATATCATGTTTTCCGTATGTATATGTGCTAGATATCAAGCAAGACATAAGGAGTCACACTTGATTGCGGTTAAACGAATATTTTGTTATCTCAATCAATCATTAGATTATGGGTTACTTTACCCTAAGTCTAGCACGTATGAGTTAATCTCATATAGTGATGCCGATTTTACCGGATGTAAGTCCGACATGAAAAGTACTAGTGGCACATGCCATTTCTTAGGAAATTCCTTAGTTTCTTAGTTCTTTAAGAAACAGAATTCGGTGTCATTGTCCACGACTGAAGCGGAATATATTGCCGCGGGTCTTGCATGTGCACAAGTTCTTTGGATGAGACACACTCTTAGTGACTATGGTGTCAATTGTGATACTTGCCCTATCATGGTTGATAATCAAAGTGCTATTTGTCTTTCCAAGAATCCGGTACACCACTCCCGTACCAAACACATAAACGTGAAACACCATTTTATAAATTATCATGTAGCTAAGAAGGACATCATCTTAGAGTACATTGAAACCCAAAAACAAATTACCGATATCTTCACTAAACCTCTTAAAGAAGATACATTTGTGAGGTTACGTGGAGAATTGGGAATTATGGGTGAATCTGAAATCTAGAAGCTCAATTTTTCATGCTATAACTCCTTATTGAGCTCATATATATTTGATTGTCTTTCTTCATGTGCTTTATTGTTTTATGAGATTAAGAAAGGCAATTGTGACTTATTTGATTTCATGAGTTTTCGAAGTTGATTGGAATAATTTGTGTTTCAATAGATTTATTGTTTTCATAATGATTTTAAGATGTATTTGTGATTAGAGTATAGGTCCTAGGGTGAGTGTTCTTATTCTCTGGAATTCTATCTCACAGTGCATTTTTGGACCAGGACAGACGACTGTGTTTCTTTTGACAGTCGACTGCCCTACTCTATATCCTTCATATGAAAATTGATATCCTTCGCTCAGCCGACTGTTGACTGTTTTACAGTCGACCGTTAATGTAACATGCGACTGCAATTTAGTCATCAGGCGACTGTTCTCTCTGTCAATTTTTTTTCAGTGTTCTCTGTTTTTCTTGTGATATGTATTAATTCTCGGCCAGCCGACTTTTGAGTATATGTCAGTCGACTGTCCAGTGGATAGGCGACTGCATTATACTTGCCAGTCGACTGCACATCTCTCTGAGATTTAATTTTATCACTTCTTACAGTCGACTGTCTCCTGCTGTGTCGGTTCATTTGATTTGATCCGAGCCGTCGATTCTTTGATCCAACGGCTCAGATTGATTTTCCCTAATTTATATTCAATCGACGCGATCATTTCCCCACGTCGTTTTTCTCTCTTCTTCGCATCGACCGTTCAACTTCCCGCTCGATTCTCTCTACAAAATCAATCGATTTCTTATCTTCAGCCGTCGATCTCCTCCTAAACGTCGCTGTCGATCATGGTCTTCCGTCACTTTGGTATTGACCTGACCCGTTACAAGCCCATGCCCTTTGACCCTCTCCTCGACGCTTCTGCGAAGTCGAAGTCCTCTTCGGCTCTGCAGACTGCCTCGAAGAAGAGGAAGACTACTTCAGCTCCATCCTCATCCACTGTGCCTCCAGCCGATTTGCCTTCATCATCATCTGCTCCACCGCCTCAGGATACTATTTTGTCGATGATCTCTGGTATTTACCGGCTGTTGTCTCTCTCTCTCTCTCTCCTCCATCATGGAATTCCCTTCCCTGAGGATTTGAGACAGTATCTTCCTCATACCCATGTGCCCCTTCAGCCTCCTGGTGTTGCCTCTACACAGGATGCTGCTGCTGCTGTTGCTCCTGTTGCTCCGTCTGATCCTTCTCCAGAGGACACTCCTGCTGCGTCAGAGCCTGCTCCCTCGTCCGCAGACCCTGGATTCGCTCACCCTTAGATCGATATTTCTGGATTTTGTTATATGTTTTGTCGTCGTATGATGGATGATGCTGTATGCCACACTTTTTATATATACAGTCTTTGATGTTGTCATGATGTAGCTATTTTTTTGTTGCTCATGATGTATCTTTTTGGGATGGCCATGTTGATGACCATCCGTTGATGTACTCAGCTGTTTTATATTATATATATATGTTGTTGCATCTCTCTTTTATGTCACACTATGCTATATTGATTAACGTCTGTGTGATATATGATATATTGTCTCTATGTATGCTTCACTCTTCTTGCTATGTTTTTGAGACAATACAAGAATTTGATATTGGATAATTCATGCTCTTTACTTGATGTGATGAATATGTGAAAATTATTTTCATTTCGAATATCTAAAATGTTGATATTGGATTTCAATTCCTTTACTCACAAATGTATATGATGAGACTTTATGAGTTTTTGATTCGATATATCTTTATACTCCTTGATTGTTGTTAGTTCGTATTTTAGCACTATTATTGTTGTTGTTATTTGCTCACACCTTTTTGGATAATGCCATAGGGGGAGAGAAATAAACATACAAGATTCATAATGGATGTGCTAAGTATGTGTTCTAACGCTTGAATCTAAGATTTTCGTTGCCTTAGATTCAGGGGGAGTAAGATTACAATGAATAAGGATTTTTCTTATTTCCTAGATTTCATGAATTAAATTCATTCTTATCTCACTCATTTGCTTCAATTGCTATATAGATGCTCTAATATTTGTTGACTAACTTGATTGGCATCTATGTAGGGGGAGTAAGTTTTCATTACGCACAACTATTTATCTTTTTATTTATGTTTGTTTGTCATCATCAAAAAGGGGGAGAATGTTGAGTATTGGACTTCTCCCTACTTGGTGTTAATGATGAGCAAACATAAATACTTGTGACTAATCCCCTATTTTGCAGTTAATCCATTGTCTAAGCTTACTATGAAGATCAACTAGCAATGGATGACTCACAAACGTGATTGAAGGCAAATGATATGAATTGGATGATAGTAGATTGATGATTGAAGCTCCGTAAAGACTTCAAGCTCATACGATGGAAAGAAGAGATTATTCGTCAATGTAATTTTTCTTTTATCTCTTCTAGTATGTAGCTTAGAAGTAGAACTATGATGGAGCACTCACACACATCTACTTTCGGTCATAGGACACCTCTAGACCTTTGTCCTTTGATCTCAATTCAATTCTCTTTTGTTTGTGCTAGGATTGTTTATAACAGCCGACTGCTTAACAGTTTACAGTCGCCTGTCTCAAAAACAGTCGACTGTGTTTTGTTCTACAGTTGCCTGTTATGCACAGACTATTACAATGCAGTTTTTGGGTCCTCTCTGATTATCTCGTACATGCCACTGTTGAACGTTTATCAGGTGCCTGTCTTAGCGACAGTCGGCTGTGAATGGTTCATCAGTCGCCTGTCTCTCCTTGCCCAAACTCTGTTTGATCCGATTTCTACGGCCAGTCGACTTTTGCTGTATATACAGTCGACTGTATATTAGATCAGTCGACTGACTATGCTGCAACAGTCGCCTGTTTGTAAGTCTAATCTTTGACTTAGCTCTCTGGAAATTTCTCCTGTCTGTGACAGTCGTCTGTTTAAAGTTATACAGTCGCCTGTTCTGATTAACAGTCGACTGTGTTCCTTGCATCAGTCGTCTGTCATGTATCTTGTGAGATTTCCAGTATTTCATCTAACTTACTCTTCTCTCGGCCAGTCGCCTGTCGAAGTATGTACAGTCGCCTGTTGATTTTACAGACGACTGTCTTGGCTTCATCAGTCGACTGTCCACGTGGTAAGTTACCGTTATGAATTCTCACCTACCCTTGCTGACTGTGCAACAGTCGACTGTGGTCTGTTCAACAGTCGACTGTCGCGAGTTCAGATTATATTCTTTGAGATTTTTCTCACGGATTTCGATTGGGTTTTTGCCTAAACTGTTTTGTGGATTTGAGAAAGCTATAAATAGAGCTTCTACTGTTTCATTGGAAGGTTACTCATTCATTGCAAAATCCTTCAAGCTTTCATTTCCAAAGATCAAATCTTTCAAATCCAAAGCCCTAAGTATTTCCAAATCCGATTCTCGTGCTCTCCAACCTAGAACCAAAGATTGATCCTCTAGGCATTTGGTGCAGTCAAGAGAAAGGGCTTTACTCCTCTCTTCCAAGAAGTTCATCAACACACATCACACTTCTCTTTCAAGTTCTACTTCAAGGCATAGGTGATTGTAAGTGTTGCTTTCAGATTTCATAACTTCATTATTTGAATTGTGCTCTCGGTTGTGAGAGTGGTTTTTGCTTGCTCCCTGGTTGTGGGAGTCAAGGACATCGATTGTATTCGATTGCACTTGTAGGGTTGCTACAAGTGGGGTTTTAAGGAAACCTCAAGTTAGGGTTCTAACTTGAGTATCCGGTGGTATCCGGGTGGTAGGGACGTAGGATTACCGAGAACAAGTCGGGAGTTGACTTGGGTAATCCGAACCCTTGAAACATAACTGCGTTTGCGTGTATTTCTCTTTGGGTTGTTTTCTATTCCGCACTATTTGTTGGATTGCATTTTATTTGTCGTAAATTCCTATTAAATTTGCATAAACACTATTCAACCCCCCTTCTAGTGTTTTCCCCATAGACAAGATCCTTACAGCATATTCCTCTACATCTCCCACTTGCACTCAGGATCATTTATCCTGAATGCAGAAGATTATTGCAAACGTCTTTTGCAATATTTATCCCTTGCATCAAATGCATATTCTCCCTAATGTTTCTACCTATTACTAGACGAAGGTCGTACTCTGTGTGAGACCCTACAGCCTGACCCTACTACAGGTCTGGGTTCGTGACCCTAGACGGCAGTGACCACGAGCAGTAGTTGCCGTCCCTGTTTCGGCATCATAATTATGTGGTTTAACCCATTGACAAAAATCGTCGGGACTACCAAGACTGTATCCGTGATGAATACCGCAGTTTTAATCCTTTCGTCAAGACTATGTTGTTTATTCAAGTTTAGGGTATGGTAACATGTCAACCCCACCAACTTGAAACCAGTCAGTTACATCGGTCTTTAGTTAAATACATGTTGAACTTCTTTCATCATACTTTGATCAAAGATTTTCACTAAAGCACCGAACCGACACATACAACACTAACTCTCCTTAATGAGAGAGACGAATCCTTTCTTAGACACAACTCCCTTCACACGCTTCAAGTGCCACCCAACCAAAATCCTTTCGACAAGTAAAGCCTTGAAGCTAGGAAAATGATCTAAGTGACACTATTCACACGCAGGTTTGTTCAATGTCCTCAAGTCATAGGACCAACTTGCCTATCAACACTAAAAGTTATCATTGACATTTTAAATTAAGTTTAACCAAATGATAACCTTTTATGAGTCGTTCAGTGAACTCATTCTCTAATGAGCACATGTGTCTTGTTTCTGACTTCACCAAGTCAAACGATTACGAGTTCATCATTACTAATCTATAGTGAATACAAAGACACAATGGTCTTATCGATGTGTCGATATCCTCTTCTCGACATATCAATGACCACGAACCTGTTTAAGACTTTAAGCTCCAATCGGTAAAAACACTTTCTCATAATCGTGATCTTCATCAAGATAAGTGTTTACCTTGCTGTACGTCTAAGGAAATTATCTAAGTATATAAGATATCACAAATGCACAAAGATAATTTGATACCAATAAATTTATTTTATTCATGAATAAGATGTTTTTCAAGACAATGTGCCTCATAGGCATACAACTCTCAAAACATCTACCACTCAATACAAGGCCCACTCTTTATGGTATTTCATACCGTTTTTACACATTAGTTTCTCCAAACGATCACGTGTAAGGGCCTTTGTAAATGGATCAGCTAAATTCTCTTCAGACGAGACTCTGAGGATTTCTATGTCCTTCCTCCTCTCAATATCACGTATCAAGTGATATTTTCGAAGAATGTGTCTGGATCTCTTGTGGAATCTGGGTTCTTTGACCAAGCTCATTGTGGCATTGTTATCACAATACAACGGTATTGGATCTATAATAGTAGGCACCACTCCTAGCTGGCTCACAAATTTCCTAATCCAGACAGCTTCCTTTGCTGCATCATTGGCCGCTATATATTCGGCCTCCATAGTTGAATCATCAACGGTATCTTGCTTTCAACTTCTCCAGCTCACTGCACATCCATTGAGAGTGAAAATGTATCCTGAAATTGATTTGCTGTTATCTACGTCACTCTGAAAGCTGGAATCCGTGAAGCCCTCAATCTTGAGTTCTTCACTTCCATAAATCAAAACTAGATCTCTTGTTCTTCGTAAGTACTTGAGAATCGTCTTGACTGCTTTCCAGTGTTCTTCTCCATAGTTAGACTGATATTGACTTACTGCACCTAGTGCAAAAGCGACATCAGGTCTGGTACATATCATGGAATACATGATCGATCCAACTGCCGTAGCATATGGAATATTGCTCATGCGTTTTCTTTCCAAGTCAGTCTTTGGAGACATCTTCTTGGAAAGACTTATTCCGTGATTTGCGGGTATAAACCCACCTTTAATGTTTTCCATGTTAAACCGTTTTAACACAGTATCAATGTACCTAGATTGGGAGAGTCCTAGCATCCTTTTAGATCTATCTCTATAGATCTTCACACCTAGTATGTAGGATGCTTCTCCCAAATCTTTCATGGAGAAGTTAGTTGATAACCAATCCTTAACAGACTTCAACATTGGTATGTTGTTACCTATTAAGAGAATGTCATCAACATAAAGTACGAGGCTGACTAAATTGTTTCCACTGGTTTTCTTATAAACGCATGGCTCATCTTCATTTTTAATAAAATCAAACTCTTTGACCGTATTATCAAATCGGATGTTCCAGCTCCTGGATGCCTGCTTCAATCCATAAATGGATCTATGCAGTCTACACGCTTTCCCTTTGCTCCCACTGACTTCGAAACCTTCCGGCTGAGACATGTAAATATGCTCTTCTAAATCACCATTTAGAAATGCAGTTTTTACATCCATTTGCCAGATTTCGTAGTTGTAATAGGCAGCAATAGCGAGTACGATCCGGATGGATTTGTGCATGGCTACGGGCGAAAAAGTTTCGTTATAATCTACACCTAGAATCTGACGATAACCTTTCGCAACAAGTCTAGCCTTGTACGTTTCTATTTTTTATCTGCACCGATCTTCCTTTTGAAGATCCATTTGCAGCCAATAGGAACACTTCCCTTGGGCACATTCTCTAAAGTCCAAACTTTATTAATGTGCATGGAATCCATCTCAGATTTCATTGCATCCAGCCATTTCTTAGAGTCTTTACTCTGAATGGCTTCTTGGAAGCTAATAGGATCATCTTCAACTAAGATGCTATCCTCAACTCCTCCATCTACGAGAAATCCGTAGTATCTTTCTGGAGCTCGAGGAATCCTATTTGACTTCCTAATAATTGCTTCAGGAGCATTAGGCTCTGCCTTTCTCACTGGTTCCGTGATCTGTTCATGTGTTGATTCAGTCTTTAGACTTTCGTCCAGTTCTATTACCTCGCCATTAGACTCCTTCACAAAGAATTCTTTTTCAAGAAAGATGGCGTGTTTGGACACAACAATCTTTTGTTGTTCCTGGTGATAGAAAATGTGTCCCGTCGAGTGACTAGCATACCCAATGAATCTACACATAACAGACCTATCCTCCAGTTTATCTCGATTAAGCTTCTTGACATACGCAGGACAACCCCATACCTTAATATGCTTAAGGTTTGGTTTCTTCCCGTTCCATATCTCATATGGTGTCATTGGCACGGATCTAGATGGAACTCTATTAAGGATATGGGTAGCAGTTTCTAGGGCATAGCCCCAAAGGGAGATAGGTAACTCAGAGTCACTCATCATTGATCAAACCATGTCTAACAAGGTACGATTCCTTCTCTCTGACACACCATTATGTTGAGGTGTGTAAGGAGGAGTGATCTGAGAGAGAATCCCATTCTCTTTTAGATGCACAAGGAATTCATGGCTCAAGTATTCTCCTCCTCGATCAGATCGAAGAATTTTAATACTTTTGCCCGTCTGTTTTTCAACTTCGTTACGATACTCTTTGAATCGCTCAAATGTATCAGACTTGTGCTTCATCAAGAACACATGTCCGAACCTAGAGTGATCATCAGTAAATGTAACAAAGTATGAATAACCTTCTTTCGCTAAAGTAGACATTGGTCCACATACATCAGAATGTACTAGACCCAAGAGTTCACTAACTCTTTCCCCATGACACGCAAAGGGAGTTTTAGCCATTTTACCTTTGAGACAAGACTCGCAAGTTTCGAATGACTCATAATTCGAGAGGTTAAGAGACCCCTCTTTATGCAACTTGCTAAGTCTTTTTTTTCTCCGATATGGCCTAGTCTACAATGCCAAAGGAAAGTTTCATTAAAACTAGATTCCTTACGTTTTCGTGTGTTAACACTTAACACAACGTCATTAGACAGAGTGTACACACCATTATTCATTGTTCCAAATCCCAGCAATTTATCATTAAAGAAAATGTTCATAACAAATTCATCAATGGTAAATTTATATCCGTCTTTGGCCAAAGCCGAAATGGAAATAACGTTGCATAGGAAATTTGGTATATAATAACATTGTTTCAAAAACAATGTGGCACCGTTTGCCAAGGTGTGCTTTAGGGCTCCTACAGCTTTAGCAGCTACATTAGCTCCATTACCGACTTGAAGAACTATTTCGTCTTTTCTTAAGTTTCTAAATGTGCTCATACCTTGTAAAGAATTACAAATATGAGTACCCGCACCAGTATCCAATACCCATGCGTTAGAAGTTACAGAAAGGACTATACTCTGTATAACTAGTACCTTAGAAGTCGAGACATCAATATGTCCTTTCTTCTCTCCGTTAAGCCCAGAGTTTTCTAAGCAATCAATATTTAAACCAGTCAATTTATTATTCAGGATAAGATTCAAATTCGATTTCATGCTGCAAAAGACATAGAATTAATTTAGTGTAATTCATGATAAAATAATATAGTTAATATGGTTTTTAATTAACTATGGTCTCCCACTATTTTACGATCATTCTGTGAAATGAACGAATTTTAATATTTAAAATATAGTGAAAGAGGGATCCAATCATCCTGAACCTCACAACCTTGAGGAGACTCAACAAGTTGATTGGTTCCACGATTGGTAGACTAACTCTTAGTCAATCACATCACATGTGACTTCCTTTCGATTTTTACCCACAGTCACTTATGATCTTGAGGAGACTCAACAAATCATAATGACTGGTCTAGTAAGACCATTGATTTCGTGTCTAGATTTGACTTAGATCGATGCTCGAGGAGACCCGACGTATCGATTTGGGTCAAGTCTAGACTACATCACATGTATGTTGGAGTTTGTTCCTTAAAGAAAAACATATCATAGCTTGAGGAGACTCAACAACTATAATTGTCTTCTTTGAGTTACCAAGCTCCAAAATCAAGGAGGGATACGAATTAATCTTAATAAGATTTATAACGCATTGACTAGATATAACCAAAACTAACACATTTTATTATTAGCAACTTTGCAGTACAAGCGGGCATGACCAGGGTTAGGGCCGGGCAGGATCACTTGCGCCCAGCAAAGCTGAGTCGATACACAACACCTTCCCTAACTACCTAACCATACCATTCTCCATTGAAAGTGCTAATGATAAAAATGTGTTATATTGATTTAATCTGGTTGTTATGATTTATTTAACTAGTTAATCCTATCAACTAGTTATAACCTATAATTCAAAATTATTAGGATGTGTTTCATAACTTTTATTAGAATCCTATCAACTATAAGATTTTAATAAATCACATCAAAATTGTTTCAACAAACAAGGGACAATCCTAATCATTCATTAGGATGTGTTATTTAAAATATTGTGAACAACATTTTAAAACATAGCCAAAGCTAGTCATTTAAATTTAATCAAATTAGAGATTTAAATGAATTTTAATGGCTAACCCAACAAGTCTTTCTTTTAGCAATTATCAAATAAAAGCAAAAGAAACATAAATTCATTAATTATCACATAATTAAAAAAGATCTAATCTTGATTTTCAAAACAATTTTTGAAAAATTTGAAAACCAACATATAATTAGTGCAAGACTAACTACAAGTTTTAATGCATAAAACCATCGCATAGTTAGAAAAAATGCATAGAAAACTTTCAAGTTTTAATCACATGCATTTCATAAAAGCAGTATATAGATAGTCTATGTAGCCTGGCTCCGATACCACTGAAGGGTTTTCGAGGTCCAAGGGCTCTCTTTCGACTAGTGCATTGTCCGTCCTTCGCCCTACTTGAGAGCGAAGGCCGGACAACCTTGCACAAAATAACGCAGCGGAAGGGAAAATAAAGAGGAAAAATTTATATAAACATTTTATATAAACTAGCCCTATCAGCATAAAACCCAAGCCAAGAAAATGCTACTATCCCGGGGTTGGGTCCAGACCAACCCCTGAGGATACTACTATCTAATTAACTACTGTAGCTACTGCAATTAAAATAATGCACATTAATTAAAACTACGGTTGAGAAAACTCAACATACCTGTAACTCTTGCCTTGCAGCAAAAGTGTTACCGAAGGCAATCAATTGCCCTTCCCGCATTAGTCGTTACGATCCCAGCAACCGCTTACGCCGATCCCAGCAACTTCTGGTCGTCGAGCCAACCACTTGCTCCAGAAAGTTTCACGCGAGTGAAACCTCCGCCTAGATTTCGGATCTGAATCTGAACTCCTTTACGGCTTTGCTAGAGCCCTCAGGAGCAAGGCAAAAATTTATAGGGAGAGGAGAAATATTAATTTAAGCCTAGATCCGAGCGTGCTCCAACATTTACGAGAGCCGCTCAGATCTAGAGCTTAGGACGAGTTATGAGGAAGGGGATGGCCTCTATTTTTAGAGGCGGCTGACTCTCCCCTTTTCTCCACAACCGAGGTGGGACTATTAATTTGGGATTAATTAAATCAAGTTAGTTTGCCTTTCACAAAGGGTAAACTTCCCCGAATTTTAACTCCCTCAACGTTGAGCTTCAATGTTGGTACAACATACCAAATCGAAGAGGGTTCAACGATGAACACGTAGGAAAAAATGGCTCGTCAATCCGAGTCCGTTTGACCCTTCAAACAATTGTCCAAAGTTAGCCAAAAGTCATGCTTCTCTTAGAAACGTAGCCGTCAAGAAAATCCCAGGTTTCAAAAAACCCTAACCAGAAAATTCGGGCTTGGTGGGCCTCCATTTTCGCTGGTTTCAGCCCAACAGTTTGGGCTGACTTGTTTTGGCTATAACTTGTGCATTTGGACTACGTTTTTGACGCGGTTTGAACCTGGATTTAGAGCGGGACGATCCCGTCATCTAGGTAACCTTTTCAACGTGTTTATTTAATTAAATATAGTCTTAAAAAATTTAAGACACATTTAATCTCTTTTGCATCATATGCAAATTAGTCCCTATCTAGGCTTAAATTTTCATTTTCATCAAATACAAATGATCTGAGGGCATATTCCTCTACAGTTCTTCCACTCTCTAAACATATCAAATGTCTGGTCCTTTGATTTCATCAAGTACATCCAGACTTTGCGAGAGTAATCATCAATGAATAAGCAAAATACCTAGCTCAACCTCTTGACGGCTCTGGGCATGGAGCCCACACATCTGTGTGTCATAGTCAAGTGGTCCTCTACTAGTATGCTTTCCAGTGTTGAACTTCACCTTTGTCTTCTTTCCGTACACATAGGACTCGCAGAATTCTATACTTGCATTCGAGGCTTCAATCAGTTTTCTTCTCCGAAGTACATCGAGAGTCTTGTCACATGGATGACCCAAGTGATAATGCCACAACTTGGTTGAACCTCCGGAACATGAGCTCAAAGTGATTACATCTGCTTCTCCTTCAACTGTGGTACCTTGAAGGGCATATAAGTTTCCCACTTTCCTTCCCTTCATGACGACCATGGCTCCTTTCGAAAATCTCAATTGGTCTTTCTCAAAGACCGACTTGCTTCCGACATTGTCAAAAACGCCTATGAAGATTAGGCTCTTCCGCAGATCTGGGACATGCCTCACATCGGCTAGTGTACACACTATGCCATCATGCATCTTGATACGAATGGTTCCCATACCGACAATCTTGCACACTGCATTGTTCACCATGAGGATTGAGCCTCCATCTTCCTTGGGACGGTATGTAGCGAACCAACTCCTATGAAGAGTCATATGATAAGAGCAACCGCTATCCATGAGCCATGCAATATTTGCATCACCTGCAATCCCAGCAACAAACATATTCGGATCTCTACCATCATCACAGATGTGCTCACCATCTATCCCCAACGATGCTGAACCGGACTCTTTCTCGGCCTCCTTGCCTTTCTTCCTAATCTTGTTAGGACACCGGTTCGCAAAATGACCCTTTTGCTGATAATTGAAACATGTGATCTTTGCATACTTATTCTGTGAATGTCTCGACTTGGAGTGGTCATTGTTCTTCTTATGGCCTCCTCTCCTTTCCGGTCGACCCCTCACATGTAATGCCTCCTCATGGTTGTTCACATGTTCTCTACCTTGAACCTTGCCACATAGTTGCTCGGTGTGAAGCGCTGCCTTTACCTCTTCAACGGTGAGAGTCGTTCGGTTGTAAATCATCGACCGAACGAATTGATTAAACTCCTCAGGAAATGAGCACAACAAGATAACCGATTGTTGTTCATCCTCAATCTTCTCATCCATACCCCGCAACTCTAGCACTATCCTGTTCAACTCATCCATGTGATCCTTCACCGCTGATCCAGACTTCATCTTGAGAGTATACAGCTGCTGAAGCAAATAGAGACGACTCGTGAAGGATTTCTTCATATGCAGTCCCTCAAGCTTCTTCCAGATATCAGCCGCCGTTGCTTCATTCAAGACTTCCCTCAAAACATTATCTGCTAACGACAACTGAATCGCACTGTATGCCTTTCTCTCCATCTCCGCCCTAGTGGATTCTTTCACCTCCTTATCGATATTCATCACATCGAATACGATTTGGTAACATCCCGTCTACATCAAACCATTCTTCACCTTCGTCTGCCAGATTTGAAAATCATTACGGCCAGTGAACTTCTCAAAGTTCAATGTTGCTAAAGACACCATCTTCGCAACTAACTTCCTTTGCAAAAGAACACAAGCTTTGATGCCACATGTTGGGAATAATACCGAAACAACTTGGGATCCACGCGGAAAACCAATCAGGAATCTAGGACTAGCAATAAAGAATGGCAATTCACCCAACAAAATCCCTACGACCTTGCAAATAGAAGCAGCAAACGAATAACAACAACAATCCAAATCAAACGCAGACACAAGAGAATTTACCCTGGTTCGGTTGTAAACAACCTATATCCAGCAATCCGAGACGATTCCACTATCAGAGAGATCCAATCTTAGGGTTACAACCTTACTTCTGCTCACATGAGTAATAACTTGGCCAATAGTACAAGCTCTCACAACTCACTCAAGGAAGAAGAAAGCAAAGAAGAAGATGAAGAGAATCACTCAACTTCAAACACAATCTTCAAACCCTAACCTGTCGATGAAGAACTTCAACGGCAGAGGCTCTCCCTCTCCCAAAAGCTCCAGAAAATAGGCGTTAACCTAATCTGAAACAACAATTAGGCTTAAATAGGGCCCCCAAAATCAAGGGGAAAACAATCCTGGCCATTGGCTAAACTGCTGGCCCCGCGCACCGCTCGACCGAGCGGGATCATCGCTCGGTCTGCTCGACCGAGCTGATACTCGCCTCTTCAACAGCTGGGAGGAAGTCGAGTTCACTCGGTTGAGTAGCAAGCCTGCTCGACCGAGTAGCAAGCCTGCTCGACCGAGCTGATGTTCCATGCAGAGCTCTTTCAAACAGCCAAGTCTCTGTAATCTGAGACCATCAGAATCCACTGTAGCTCGACCGAGTAGTACACTACTCGACCAAGTAGTAGCCAGCTCGACCGAGCGGTAGAGCGCCCGAGCGAGGTTGAACTTGACTCTACTTGCTGTTTCAACTCTGTGCCTGTATGTCGGTCGAGCAGCTATGAGAGCTCGACCGAGTAGCCTGGGAAACTCCAAATGAGACTTTGAATCACAAAATTTAACACCTAACATATACTAGATAAATTCTTCATATGCATGCTTGGTAAACTCACCAACCCTTTTGCAATTGAAAAATTTGTTAATCGATCAAAAATATTGATCAAGCAAGCAACTAGCAACTGGTGTTTCAATTGAAGAACGAAGAAGTAGCGCTTTTAGGAGCAAAGGCAAGAACACAAGGATTGACAAACGGTATGCATAGTATAACTCATGAAGACAACCGCAAAGAGGCTGCTACAAAGCATAATAGATAGAAGAGCAATATAATCATCAAATGATATGGCACGATGAAGGGTGCCATAGTTGTGGTAAGAAAGGCATTTTGCAAGAGATTGTTGCTATAAAAGAGAGACAATTAAGGGTAATACTGCAACACCATATAGGTACCAATAAGACAATGAAGAAAATGGGATGTTAAAGCATCCTTTGCTGCATTGGAAGACATATGGTCAGACAATGAAGAGTTCTATTTCAACCAAGATAGGATTGATAGTTACAGTAGCAATGTTGGATCACGAGGTGAACAATGAAAATGCTGAGTAGATCATCAACTTTGAAGGCTCATATTTCATGATCATCAATAAGAAGATCTCTTTAAATGCCAGATGGCCACACAAATGATGCCTAGCCCCTTATCCACTATTAATAAAGGGCGGATAATCCCATAATTGAAACTTCTACCACAATAGTTATGAATGAAGAGACGTCACTGTCCATGGAGGAGAAGAAATCTCTGGTTGCTGGTGATAGGGGGATTCTAGAAGGTTCTAGTGATGACAACATGATCGATTGCAAAGAGAACAAGATGGAGAAAGAGAAAAGGTACGTAGAGCCATGTGAAGAGGTCAAAGTGTACTTATTCAAAATCTTCAAATCTAGAATCTGGTGTTTATCTAAAGACATCAAAAGTGCAACCAACCAGATTGAGACCATCAGTGAAGCTTAGCTGTAATAGAAGCTGAGGAGGTAAGATAAGAGGAAGAGTTCAAGCAATGTAAGATACGAGGAAGAGTTCAAGCAATCAGAAGATTTTAGTTCTCTAAAGTTCTCAAGAAGTAAAAATCCATGACAAAGGGTGTGTATTAAAAGACACCAAAAGGAGCATCCAAACTGGACATAATATATCAGTGAATAACAAATTGTTGGGATCCTATGATGACAAGGAGAAACACTAGGGGGTGAATAGTGTTTATGAAATAAAATACTTCTCTAGAAAATATTTTCCTAAGATCAAATTTAGTGTTACATAATTTTGTCTTAATCAACCAATATAACTAGCAAAGATATAGATAAGCAGTGGAATATGAAATGCAAGTAAGAAACAAGTAAAAATAACACAATCGCAAACACAATTATTTTATCCTGGTTTTCCCCTCCAAGACTACGTCCAGTCCCCAAATCTTCGTTGGGCTTAAAACCACTATTTCAATAAATAGTACAACCACCTCACATCTAATGATAATTTTCCCTTGCCTCCCTACAAGAGGGCTTTTACAAACTCCTTGACTTTAATAAGGATTTTCACTCACCAACCCAAGTGAGAATACTTACAATGCTTTTGAATTTTTACAAATACATATAGCCTTTGATTGAAGCTCTTGTGTTGAAGTGTAGCTACATGCGAAATTTTGATCTTCAAGGATTTAAAATGAAGCTTTAGGAAGATGAATAGTTGGCCAAATAAAGATAAAATGCTATTGAAATATTTTGGCTAAGATGAGAGAGTTTTCTTTAAAGCTTTTAGAGCACAAAAACTTGTTTTTCTTTTTTGTAAATATTCTTAAATCCTTATCTTTGAACACTAAAAAACCCCAATATATTGAGAAACATTCAGGTCCAAAACCTTGACCAAAATTACCATCCAATGGTCAGAAAAAACGGACAAAAATCTGACCGTTGTACATTGATTGGACATGAGTAGTTGACTACAGTTCTTGGGGTAGTCAACAACTCCCAAGGCAGTAATCAACTATTGTATGTACACAGTAAGTCATACAACACTTTGTCTTGATGGTAGTCGACTCCTTTGTTTAGGATAGTCGACTCCTGACACAGATACTTAGAGTACGAGTTATAAAACATTTTAAACATTTTTAAAAACAATTTATGTGTGTTCCTATATGTGTGAGAGTTTCTAACAAGGCCTTAACATTCTAAGACAATGAAAAGAGGAATTACATCAAATGTAAAATAATACATAGAAGTCCCTTGATGTATTTTCCATGCTTCAAGCTCCTTGCCTTGCTCCCAGGGCTTCTTGGCCTTGTTTAGCTCACCAATCCTTTAAGTGCTTCTTTGATTTTCTTTGAATTCATACACTCATGTGTTAGATGACATGTTTGCTCATCATCAAAACTATATGAGACGACTTAATATCTAACATTCTTCCCCCACTATAAGAAAGGCATATGTTTTCCCCACCAAAAATCCCTAAAAATCACATTAATGAAAAATCAAAACTTTTGCAGATGAAACCTAGTGGAATGATCTTGACATCTTCGACCTTGGAGAGATTGAGATGGAGGGTGGAGTTGATCCAGGTGAGGATCTCGTTACCGCCGACAAAGTAGGCGCCATCCATCATCTCGTTATTCATCGACGCCATCAGAGATCGGAGGTCACATGTCTCACAGAGAGAGAGAGAGAGAGAGAGAGAGAGAGAGAGAGAGAGAGAGAGAGAGAGAGAGAGAGATGTTGTTAGGGTTTGGGCCCTTTGGGGAAGAGAGTGGATTTTTGGAGAAAAGGAGAAACGAAAGTGGGATTTAGATAATAATAAAAAGGAAAAAGAAAATAAAAGTTTTTATAGCGGTTCGAAACAGATGCAAACGAAAAATTTACGTGGCTTTCTTTGCGCCATTAGTTTTTTTAACATTTTAGTGGGTTCGAACCGCTAGAACTACACCCCTTATGCAGCGCATAACTCCAGCGGTTTGAAACCGCTGAAATGACACCATTTTTGGCGGTTTTATGAACCGCTACTGAAACAACTGCTATAAACAATCTCTTCTTTTATAGGGCCCCCTTTTGACGATGAAAAAAAATAAATGCAAAATAATATGAATATATGATATATCGTACACTTCCTGCCAGCCAACTTGTTAGTGCAAACCGAATGCTCTAAATAATTTATGTGTGAGTGTTGCGAATCATATTATTTATGCATGGTCGTCTAATATTTCTCTCCCTTTTGTTATCATTAAAAAGGATATTCAATGAAAGTTATCTCTCTCCCTTTTGAAAAATATGCAAGCTTTTAAAAACATTCTCTCCATCATGCAAATTGTTGGAACCTTGTGGATGGCAAGTAGACACTAGAGGGGGGATTAGTGTCTCAAGAAATTTTACAACTCTTGAAATACTACCTAAGTTTACAATTGATATTACTCAAATTAAACTTAATCAATAATAATTATCTGGCTAAAGAAAGTGCAACGAAAATAAACACAAGCAAAAGAAAATTGCATCACAGAAAATGAATACCAAATGCAAACACGAGTAAATACCCTGGTTCGGATACCCAGGTTCCACTTGGCCACCGTATCCTACTCCAGCCATGCGAGTCCCACTCAGTTCAAGCCACTATTTTCCAAATATTACAAATGCCTCTTCCTAAGAGGTCTTGCTTACAAATTTCTTCTCAAGAAATAAAACTTACAACCTCAACACTTTGAGGATATTCTACTTACTTTTTTGAATGATTTTAACACTTTTACATATAGTCTTGCTTGAAGCTTGTGTAGATGTGTTGCCTATAGTGTTGATCTCCAAAGATGAAGAATTTAAAGCATTGGTAGATCAAGAAAAACTTTGGCTAAAGAAATCAAAAACTTTAGAACATAAGCCAAAGAAAAGAGAGCTTTAGGGCTTAATCACTAAACATCAATAGAATTATTGAGAGTAATAGGAAGAAAAATAGGAAAACAATAATAAACTACAAAACATGTATAAAATGCAGAATAAAAGCTTAGAAAAACTTATCTCAATAGTTGCATACAAGGAGTCGTCAATTCCAGGCTACATCCATGAGAAATAGCATCTAAAACTAATCTATCCCTAAAAACTAAAAAAAGAAGGCAAAAAGGGAAGAAAAACACCTCCAAGGGTCCGCTCCCTCCTCAAAACGGCGTCCAAAGCCCTTAAATAGCCCTTATAAACTCCAACGGGTTGGTGAAAACCCTAACGGGTCGGTAGAAACCCGACCCGACGCGGCCGCATGGGTTACTCCACACGGTCGTGTCAATTTTGCACCCCAGAACCATTTTTACAAAATTTTAGCCTCTAAATCCATGCGGTTGCGTTGTTTATGAAGCGGTCGTGTCGTTTGCTCGTGTCGCCAATTCTGCACTGTAGGCTCGTCTTTCAGAAAATGTATAAAATCACGCTGATATCAGAAAAATGAAAATAAATATGCGTTGAAATCATACTAATATGCTCTTCGATGGAAAATAAAGATGGATTAAGGATAACCACAGAGTTATGATTAGATCTTCAGTCTTTACAAGGCTTGTGCACTTTCTTGTGGTATCTCCTCCATGCGGTTGTGTGGCATAGCCACGCGACCGCGTGGCTCCTCTTCTCTTTGGCTTGAGCTAAGCTCTTCTATGCAGTCATGTCGAGATCCATGCAGTCACATCTATATTGCCTGCAAAATTCCAGAGAGTTGGTACCCTCGACGTGGTCGTGTCGTTCATCCTATGCGGTCGCGTCGATCACGTTTCTTTGCTTGGTTCTTGCTCCTCTCTTTCTCCTTTTGACGCGGTCGCATGTGTCATGTTCACACAGTTGCGTCAAATGCCTCAGCAGCTTGCCTTGGCCTCATCTTTGCTCCCTTCCACACGGTCGCATGGGGTTTCTCTTGCGGTTGCATGGAGCTTCTTTTCTTCAACCCCCACTTTTGATTCCACTTCTTCGACATGCTTCTTTCTTTTGATTATTTGACTCCTTTTAGCTCAGCTAAGCTTGATTTTGACCTGAAGCATGCACAACCACCCAAAGAGTGAAAAAGAACGGAAAATATAATGAAGTGACGTATAAAATGTGGGTTTGTGTGATATAATGCTTGGATAAGCCCTACTAAATATGTATAAAATAACCACTGATCATCAATTAAAAAGAATATTAAAATCACTTGTAGACCAGCCCAATCTGATAATAATAACAATATGATGAACTAAATTCTCCATGGGAAATAAATTTTGGGATAAACTAAACTTTTTGGTTGGAGCTAAATTACTTTTGGATGAATTAAATCAAAATTATTATGTTTTAATTGATGTTTTTCATTTAAAATTAAAGGATCCAAGATTTTAAGGGGAAATATTTTAAATGAACCATGTCTTTAGGGCACGTGTTAAATCTGAAGGGAATAAAATTTTTAGGGGAAATTTTTTTTTATAGGGAACCAAATTCTCTTGGGGATGCTAAATCTTGAGAAAACTAAATTTTTTAGGAGAACTAAATAACAATTATTGCACTTTAATTAGTAATTTTCATTTAAAATTAGGGGATCCATGATTTTGAGAGAGGAATATATTGAATGAACAGTGCCTTTAGGGCATGGGTTATGACTAGTACCAACTATAATAGGGAACCAAGCCCATTTGGGTTTAGATTTCCCATCATGAACAAATCTATAATTAACATTCTAATGAAAATTGTTTATGAAATTATCAATGTATTTATCTTTCATTTGGATGGTCACTCTCTTGGGTATCCAAATTTAGATAAATCCGTTCTTAGTTTTAAGAACCCTAGCGTGATGATGAGTGACCTTAGCTTTTTGAGTGGTCACATTATACCCTGAACCAATTTACTAGTGGAGGGTTTTTGTGATCTAATAAAGTTATCTAGCTTTTCCTTACCCATATTAAACCTATCCAAATTTCTACATAAATCATCATCCTTTACCTTAAGGGCAGTCATGGTCTTTTCTAGGTCACTAAACCTATCACCTATGTATTTATGTTCAATAATAAGTAATCTATTTTTCTTCTTCAAATTCATTATTATTGCTAATCAATTTTAAAATTTCTTCTTTAATCTTTTCTAACTCAAGATCAAAAGAGTTAGATTCACAAGTTCTATGCTTCTTCTTAAGAGTCAAGAGTTCTATTAAGGTATCCTCATATTTAGCTTACAACTTTTGAAACTCCTCCTTTCAATCATACTCATCATCATCACTATCATTATCACTTGAGTCAGAATCAGAGTTTACCATGCTGTCATCTTAGGCCATGAAGCACATGTAGGCCATGTCATTTCTTCCTTCTTCTTCCTCTTCAGAGGAAGATGAGTCATTGGAGCCTTCTTCATTATTAATCCTATCCCAAGATGCAAAAGCTTCCCTTTTTGGCCTTTTACCTTTGTAGATTTTCATTTTGCCCTTTCCCTTTGTAGATTTTCATTTTGCGCTTTCCCTTCTTTCTTTTTAACGAGCAATTCTTCCTTTCGTGACCTGGCATATTGCATTCATAACAAATGATAGAGTTATCAAATAATCTTTGATTACGATGTTTGAGTTTACCTGAGTTGATCATTCTTCTGAATCTGCTTGTTATGAGAGCAAGTTGGTCCTCAACTTCATCCTCAGATGCCTCAGATGCTTTGAAGGCAAGATTCTTCTTTTTTGCATTGCTCCTTGTCTTTCCTTTCTTGCAATTGGAGCTCATATGTCATGAGGTTGTCGATAAGCTCGTCCAAGGTGAGTTTGAGAAGATCATTGCCTTCTTCAATTTCCGATGCCTTTGATTGCCATTCGAGTGTGAGAGAACGAAGGATCTTACACACATGATCTTCTTATGTGTACTTCTTTCCTAGCCAAGCAAACATGTTAATGATTTCGGTGAATCACGCATACATGTCTATAATGAATTCACCTTTCTCCATTATGAATTGTTCGTACCTGCTAGCATAGAGAGAAGATTTTGAAGTTTTAACTTTCTTATTACCTTCATGGTTTACTTCATGTATTTTCCATATTTGATGCACAGAGGTAGCCATGGAGACTTGGTTGTACTCTATTGTATTGATTGCACAATAAAGCGTTGATATTGCTTTGGCATTGAGTACATTCATGTCCCCTTCTCGGTCCATTTCTCTTCCTCTAGGGGTGGTTCTACATAAGGGTTCTCCACTATCTTCCAAAGTGCATAGGAAATAGACAGGAAGAACACCCTCATTCAATTCTTCCAACTCCCGCTGTTGGATCCGGTGAGAAATGGTGGACGAGTGGTGGATTGACCTTTAGGGAACTTATCGTCGATTGATGCCATCATATACCAACCTCTAATATCACGTGATGTGATCGTATGATGGCAAGGAGAAATACTAGAGAGGAGGGGGTGAATTGTGTATATGAAATAAAATACTTCTCTAGAAAATTTCTCCCTAAGATCAAAATTAGTGTTACTTAATTTAGTCTTAATCAACCAATTTAACCAGTACATATATAGACACGTAACAGAATATGAAATGCAAGTAAGAAACAAGTAAAGATAACACAATCGCAAAACACCGATATTTTATACTGGTTCGCACCTCTAAGGCTACGTCCGGTCCTCAAATCTTTGTTGGGCTTAAAACCACTATTTCGATAAATAATACAACCACCTTACCTCCAATGATGAATTTTTCCTTGCCTCCATACGAAATTTTCACTCACCAACCCAAGTGAGAATACTTACAATGCTTTTAAAGTTGTTACAAATACATATAGCATTTGATTGAAGCTCTTGTGTTGAAGTATAGCTATAGTAGAAACTTTGATAATCAAGGATTTAAAATGAAGCTTTAGGAAGATCACTAGTTGGCCAAAGAAAGATGAAATGCTATTGAAATATTTTGCCCAAGATAAGAAGGTTTGCTTTAAATCTTTTGGAGCACTAAAAACTTGGTTTTCTCTTTTGTGAATAATCTTAAAATCTTATCTTTGAAAACTAAAAAACCCCCAATATATATAGGAACATTTAGAAACAAAATCTTGACTAAAATGCCTCTCCAACGGTCAGAAAAATGGACATAAATCCAACCGTTGTATGATGATTGGACATGAGTAGTCGACTACAATTCTTGAGGTAGTTGACTACTACATAGGTAGTCGAATACCCCTAATGCAGTAGTCGACTACTGTCTGTACACAGTTAGTTATACAACACTTTGTCTTGATGGTAGTCGACTCCTGACACAGATACGCAGGATATGAGTTGTAAAACATTTTAAAAATATTTCTAAAAATAATTTATGTATGTTCCTAAGTGTGTGAGAGCTTCTAATAAGGCCTTAACATTCTAAGACAAGGAAAAAGGAATTACATCAAATATAAAATAATACATAGAAGTCCCTTGATGTTTTTTTCATGCTTCAAGCTCATTGCCTTGCTCCCATTGCTTCTTGGCCTTGTTTAGCTTACCAATCATTTGAGTGCTTGTTTGATTTTCTTTGAATTCCTACAGTAATGTACGTGTTAGATGATATGTTTGCTCATCATCAAAACTATTTGGAGTGACTTAATATCTAACACCAATCATACAGTTTCGTAGACTAAACTGATAGACAAGATAGAATGCATCCTAACATGAGAAGTGGAAGAAGAGATGCTAAAGGTGAGCGTTGAGATTTGGCAGAGATTTAGCACCAGCTTTAGTAGCTAGTGTGGTAGGTGTGATTTTTAGCTTTAAATGGTAGACAGAGTTTTAAGTCTACACGTAGGTGGCACATGGAGGTTACATACAGTATAATGTGAAGTGTGAAGTGTGTGAGGTAGTAGAAGTGAGAAAGTATAAGTTGTAGGATCTACCTGCTATACTAAGCAACACACTAGAGGGGCGGTGAATAGTGTAATAGCAATTTGAAGCTAATCAATAAAATTCTTGCAATGCGGAATTATAAATAGCAAGACAATTAGAAAAATCAACAAAGAGACAATACCAACGCAAACACAACGAGTATCATGGTTCGGTTACGCCTACTCCAGTTCCACACTCTTTTCAGAATCTTGTGGATTTTCCAATATAAAAGCCTTTTCCAATTCAAAGTAATTACAAATGTATTCTGAGATACAACACACTCCAAGATGTACACTATCTATTCCAAGATAGCTCGCTATCTTTTCCAAGATTGCACACCTCTCTTTCCAGAGAGACACTCCCACAATTCGGGCGTTAGTTTTCACAAATGAAACGAAATAAGAAATACACTCTTACCTATTGTCTTGATTAAATGAACTTACAAGTGAAGTGCTATGCAATGGAGATTGATTGTCGAAGTGCTGGAATCAAGCTTTGGCACTTGGAGGTTTCCCCTTGGTACTTGGAGCTCAATGCAACATTCACATGAAGCTCAAAGAGGGGAGGGGGAGGGAGAGAGGGAGAGGGAGGGAGAGAGGGAGAGGGGGGAGAGAGAGAGAGAGAGAGAGAGAGAGAGAGAGAGAGAGAGAGAGAGAGAGAGAGATGAAGCTTTGATCTTGAGAATTTTTTGGCTCAAAAATGATTTCTATCTGAATCTATGAGTTCTCACATCTCCATCACAATCGGGCTTAAACAGACTCTCAAATCTGCACAAAAACCATGAAAACAGACCAAGAGAAACACAGTCTAATACCTATAAATGGACAGATTTCTCAGGCAATCAGATGGCTGTAGAAGAGTTTCTAGATGGCTGATCAACTGTTCAAACGGCTAGAAACACAACATCAGACGGCTGAAAGAGGGTTGATCAAGAATAAACAAAGAGACCTACTCCAAACATCCAGACGTTTAGAGTTCACCATTCAAATGGCTGGGACACTATTTCGACGTCTGTCAATCCTACTTTAGACGACTGAAACAAAATGAGTGAGGAGAGAGACAGCTCTCGGAAAATAAACCTCACTGAAATCAGATGGCTGGAGTTCACTATTCAGACATCTGGTAACTAAACTTCATATGGCTGATCCTAGGCTGTGTCTAACAAGCATAATCGCAGACACACCAGACGTCTGATGACCCTTCTCCAGATGTCTGGTCCTGGTCCAAAAACAAAATGAAGAGTGTTTTGGTCATGAAACCATATTTCTATGGTTCTCTAAGATGGTAAATGACACGAATTTGTGAGTGTGACCATCTAATCAAGGCATACACAATAAAGAGAAAATACATAAAGAATCAAATGAAAATACATTGAAGCTTCTTGATTCTTCATGCTCTTTATGCTTCTATGCTCCATGCCTTGAGTCAACCAATCCCATCATCCATATGTTTTGTCTCCATTAAGATATAATCATTAATTAATCTAAGACTAAAAAAATTGAAGACATAAGCCACACATAATATGGTGATCATCATCAAAACCATATTGGGCTTAATGGCCAATATCTAACATAAGTGAAAAGAGAAGAAGTAAGAAGAAAGAGAAGAGAAGAGAGGTCTGCAACAAGGACAATAAGTTTGTAAACGTATTAAGTGAGCAAGAATAAGAGAGAGAAGAATAATAAGTGTGTGTTGTGAAGGGAAGAGTAGGGAAATATGTGTAGAGGGTTAAGAGCCCCATACCCTCATATTTATAGCTTTCAATAGTGAGCTGGATACCCAATGGGCCTCATGGGCCTATTCATAACACTTCCTCTTATCCAACTAATATTGAATAAGAGGTGGATTCTTCAGGATCCGAGTTAGGATAACTACCTTGTTAAAGAAAAAACAGTTAATCCATAACTTCCCCTGTTTTAGGGATGTGTCTAGGGGTGGATACTTCAGGATCCAGAGTCAACGAGGTTTCCTCGTCAAAACCTTGACGACGGAAATCCCAGTGGAAAAAAACCAGTAGCCAAGGAAAAAGAGTACAACTCTGCAGTTGACTCCCCCTCATCTGACCAAGCTTCAGGCTTGCAGATTTCCAATGAATCTATACATCAGTCTCCTATGTACCTATGCGTTCATAGTCCTCTCATCCTGACCCAGTTTACATTTCCTCACTCTCCTCATCCCAATCCCATATACAAGTTTCTCAAAGCTACTAGTCGGCAGTGATTTGGTAAGCAAATCCGCCAAGTTATTACATGATTGGATCTTCTGTACCTCAATCTGCTTCTGCTTCTGAAGGTCGTGCGTCCAGAAGAACTTGAGGGAGATATGCTTCGTCTTGTCGCCTTTGATGTAGCCGTCTTGTAGCTGGGCTATACATGCTGCATTGTCTTCATGAAGTGGAGTATGCGCAAGGACGCCGGTCATCAGGCCGGTGGAGGTGAGGATGTACTGGATCACAGAGCGTAGCCAGAAACTCTCCTTGCTTGCTTCGTGGATCGCTAGGAGCTCTGAGCGAGTGGATGAGACGGTCGTCATGGTCTGCTTTACAGATCTCCAGGATATGGCTGTGCCGCCATAAATAAACATGTATCCGATCTGAGACTTCTCTGTATGAGGATCGGACCTGTAACCTGCATCAGCATAACCAACTAAACCAGTTGATGCCCCTTTCATGTAGAATAGACCTAAGTCTATGGAGCCTTAGAGGTAGCGCAAAAGATGCTTAACTCCGGTCCAGTGCCGCTGTGTAGGTGCATCACTATATCTGGCTGGTAAGTTAACTGCAAATGCTATGTCAGGGCGAGTACAGTTAGCCAGGTAAAGGAGTGCACTGATAGCACTTAGATAAGGCACTTCGGGGCCTAGTACTTCCTCCCCCTCTTCCAGCGGCCGGAAGGGGTCTTTATGTACATCCAATGATCTGACAACCATTGGAGTGCTGAGGGGGTGACACTTATCCATCTGAAACTTTTTCAATAAGTTCGATGTGTAAGTTGACTGATGTAACAGGATCCCATCGTTAAGATGCTCTATTTGAAGACCTAAACAGAATTTTGACTTTCCGAGGTCTTTCATCTCGAAGATTTCTGTCAAGCTTCTAGAAATCTCTGCGATCTCTTCAGGAGATCCGATGAGGTTCAAGTCGTCCACATAGACGACTATGATTACAAATCATGTTGCCTTTGCTCTTATAAAGTTGCAAGGACAGACTGGGTCATTTGTGAATCCTTGTTTTGCAAGGAAATCGCTCAGTCTCTTATACCACATCCTTCCAGATTGTTTTAGACCATATAATGATCTTTGCAGTTTCACTGAGCAGATGTCACATTGTCTCTCTTTTAGTGCTGTAGGCAAAGAATAACCATCAGGCAATCTTATATAGATGTCTCGGTCTAAGTTGCCATATAGGTATGCAGTCACGACGTCCATAAGCTGCATATCTAAACCCTCTTGGGCTGTTAAGCCAATGAGGAATTGGAAGGTGATCGCGTCCATGACCGAGGAGTATGTGGCTTCAAAATCCACCACTGGACATTGGGTAAAACCTTGCGCTACAAGCCTTGCTTTGTAGCGAACGATCTCATTTTGTTTATTTCTTTTTCTAACAAATACCCATTTATAACCCACAGGTTTTGCACCTTTTGGTGTCTGGACTATGGGTCCGAAGACCTTGCGTTTGGTGAGTGAATCCAACTCCACTCCTATTAGTGCTTTCCACTTTGGCCAATCATCTCTGCTTTGACATTCTGTCAGAGAGCGTGGTTCAATATCATCGTCGCAGTACGCAACGTTGATGGCAATATTACACGCAAATTGTCATCTATGGTTGTGCTCTTTCTGTCCCAATACTCCCCAGTTCGTACATAGTGTATCGAAACTTTATTTTCTCCCGGTTTTTCCTCTTCATGAGAGTTTGGGAGAGATGTGGTAGCAGGGCTTATAGTAGCATCCTGTGGTGGTATTTATTTACCATTGCCAAGGGTCCTACTCTTTCGAGGGACTTGGTCCTTGGATCCAGGTGGTCGCCATCTCTTTTTGAGAGGTCCAACCATTTCTGCTGCAGGCGAATTGCATCCATTTTGCGGTATGTCAATCCTAGTTGGAGTGTTAGCAGCAGGGACGTGTGATTTGACAATCTTCTGGTTGTCAGTAAATTTGTCCGGTAAGAGATGGACAATGTTTTGGATGTGGAGAATCTTCAGGACCTCCTCCTCACACTGGCTTGTGGGCGGATTAAAGTGACATAATGTCTTTGTATCCCAAGTGATACATTCTGAAGCTTCGGGCTTCTTTGTCTGTGAGCCTAGTCTTGGAAATGATGTTTCATCAAATTCACAGTCTTCTAGACGTGCCTTGAAAACGTCTCCCGTAAGAGGTTCTAGGAATCTAATTATGGAGGGGGTGTCAAACCCAACATAAATGCATAGGCGACGTTGTGGACCCATCTTTGTCCTTTGTGGTGGTGCTATGGGGATGTATACTGCACAACCAAATATTCACAAGTGTGAGACAATTGGTGGGGCTCCAAGTGCTAGTTGCATTGGAGAAGATGACTGACCTCCATAAGGTCTTAATTTTATTAAAGATGCGGCATGCAAAATTGCATGACCCCACGCATTCACTGGCATCTGGGATTGAAGTAATAATGGACGAGCAATCCATTGCAGTCTCTTAATTAGAGATTCTGCTAACCCATTTTGGGTGTGAACATGTGCTACAAGATGTTCGACTTCAATTCCATGTGCTTGGCAATAGTCTAGAAAGACTTGTGATGTAAACTCCCACGCATTGTCCAGAGGAAGTTTCTTTATCTAGTAGTCAGGGAAGTGGGTCTGCAACCTGATTATCTGAGCTAAAAGATTAGACAGTGCGAGATTGCGGGTGGACAGTAGACACACATGTGACCAATTAGTAGATGCATCTATCAGGACCATAAAGTACCTGAACGGACCACTTGATGGGTGTATCGGCCCACAAATGTCTCCGTGGATTCTTTCCAGAAAGCTTGGAGACTCCACGTCCACTTTCAGTGGAGAGGGTCTCGTAATCAGTTTACCCTTGTAACAGGGTGGACATGGGAATTTTCCTTTTTGAAGAATCTTCAGGTTCTTCAAGTCTATACCCCTGGAGCTTTTTATGATGCGGTACATCATAACAGATCTAGGGTGTCCCAGTCTACTGTGCCAGAGTTGGAATTCTGGTGTTTGGGGGCACTGTAGGTGCTCCGCCATGGATGTTTCTGGAGTTTGTATACTTGTTTGGTAGAGTCCTGAGGGGAGTCCCTTGATGTTGGATATTGGACTCCCCGGATTTGGTTTTGGATGATGATCAAACATAAATATATCGTGAACTAACAACTTGTGAGCGCAGTTATGGAGATCGTCGCCAAATTCATATGAATATCAATTACGACGTCTCGAGACCTCTCAAAGCACGTGATCGTATGCCTAAAGCTTCGTTGAAGCTTATGGACCATTTTAGAAGTCATGAAGATTCGATTGAAGCTTTTGAAGACGGTATCGTCAAGTTATATTTATTGTCTTTAAGCTTCTTTCGTAGAATGTTAAGACTTGAGTAGGTCTTACAGTTTAACTCTTCGTAACGCTCATATCTTAGCTCTAGTATCTTAGTAGAAGTCCATACAAACTTTCCCGAAGCTTCGCGCTTCGATTCGCGACTTCTTGTGCATGTTAGTTGGTTCAAAAAGAAGAACTGACAGACTAGATGGTGATCTAGTCGGTCGGCAAAGCTTCTTGGGCCGACTAGTTTCTGTCAGTTAATTCTAAGCTCTTTACTGTTTACAGTTAGTCGGTCTACGTTGACTCACCGACCGACTAGTTTGTGAACTAGTCGGTCAGTGATGCTTCTGTGACCAACTAGTTGAGCTTTTCCTGTACAAGCAAATTTGAGCCTGAGCTACTGTTTATAATTAGTCGGTCTGTGTTCATTGATCGACCGACTAGTTGATAAACCAGTCGGTCAACTTTTCTTCTTGGACCGACTAGTTGAGCTTTACTGTACATGCCAATTTTCACCTAACTTACTGTTTATCGTTAGTCGGTCTATGCACATTTTCCGACCGACTAGTTGATGAACTAGTCGGTTAACATTTGTTCTTGGACCGACTAAATCAATTTGTGCTCAGCCTTCAGTTTTATCTCTTAGTCGGTCTCTGTTGAGTAACCGACCGACTAGTTGTGAAACTAGTCGGTCAGCTACTCTTCTTGGACCGACTAGTTCCTTTTGTCTGTGCTTCGACCTTTTGCTATTCTTCCATTAGTCGGTCTACGTTAAATGACCGACAGACTAGTTGATGAACTAGTCGGTCATTGGTTGTTCTTTGACCGACTAGTTGGGTTCAGAAAAGAGCCGTTGGAGCATTTAATGACTCGAATTTCTTTCTCTCTCTCCTCTATCCTATATATACTTGTTGAGCTGCATTCATTGCACTCAAGGCTGATATTATTGCAAGTTTAGAGATCAAGAGAAATCATTCTAAGCTCATTCAAAGCTCTTTCATTCCATTCAATAATCTCTCCTCACTCTTACTTCCAAAGAGAGATTCATTTAGTGTGAAGCCTTCCAAGCCAAGTGCTTGATCCCAGGTCACCAACAACCCCATAGCTCTCCATCGCTGATCTACATCTTGGAGCTAGGGTTTGGTGCCTTCTTCTTCCTCAAAATCATCCTTGCCCTAATTCGTAAGTATACTCAAGGCATAGGTATTTTGTGGTAAGTTATTCTATTTCATTTACTTTCATTTTGTAAGTGTTTATCTCTCGGTTGTGAGAGTTGTGATTGTGATCCCAGGTAGTGGGAGTCACAAATTACTTTGTGTATGATTTGACTTGGTGAAGGTTCTTCATAAGTATTTTATAGTGGAAATCTTGAGTTAGGGTTTCTAACTCAAGTATCCGGAGGGGATCCGGGTGTTTGGGACGTAGGATCACCGGGAACAAGTCGGGGAGACTTGGGTGGATCCGAACCCAGTAATATCGTTGTTTGCGATTGTTTCTTTGTTGTCTAACATTTACTTTTCCGCATTGTTTGGTAGAGTTTGCAAGTAATTAGGGATTAGCCTCTTAATTATTTTAAACTACTATTCACCCCCCTCTAGTACTTGTGCAGTAGCTTAGCAGGGCATTACATTTGGTATCAGAGCCAAGTCTATAGCTATGTCTGTCAACGACAACAAGACCGTTTGTCCACCTTCCGACTATAGCACCCTCAAGAACCGTGAAGGAGCGTCTTCGGTAATGTAAGGACATTCCTCAACGAGGCCTCCATTCTTCAACGGTACCAACTACGGGTACTGGAAATGCCGGATGGAAACTTTCCTCCGGAGTGCTTCACTATGGAGGACCACGATGAAGGAATACGTCGAGCCCACCGAAGAAGATTTTGAGAACTGGACTCCCGCTGAGGTCGCCGCGGAGGTAAGCAATGCCAAGGCAATAAACGCCTTGCAATGTGCTTTGGAGCCCGAGGATTTCAACAAGATATGCACATGTAAGAGTGCATATCAAATATGGAACTCCCCCCTCATATTACATGAAGGGACGAGTAGGGTAAGAGACTCTAAACTCGTTGTAGTTAATAAAAATTACGAGATGTTTCATATGCAACAGGGTGAGAAGATGAAGGAGTATTATGCTCGCTTCGTCGACATCATAAACGAGTTAGAGGCTCTCGGTAAAACCTACACCCAAAAGGAGAAATGTTCGAAGCTTATCGAAGGACTTCCTTCGAGTTGGGAAAATCGTACCTTCGCCATCAAGGAAGGTAACGATATGAACAAGTATACCGTTGTTCAACTAATGGGTACCTTGATGTCTTATGAGGTACGCAAGGATAGCAAGTTGAAGTTGCAGGAAAAGATGAAGTCTTACCTACTACAAGAAGAGCCAAAGAAGAAAGCTATTGCTTTCAAGGCCGCTCCATCTACTTCCACGTCAACCGATGATGAGAACTCGAAAAACGAGTTGGACTTGGAGTCCATGGCTCTCATGGCCAAGAAGTTCAACCGGTTCTTCCGAAAAGGTAACTTCAAAAACAAGTCAAAGTTCAATTCTTCTAACGCCTCCTCTTCTTTGTGCTTTAAATGCAACAAGCCAGGACACATGAAAGCGGAGTGTCCTCTAAACAAGCAAAAGGAGAAATGGAAGGCGCCGAAGTACGACAAGTCCAAGAAGTACAAGAAAGGGAACAAAAAGGGGCTTGTCGGGACATTCACCGACTCCGATGATTCATCTAGCGGAGATTCGGATGATGAGCAAGTGGAGCAAGCACACATGTGCTTCATGGCAAGAGAGGAGCATGATCAAGGATCTTCCTCTTCCGATGATAGCGACAACGAAGGCGATGAGGTAACTATGGATGACCTTAAGAATGCTAATTCTCAATTGTGGTCTAAGTATACTAAATTAGTAAATAGGTATACTAAAGTAAAAGATGACTTAGCTAGCATTCAAACCTCGCCTAAAACTATCATCACCAACAACGACACCGTTGTTGAAGGGTTGAAGAATGAGATTGTTAATCTCAAGACTCAACTTGAACATGTTAGCATTGAGGATCCGGAGGAACACAAGATAGCGGAATTGCCTTCTTAAAACTCGACCTTGAGATTGAGAATGAGAATCTTAAATCTCGTGTTTATGTGCTCACATCGCAAGTATCCACTTTGGATGCTTCTATGCGTTCTCTCACCGAGAAATATGAGAACACATTAGGCCGAATTAATAAATTCAATAAGGGTAAGGACCATTTGGATAAAATCCTAAGTGACTTACTTCCGGCCAATCACCACATTGGCTTGGGGTATACGATGGGAAGTTCATCCAAATCGGCCACTACGTTTGTTAGGCCAACTTCCGATGACTCAACGAGTGGTAGCAAACACTCTATTGGTAATTCATCTACCAATGATGCTTCCACCTCGTCCACACCCTCTTTCGGAAAGAAACCCACTTTCGGTGGACCTCCAAAGAAGGGTCATGCCTACATGTAGACCAATACTATGCCACGTAGGAACACACGTCCTACTCCACCGGCTCACACATATGATGATTTATATGCTACACATTCACGGGCACGTGCACACCATGTGAGACACCCTCACGCACGTGTTCCTCCACATGCATATGTACACCCACATCATCGTATGAATAATTCTCATAATGCACCATTCCATCATGTTCCTTATGCCTATCCACGTCATGCATCACGTAGAAACCAACAACGCATGCATGCACCCAATAGGATGAGGGCTCCCAAAATATTCACAATTTGGAGCCCAAAGGACACAAGCATGGATGAAAAACAAGTTTACATGAATGCTTATTTATCGGATGTTGTGCATAGTAGAAATTATGTGGGGAAGTCTAAGTCCAATTGGACTTGGCTTCCAAAGGTCTAATCTTTTGGACCCAATGACCTTGGGTACCATGATATGAAATTTTCTATCTTTAGGTACTCAAGGAAAAGAAAAAGAAACGGAGCAACAGATTTAAATTTAGCTCCAAGGGGAATTGGATACTCGATAGCGGGTGTTCAAAACACATGACAGGTGACGCTCAATTGCTCTCCGGAGTGGTGCCCATCGCAAATGGGAACCACGTCGTATTTGGAGGCAACGAGAGCGGAACCATCATAGGTGTTGGTAAAGTGGGTAATCCTTCTAAACCTCTTATATGTGATGTTTACCTTGTTAAAGGATTAAACCACAATCTTATTTCAATAAGCCAACTTTGTGACAAAGGTTACAAAGTTAGCTTTGCGATAGGAATGCGCCATATTTTAAGAAAAGATAATAATGAATTATTGTTTTCCAGCACACGTCAT
The DNA here is from genome assembly GCA_030789695.1 of Scilla litardierei. NCBI lineage: Eukaryota > Viridiplantae > Streptophyta > Magnoliopsida > Asparagales > Asparagaceae > Scilla > Scilla litardierei. Next base: position 264,895,674 of record CM061133.1, on the reverse strand, counting down.
AAGGATATATACATCCTAGATCTTCCAAGATCACATGAACAATGTCTTATTGCCAACACAAGTGAACAACACTTATGGCATCGACGTTTTGGTCATGTGAACTTTGGAACACTTTTTAAGCTTTCCAAGTTAAACTCTATTAGAGGCTTCCCTAAGCTTGTCTTTCAAAAGAAAAGCTTTTGTGACTCGTGTCAACGAGGCAAGCTTCCAAAATCTTCATTTAAACCTAAGAAAAGCATTTCCTCTAAGTGGTATCTAGAGCTATTACATCTAGATTTATTTGGGCCAACTAGAGTTACTTCATTAGGTAATGCTAGATATGGACTTGTCATCGTTGATGACTTTTCTAGGTTTACTTAGGTATTTTCATTATGTAATAAAAATGAAGCTTTTGAAAACTTCACAATTTTTGTTAAGAAAGTACAAAATCTCTTAGGAACCACCATTGTCACTATTCGTAGTGAAAATGGAGGTGAATTTGAGAATGAGTCTTTTGAGACATTTTGTGATGAAGTTGGTATTACACACACCTTTTCATTCCCTCGCGCACCTCCTCAAAATGGTGTTGTTGAGAGAAAGAATAGGACGCTAGTGGAGTGTGCTCGCACTATGCTTGATGATAGCCAACTTGGCCATCAATTTTGGGCGGAAGCGGTACATACCGCTTGCTATGTGTTTAATAGAATACTTTTGAGGCCCGGCACTAAACAAACTTGTTATGAATTGTTGTTTGGTAGGTTGCCTCAAGTTAAACATTTTCGTGTTTTTGGTTCGAAATGTTTTATTAAGAACACGTATGGTAGTTTGGACAAATTCGATCCAAGATCCGATGAGGGGATTTTTGTTGGGTATTCCTCACGTAGCAAAGCCTACCGGATATACAACAAATGAACCTCAACGATCGAGGAATCACTTCATGTTTCATTTAATTAAGGATTTGTTCCAACGAGAATTACTAATGATGATGACTCTATGGATGTCTTATGTGATTCAATTGGTAATTTTAACTCTATTAATTCTATTGATTCTATTGATACTAGCCCGACTAATGAAGTTGTTGAGAATGTTCCTAGTGATCAAGGTATTCCCAAACGGCTTCATACCGTTCGTGACCATCCTCATGAGCAAGTCATTGGCAATATCCATGATAGTGTCAAGACGAGATCGCAAGTAAACTACTTCGCTCATTGTGCCATTGCCTCCTCGATAGAGCCAAAGAATGTTAATGAAGCGTGCGAAGATAGTGCTTGGATCTTAACCATGGAGGAGGAACTCATTCAATTCAAGAGGAATGAGGTTTGGGAGCTTGTTCATTTGCCATCGAAGAACCACACCGTCATAGGAACAAAGTGGATCTTCAAGAACAAGACCGATGAAAACCAAGTCGTCGTTCGAAACAAAGCTCGGTTAGTAGCTCAAGGATATCAGCAAGAGGAAGGTATCGATTTCAAAGAATCATTTGCTCCGGTAGCTAGATTAGAATCAATTAGATTACTATTATCTTTTGCATGCCATAAGGATTTTAAATTATTTCAAATGGATGTAAAAAGTGCATTTTTAAACGGAGATGTTGTTCAGGAAGTTTATGTTTCTCAACCTCCGGGTTTTATAAATGAAAAATTTCCAAATCATGTTTTTAAACTGAAGAAAGCTCTTTACGGTTTGAGACAAGCTCCTCGAGCTTGGTATGACCGTCTAAAGAATTTTCTTTTGGATTTAGGATTTAAAATGAGAGAAGTTGATTCCACATTATTTGTTAAGTGTTCGAATAATGATATAATTTTAGTTCAAATTTATGTTGATGATATCATTTTCGGTGCTACTAACTTTGCTCTTTGCGAAGAGTTTTCTAATGTGATGAAGGATCAATTTGAGATGAGCCACATGGGTGAGCTCAAATATTTCTTAGGTCTCCAAATTCGCCAAATGGACGATGTAATCTTCATCCACCGAACGAAGTATACGGTGGAGTTGCTTAAGTGATTTGGAATGGAGAATGCCTCCGGGAAAAAGACTCCAATGAGCACGACTACGCATCTTGATAAGGATACGGGCGGTAAAGATGTAGACATTCGTCTATATCGAGGTATGATTGGTAGTTTACTTTATATTACCGCAAGTAGGCCCGATATTATGTTTGCCGTATGCGTATGTGCTCGTTATCAGTCTCAACCTAAGGAGTCTCACTTAGTAGCGGTAAAACGTATTTTCCGTTATCTAAGTTATACACTTGATTTTGGATTACTTTATCCAAAATCTAGCACGTATGAGTTAATCTCATATAGTGACGCAGATTATGCGGGATGTAAATCCGACAGGAAAAGTACTAGTGGCACTTGCCATTTTATAGGAAATTCCCTTATCTCTTGGTTTTCCAAGAAGCAGAATTCCGTATCACTTTCAACCACCGAGGCGGAATACATTGCCGCCGGTGCCGCGTGTGCTCAAGTTCTTTGGATGAGACACACACTTAAAGACTTTGGTATAAACTGTGATACTTGCCCTATCATGGTTGACAACCAAAGTGCAATATGTCTTTCCAAGAACCCGGTACACCATTCCCGTTCGAAACACATAGATGTCTGACACCATTTCTTAGATGATCATGTTGCTAAAAAGGACATCATATTAGTGTAGTTGAAACGCAGAAGCAAATCGTCGATATTTTCACGAAACCCCTAAAGGAGGACTCCTTTGTGCGGTTGCGTCGAGAATTGGGGATTATGGGTGAATCCGAGATTTAGGATTCATATGTTTTCAATATTCTTGCATGCTATTCTATTCGTTATATTTGCTCATGCTTGAAGTATTGAAATTTTCTGGATTTTTGTTGAATTTTCGGAATTTTCGCTCGATTTGTGCGTAATCGTCAAATTTCTGATTTTCGATGTTTAATGGGGTAGTATAATGATTAATGAGAGTATTTTGATGTTCCGTCGAAGTGTGATTAGGAGAGAAATCAAATTTTATAGGTTTTCAATTTTTGAACTCTCTTAGTCGGTCCAAGTTCATTGGCCGACCGACTAGATTCAGTTCTAGTCGGTCAGTAAATGAGCTTAGACCGACTAATTCTTGTCAGTAAATTCGGCTTCAATTACTGTTTGCAACTAGTCGGTTCAAGCTCATTGACCGACCGACTAGATCGTGATCTAGTCGGTCAGTGCTTGAACTGAGACCGACTAGTTGTGACGGGGACTGAATTGTCTTTTCGTCTTCCGATCGATTAAATCTCCATTTATCCGACTTAATTCCTTTTTAGTCGGATTCTCTCACTCTCCATCTCGAAAATCCCCCGACCCCTTCGACTTCCACTCCCTCTCCGATCGTCCTCCGGCCTATTTCCGACCATCTCTCCGGCCGATCTATCTAGGGTTAGATTCTTTAGCTCCTGTGCTTAGGTTAGGGTTTAGTTCATTTCGGCTAGAGTTTTAGCTTGCTTAGGGTTTGTGATTTTCGATCTCTCGTTTGATTTTGTTCGTGTCGTGCCGTGCTTATGGCTCGTACACGAATTCCGATCCGTCCTACGAGCCCATCGCCGATGACCGTAGAACCATCCCCTACGGATCTCGACCAACCCTCGCAACCTAAACACCGATCTAAGCCTACCCAACCCTCGTCGTCTTCGCCTCCTCTCAAGAAGAAGAGGACGACGACCGCCAAGCCTAGAGCACAACCCAGGCCCAAGCCCAAGCCCAAGGAACTTGCGTCTCCCTCCTCTTTCCATACCCCTACGAATTCTGATACAGAGTATAGACCCGAGCCTGAGACCCATAGGGACCCCTCACCTCCTCCTAGGCAGCCTGAGTCTAGCTCGCGTCCCCGTACCCGTCAGCCTAAGGGAAAGGCTCCGATGCCAGTAGGCGGTGTCGATATTTCGTTATGTCACGACGACCCTTTGTGTCTCGCAGCTTACAACCGTATCGAACACTGCCCACTGCTTCTGGAGCATTTCGTCCAGTTTAGTGACTTCCTAGGCCTCGTCGATCTTCTTTCGTCCTCTGGTCTTCTCGATTACATTCGATATGACCCGAAGGCGAACCCTCACCCCTACCCTCGCCTAGTGAAACTATTCTATGCCAACCGCGTCCGGAGTCAGTACGATGCGACCCACTCGATTGAGACGACTGTCTTGGGGACTCATATAGTCCTCACGACAGAAATCTTAGGAGAGATTTTGGGTATCTTCTCGTCTGGCCTCCTTCCCTCCGATATTTCTGTTGATGACATATCCTCTCTTGATCAGGTCGTTCTCTCTCAGATCTTCCATGAGATTCCCCCAGCCATGATTGGTGTTCCCTCCAAATCCTTCAAGCCTATCGACTGGGTCCTCAATTTGATTCTGAAGTCGTGCTTGCTTCCCAAGTACGGCTCCTCCTCTTTACCATCCCAGCCTTTCTTGAAGTTGATTTATGCCATTTTCATGGGGAGCTCGATTAACTGGGCTCGCATTATACTCGATAAGATGGATTCTTTCGAGTGTATTCACAAGTCCACGAAGTCGGCTCATATCCCCTTCCCGTGCTTGTTGACTCTGGTATTCCGTCACTTCCGTGTCACATTGCCTCGTGACGATGAGCACCCTCTTGGTCCTCCCCTGAACGCGACGGCCGTCAAGAAGTCTCTTGCGGTGCTCCGTCACGTTCAGAGGACGACACCTTCTGCGTCAGCCTCTGCCTCTGCCTCAGCTGCTCCCTCTTCCACTCTTGCCGAGCTCGTTCTTTCTGTGCGTCGTTTGGAGTCTCGTCAGGCTCGTTCTGAGGAGATTCTCTGCCGTATAGCTCGTCACCTTGATATTGAGGTCCCTCCGTCTTTTTCTGACGAGGATGAGTTGGATGAGGAGGACTTTGAGGAGCTTGCTCGTGCTTCTACTCGTGCCCCCGAGGGCACTTCTGGTGATGCTGCTATTGCTTTGTCTGCTGGTGCCCCCAAGAGCACACCCGTTGCCACCGCTCCTGCGGTGGATACTTCGACTGGTGCTCCCGAGGCCACTACTGTTGCTGCTCCAGAGATTGCCACTTCTGCTGCTCCCGTGGACACTACTGATGACCCAGTGACCACCTCCGCTCCTGCAGAGCCTGTTGCTGCTGCAGATCCTGCCGCTTCCTCTTGAGCTTCTTTGAGGACTCTCCGATGCTCCTTGGATGATACATCTAGTGTGAGAGAGTTTGGGTAGGATAGAGTGTGGTTCTGGATGTTTTTGATGTTTTGATGTATTTTGATGTACGTTGGATGGATGTCGATATGTTTTTGTGATACTTCCGTATATGCTGTGTTCTGAGATATATGATGTTGTATTTTGATCGCCGATCGTTGGATCGCCTTTTTGGATATCAGTGATGTATATTTTTTTGATGTACTCTGGTTCATACTTTTATATATATACATCGCAGTTGACATTTCATTCTATTGTGCACATTATATAATTTTTTTAAATGTCTCTGATGTTTGATTTCGTCACTCGACGATATTAACTTGGTTAAATAGATTACACTTTATGAAAACATAGAATTGTTTTCCATGCACTAAATTAACCAAGAATGTTGATATTGGAGAGTATATTCCATAACTCAATCCGTAAAATTGATTTGAGTTTTGGTGATTTTATTTATCGTTTTTCGACTTTGGTTTCATTGGCACACCTTGATTTAATTTCGTATTTTTCCTTTGGTGTCATTTGAAATATGGTCGTATTCTTCGACTCCCGTGCTTTTATTTGAAGCCATTGTTGTTATCGTTGATCTCCTCCCGCTCTTTTTGCTTATGCCAAAGGGGGAGAGATATAATAATAACGATGTACTAAATGATAATTTAAAGCATTATTCCAAGAATCTAATTTGATATGTTAGATTCAGGGGGAGTTAAGATATATAAATGGATTTTCGATATTTCAATAACCAACATTTGTTATTCGATATTTCAATAATCGATTCTCATTTATATACTTTACTCGTCTGCTTGATACGTATTATTATTGTTTAATTTGGAATTAACGTGTCATCAATGCAGGGGGAGTAAGTAAATTTCATTTGAATTATTATTTTTGATTATTATTTATGTTGGGTTGTCATCACCAAAAAGGGGGAGAATGTTGGATATTGGACTCCCCGGATTTGGTTTTGGATGATGATCAAACATAAATATATCGTGAACTAACAACTTGTGAGCGCAGTTATGGAGATCGTCGCCAAATTCATATGAATATCAATTACGACGTCTCGAGACCTCTCAAAGCACGTGATCGTATACCTAAAGCTTCGTTGAAGCTTATGGACCAGTTTAGAAGTCATGAAGATTCGATTGAAGCTTTTGAAGACGGTATCGTCAAGTTATATTTATTGTCTTTAAGCTTCTTTCGTAGAATGTTAAGACTTGAGTAGGTCTTACAGTTTAACTCTTCGTAACGCTCATATTTTAGCTCTAGTATCTTAGTAGAAGTCAATACAAACTTTCCCGAAGCTTCGCGCTTCGATTCGCGACTTTTTGTGCATGTTAGTTGGTTCAAAAAGAAGAACTGACAGACTAGATGGTGATCTAGTCGGTTGGCAAAGCTTCTTGGGCCGACTAGTTTCTGTCAGTGAATTCTAAGCTCTTTACTGTTTACAGTTAGTCGGTCTACGTTGACTCACCGACCGACTAGTTTGTGAACTAGTCGGTCAGTGATGCTTCTGTGACCAACTAGTTGAGCTTTTCCTGTACAAGCAAATTTGAGCCTGAGCTACTGTTTATAATTAGTCGGTCTGTGTTCATTGATCGACCGACTAGTTGATAAACCAGTCGGTCAACTTTTCTTCTTGGACCGACTAGTTGAGCTTTACTGTACATGCCAATTTTCACCTAACTTACTGTTTATCGTTAGTCGGTCTATGCACATTTGCCGACCGACTAGTTGATGAACTAGTCGGTCAACATTTGTTCTTGGACCGACTAAATCAATTTGTGCTCAGACTTCAGTTTTATCTCTTAGTCGGTCTCTGTTGAGTAACCGACCGACTAGTTGTGAAACTAGTCGGTCAGCTACTCTTCTTGGACCGACTAGTTCCTTTTGTCTGTGCTTCGACCTTTTGCTATTCTTCCATTAGTCGGTCTACGTTAAATGACCGACCGACTAGTTGATGAACTAGTCGGTCGTTGGTTGTTCTTTGACCGACTAGTTGGGTTCAGAAAAGAGCCGTTGGAGCATTTAATGACTCGAATTTCTTTCTCTCTCTCCTCTATCCTATATATACTTGTTGAGCTGCATTCATTGCACTCAAGGCTGATATTATTGCAAGTTTAGAGATCAAGAGAAATCATTCCAAGCTCATTCAAAGCTCTTTCATTCCATTCAATAATCTCTCCTCACTCTTACTTCCAAAGAGAGATTCATTTAGTGTGAAGCCTTCCAAGCCAAGTGCTTGATCCTAGGTCACCAATAACCCCATAGCTCTACATCGCTGATCTACATCTTGGAGCTAGGGTTTGGTGCCTTCTTCTTCCTCAAAATCATCCTTGCCCTAATTCGTAAGTATACTCAAGGCATAGGTATTTTGTGGTAAGTTATTCTATTTCATTTACTTTCATTTTGTAAGTGTTTATCTCTCGGTTGTGAGAGTTGTGATTGTGATCCCGGGTAGTGGGAGTCACAAATTACTTTGTGTATGATTTGACTTGGTGAAGGTTCTTCACAAGTATTTCATAGTGGAAATCTTGAGTTAGGGTTTCTAACTCAAATATCCGGAGGGGATCCGGGTGTTTGGGACGTAGGATCACCGGGAACAAGTCGGGGAGACTTGGGTGGATCCGAACCCAGTAATATCGTTATTTGCGATTGTTTCTTTGTTGTCTAACATTTACTTTTCCGCATTGTTTGGTAGAGTTTGCTAGTAATTAGGAATTAGCCTCTTAATTATTTTAAATTACTATTCACCCCCCTAGTACTTGTGCAGTAGCTTAGCAGGGCATTACACTTGAAACGTTCCACAATGGTTTTATAACCATTTGTAAGAGACGTTACAAGCAAGTATTCCCTTTTATCTTCCTCGACCGTCTCTAAGTGATATCCGTTTGAACGGATATCTTTAAAGTTTAGGAGGTTTTGGATAGATTTAGGGGAGTATAACGCCTTTTTAAGTGTGATTTGTGTGTTACAGGGGAGCAATATGATTGCTTCCCCTGATCCTTCGATTATGTCAGCTGATCCTGAAATTGTTCTCAGTGGACCAGAGTAGCTACTTATGCTCATGAAGTAGTCTATGTTTTGAAGGATCGAATGCGTCGATGCACTGTCCACTAAGCAATTTGATTCCATATCTATATAAAAGAAAGACATTCAAGCAGTAAATAATATGAAAAAGAAAAGATCTACTTTCATTTAAAATTGCTCAAAGAAAATGTTTTGACATGGAATAAAAAACTAGGTACTATGCATAAAAGGAAGATACATTGCTAGCATATAAAAATGGTCCATAACTAGAGAGTGTCATCTCCCATGAAATCTTCAGGAGTCCATGAGGTCTCTGGCAAAGCTGCGCTCTCAATCAGGTTTGTCTTAGCTCGAGGCTTGAGGCTTGCCTGGTAGAGGTCCTGGAGGTGTTTCTGGGTGCGGCAGATTCTGGACCAGTGGCCCGTCATTCCGCATTTGGAGCACTTATCCTCCCAGTCTTTCTTAGGAGTGCCACCTTTGTTGGACATCCTCTTTTGCTTCTTTTCCACGAACTTCTGGTTCTGAGGAGGAGCTGGGGGAGTGGCCTTCTTCCGCTTCTTCTGTTCTTTCCATTTCTGGAATTTTGCCTTTTTGTCCATCTTCTTCTTCTGGGAAGACTGGAAGTGTGCCTCTGCAGGAGGTGGCAGTGGAGCGGAGCCAGGAGGGCGCAGGTTGTGAGTGGCAACCAACAGGTCTCTGTTCTGTTCAGCCATAAGAAGGCATGAAAGCAGATTAGAGTACTTCGTGAACTTCCTCTCACGGTATTGTTGCATAGGGATCATGTCCTTCTCGTGGAAAGACGTGAACGTCTTTTCCAGCAACATTTTCTTCGTCACCGTTTCACCACACTACTTCAGGCGTGAGGTGATGCGGAAAAATGCTGAGTTGTACTCCGCTACGGATTTGTAATCCTGTATGCGGAGGTGAGTCCACTCGTATTGCGCACGGGGGAGTATGGCATCCCTCTGATGCCTGTACCTCTCCTCGAGTGCATCCCACAGCTCGTAAGGATCCTCTACAGTAAGGTACTCGTCCTTCAGGGTCGAGTCTAAATGTTCCTGATATAGATAATGGCTTTTGCCTTTAGTATATCGGAAACTTCCTCTGTATGAGGTGCTTCTTTAGAAGCATCCTTGTCGGCTGGGGCAGTACTTGTTGTTGCCTTCTCAGTCGGTGTGAGACTGAAACCATGAGAGCGCAGATGGAACTTCAGGTCCAACTGCCAACTCAGGTAGTTTGACCCATCGGCCTTCAGGACCGAAAAGTCGACATTCGCAAGTCTCCCCATTGAATGATCTAGCAATATAAAAATAGCATGGATCATTAAACTGAATAAAATTAGACAACCATGCATGTATTTTAAGCATTGTCATAACATGAATTTTTTAAAGAAAATTTAACATCCATGCATGCTTTTGACGGTTTTATAACGTGAATAATTAAAAGAGATTAAAATCCACGCATGCTTTTTGACAGTTTCATTGTAACATTAACATGGCATGAAAATAGTTAACATCCACGCAATTAATGTATAAGCAATGAAGAAATAACTTAGGACTATGGGGATCAGCCAGCCGACACCGAAAAGAAAAAGACAGTTCGAAATTACATCAAAAGTTGCATGAAAGAATAAGTACAACTCGGGAACATCAGAGAGAAGCCCCTTTCATCTTTGTGTATACGCCTTCAGCTCCTTTTTGGTGTCCGCCGGTCTTCTTTTTACATTTATATCCTTAAATTTCTCTCAAAAAAGGAAAAAAATTACGGGAAATTAAAGGTGTCAGAAACCTGGCTGATCCCTAAAAACATAGCCTAATCGGACATCCAACAGATAATATATGGAAAATATATAACCACGCAGATAATCATATCACAGGCATGTAAAGATTAATTAAATAATCTAAATAGTGTGTGGCGTGCTAAAAAATTATTTTTGAAAAACTTTTTACCTTTGATCCATATTTTTAATGTTTTGTTTACCCTTTAACCCTTTTAATAAAGTTTCTTTAATTATTTTGGGCTTTTAGGGCCAAAAATAAAAAAAAGAAAAATTATTTGTGTAAATGGGCTAATTTTCAGGCTTTTTGGGCCATGAAAACAACCCATTAGGGTTAATTGAGCCTCCCCCGAAAAATTGGCCCGTTTAGGGCTAGGGTTTCCGGAAAAAACCCCTATGGGGGCCGCGGCGCGCCGCCGCGACGGTTGGCCGCGCAAGGCGCGGCCGCCTTGGCGGCGGCGGGCCGCGGCCTGTAGGGCGCGACACAGGGGCCGTGGCCTTAGGTCGCGGCTTCAGGCCGCGGCCATCGCGGCCTATGGCGCGGCGTTTTGGCTGCCGGCGTCGCTTGTGAAGCGCCGCCGTTTCTCCCTTCGGTCGTGCGGAGTATGGATCAAGGTCGGGGGGTAAAAAACGGATTTTTCAAGCATTTAGATATCTAAAAAACTGATTTTTATTGTTTTTAGACATGCGGATCTAAATAAAAAAAAGTGATTTTTACCGTGTTTTCAAATTTTTTGATCTTAAATCATGCAGATCTACGTGAAACGCAAGTTTTAGATCTAAAAAGTTTTGATTTTTACCTCTAGATTCGTCAAGGGAATCTAGTCGAAGGTTGGTGAAGGATGCCCTTTTCGCTCCCCGTTGAGAAGATTACGATCTTCTTGAATCTGAGCGATTGATGGATCTCCTTTCTCGCGAGCCGCCGCCTTCTCCAACGAGCGTGATCGTGCTGATAACGTGTTATGAAGGGAAAAATAGGGAAATATGTGTAGAGGGTTAAGAGTCCGCTACCCTCATATTTATAGCTTTCAATAGTGGGCTGGATACCCAATGAGCCTCATGTGCCTATTCATAACAGTGTGCATATTTTTGTCATATTATAAAAGCAAATATTTTGAAGTCCCCTTTCATTTTAATGTATCAAAGCTTTCTCTTTCTCTCTCTTCAGATTTAACCTAAAATAACAACTCAATCAAATGGTACCATCACTCAACAGTTTTTGTTAAGGTCAATACCATTAAAGGTGCTCAAATCGGGTTGGTAGTTGATTTCTAGGTTTCATTGATTCTTTTTTGAGAATTGCTATATGCACCCCTAGAAATAGGGGTGCATGTAATGATGGATTACCTAAATTGAAAATTATATCATTTCATTCTGTCCTTTCACCTTACCCATCAGTTGCTTTTTGCTTTTTTTAGAGCGTAATCATTATATACACCCCTATGGTAGGGGTGTATATAGTTTTCATCTTCTTTTTTCAACACAACAAACCCTTCAACACCATAACATTTTTGACCAATGCTTGCAGTTTGTTTGGATTGGCAAATTGCTTGCTCATTTGAAAGTAAGTGTTATGCATAGGTATCTAGATGAGCCCAAAGCTTGGAGGCCCGTTTGGGAACAGTAAAGGAGACTATAGCCTACTTGAATGGGATTTGGCTCAAGACATGAAAGATTGGAATGACAAAGATGGCTATGGCCCATGCAGGAATTGTACAAGAGGCTGCAGCCTATGTCAGGATACTTCGGCCCTCTTTAGATAGAAGTGGGTCTGCCTCAGCCCATCGTGTTTATCCAAGACCGCTCAACTGATAAAAGGAATACTATATGTAAACATTGGAGTATATCCAACAATTAACATTCACATTGACTATATATGCAACACTAATGCAATTTCTCATAATCAATCACTGCAAACTAGCTAAGACCACTCAACTGATCAAACAAGAGCCCATTCTCATCGTCATCATCCTCGTGATCCTGCAGCCTCCAATGCCCATCCTCTCCCTGCACCATCCCCTTGTTACTCACCACCCACCACGACACCGGCACCAAGCACTCGTCCTTCAACGCGTCCATCGACTTGTTCACCAGCGCCACGTCTCGGTCCACCTCCAGCCTGAACCCCCCACTGCTCCCCTGCGTCCCCGCCACGCCGTGAAGGTAAGCCTCCAAGTTATGCCACGTGCCCGGGCCGCCGGGGCTCTTCAGGTACTCCGACCTCTGCGTGTCGATCCTGAGCTCCACGCCCACGTCCGAGTAGCCGAGGAGGGGGTAGTTGGGGACGACGTCGAGCAGGTTTCGGACGCGCAGGAGTTTGAGGTCGCGCATGCCGGAGAAGAGGTTATTGAAGGAGGAGTCCCCGACCCGGGGGCTGGCGAAGACGAATGCGGTGACCGGAATGGCTTTCTTGGGGTCGTTGGTGGGGGCGTTGAGTTTGTTGTGGACGATGTCGGCCGCGCTGAGAGTGGAGAGGGCGGCCCCGAGGCTGTGGCCGGTGATGGTGATGCTCATCTCTTCGTTCCGGTACTCGTCCACTAGTCTTCTTACCTCCTTCAGCACCTGCATCGGATCATGGTCGCGTATATATGCTACTTTGATTAGGCGCTTCAAGCAACATGCGCAATGCCGATCCATTCGCAAAGACATGCAAATATAGTGATGGGTAAAAATAAAGGGGAATACACATCTCATCTTTGCTAGAGAGAGTGATATTAGAAATCATATCTATATATGCTTATAGTATATTTTCATCATAATTAACATGCATGCAAAATGCTTGAAGCGTTTAAAAAAAAGCAGGAGTCAGTCACCTGATCCCTGGCGCTGGTCTTATTGAACGGCGACTTGGGATCGTCGGAGGTGTAGACCGACAGCCATCCCCGGTGCACTTTCGGCCCATCGTCGCCAAAAACCACGGGGGCGGGGGCCAAAACGAAGTCAAGATCGTTGACCCATTCCAGCGCCTGCAGCGTCCCCCTCCAGGCAACCACCACGTCCCTCCGCCCCATCCCCTCCTTCCCCGCGTCGGTGGCCACCGCCACGAACCCCATCCAGTTGGACTCCCTGCACCACGCCTCCCTCGACATCGACCTCATCATGAACGCCTCCGGCAGATCGACGCTCGATGTCGCGAACAGGAACTTGGTGACCCTGTAGTTCTTGGCCTGGCCCAGGAGCCCGACCTTTTCGAACAGGTCCTTGCGCGCGTGCCGGCAGGCCCCCGCGTATCTCGAGGCCTTCTCGCCGTTGAAGGCGTCGTAGGCCGCCTCGGCCATCTCGCCGTAGCCTATTATGTGGCGGCGGAGGTCCAGGTCGAGGGGGTCCAGCAGGCCTTTCCAGTTGTCTTTGCCGTTGAGCTCCCGCCAAGTTATGGCCTTGTTTGTGTTTCCCATTAATTCTATTTTCCTCGGTTTAATTAGTAGAGCAAGCTGATCTTAACTAGGCTGTAGATTATACATCCTTTTCTATCTATATATAGGGAGAGGATTGCTTATGGGGTCGGTTCGGTGGCGATGTCGTCGTCGACAATGATTACCTGGCTTCAAGGATGGGTTGCAATAGTACATGCTTCTACGTTCAGTAATCTATTCCGCGACTTGGACTGAACTAATTCGAGTTGATATTAATTATTTCACTCTTTAATATATATTTTTTTGTTGCAAACTCCAGAGATGATATCAATCTCAAATGGTTGAGTAGTTATGGCACTAAGCTATGGCTCTCTATATATTCATCCTCAATGGGGTACTAAGAATACCAAGGGACCCCCACTACTTAGTAGTGGGGTGTAATGGGGAGATAATGAGGGAAAGGAGGCCAAAAGCCTCCCTCAACTCACAACACTCCCTCTTATCTCTCTATTACCTTGGATTAAGTATATGAATACTTCAGGATTCAATATGCTAATTATATAGATACTTCTGGATCCAGAGCCACTATGGTTGCCTCGTTAAAACTTTAGCTGTGGAGAACACAATGGAAAAAACCAGCAGCTTAAGGGAAAATAGTACAACCAACTGGTGACTCCCCCTGACCCATACAAGCCTTATACTTGTAGGTCGTTTAGCTTTCATTAGGGATGAACACTTCAGGGTCCAGAGTTAAATGAGGTTGCCTCATTAAAACCTTTGGCTATGGAAAACCCAGTGGGAAAACACATAGCTAAGGAAAAAGAGTACAACACTAATATCAACTCCCCCTGATTTGTACAAGCTTCAAGCTTGCAGATCTCCTATGTATCTGTACAATCATTTCTTATTCGTCTATACATCCCTCATGCTCTGAAAGCAAATACAATCATTACTCATTAATACAAGTTTCACTCATATCTGGTGGCTACTGGAAAAGAGTGGCGCTCTGGAGTGGTACGCTTTTCGAAGTTGGTAGATGACTCCACGTATGTATTCCTTTACTCAGTCTTCACTGTGGCTGCAAGGTACTGCTGGGCCTGGCTGAGCGTATTCTAGACTTGCTTCTTGGATGATGATCTTCTCAGAAGATGTAGACTTTGGAGGATGATGTGTAGATCTTTAGGAGGTGGCCGGTCATTTGTGATTAGTCATCGCGATGATCTGTAAACCTGCATATGCAATATATATTCCTTGAGCCTTGGAAGTTGCGCAAGAGCAGCTTATCCTTGGTCCAATGGTGCTCTCCAGGGCAGCATTGTACCTGGCTAACAGCTTTACTGCAGATGTTCTAATAGAGACACGTGCAGTTGGCCAGATAAAGGAGTGTATCTAGTACACTAGAGCTAGGCTCTTCATGACCTAGGATGTCATCCCCCTCTTCCAGCGATTGGAAGGGGTCATAAATAAGCATCTATTTTTAATAGATTGCAAATGGGCATCTTTCTTCATAAACTCCTGGTGTATGAAGAATATAAAAGGATTCCACCACAAAAGGTGTTTTAATATGTAAGCCGAGACAATACCATGTTTTGACTAGGTATCTGATATCTCAATGGTCTCTGCAGGAGAACCTATTAGAATCATATACTGATCTTTGAAGCCTTTATAGAGAAGACGTTCATATGTCTCTCTTTCATCTCTGGGGGTAGAGTATACCCTTCTGGAAGTTTCATATAGATCTCTATATTTATATTGCCATATAGATATGCAGTCACAACGTCCATGAGCTGCATTTCTTGGCTTTTCCAGAGACGTTAGACTTAGTATGAAATAGGAAAATGATCACATTTCCTTTATTTATTTATGAAAAACCCAACTTATATTCCACAGGTTTTACCATTCAGGTGTATGGACTACTAGTCCAAAGACTTTGCTTTTTCAAGAGTGAGTCCAGCTCTTCTCTTATTGCCTCGTTCCACTTTGGCCAATGTATGCGTTTACGCTATATAAAAGTGGGTTGAACGTCATCGTCGTCTTCAGCGACGTGAACGGTAATAGCGTAAGCAAAATCGTCATTGACGACTGTGCTATATCTGTCCAGTACCTCTCCAGTACGTACTTAATAAAATGATGTACATCCTATTGTTTCCTCTGCAGGGGAAATTAGGAGGGGAGAGGTCGCTGGTCTAAGCTCAGCATCCTATGGTGGGATCATTTTAATATATCCAGGAATCTTCCTCTTTCGAGGAACTTTATATTTTGAACCTGGCGGGCATCCTCTTTTCAATTGAGTTACAACTAATTCTGCTGCCGATGGATTGCATCCATCTTTGGGGATGTCAATCCTAGTTGGAGTGTTGGCAGCAGGGACGTGTGAACGAACAATCTTAGGGTTGTCCGTGAATTTATCCGCCAATTGATTTACTTTAGTCTGAATTTGAAGGATCTTCTGGATCTCATCTTCATACAGAAATAGTATGCGGAACAAAACGAGATTAGGACTTTTGTATCCCATGATATGGTCTCAGAAGCTTCAAGATTCTTTAGACTGCGTGCCTATTTTAATGAGACTTTGCTCATCAAATTCACAGTTATCAAGACGTGGTGCTATAGGGACAAAAATTAGCACATCCAAACACTCTCAAATGAGATATGTTTGGTGGTGGACCATAAGCAAGCGACATCAGTTATAAGATATGACCACGAGAGGGCAGTATCGTGATAAGCGATGCGGAATGTAGTATGGCGTATCCCTCAACATCCACAGGCAACTGGGTTTTAACAATGGACGTGAAATCCATTGGAATCTCTTTATCAGAGACTCTGATAACCCATTCTGAGTATGAACATGCTGCAGGATGTTCAATTTCAATGCCAGTTGCTTGGCAGTAGTCTTGAAAGACATGTGTAGTGAATTCACCCACATAATCAGCTTTTGAGAAAGCTAGATTGCGGGTGGACCAAGGGGCACACATAAGACCAACTAGTAGATGCATCTATCAGTACAATGAAGTACCGAAATGGGCCACTTGCGGGGTGAATAGGCCCGTAAAAGGTCACCATATTTTCTCTCAATGAAGCTAGGAGACTCTAATCTCACTTTCTGGAGGGAAGGTCTCTTTATAAGTTTTTCCTTTTGACAAAGGGGGACAAGGAAACTCAACCTTTTGAAGAATCTTCAGGTTCTCCAAGGGATTCATTTGATGATGCTTCCATCATCGTTGATCCAGGATGACCAAGTCTATTGTGCCAGAGTTTAAAACTCTAGCAATGAAAGGCACTTCTGGTGCACAGTCAAGTTGGCTTTATATAGGATGAATATATATAATGATAGGGACCCGACGAGGGTCCAAAGAATCGTGCACATATGGTCTTCTGGCCATCAGTTTGACGAGTTATATAAAGATATTCACTGTTATTATCCATAGTTTCCAAAGTATGTTCGTTTTAAACGAAATATCCTTGAAACTTGGGAGATTCCTATATGATTAAGGAGAGAAATTTGCATCTTATAGTCTCGTTGTATGTGGGAGCAATTATAATGCTTCATCAGTGCATCGAGTCACTATCCACAATATATCACACTTCATCTATATATTTGAATGACTAGACTTTATAAAATAAAGCAAATATGCATTCATAAAGTTTTTTGTTTAAAAAGAAAATACAGATGAAGTAAACTAGTATTTAAAATGCATATATAAAAGCAAACTAAGATAAGACTCAGTTGAGCAAGTCGTCGTGATCGAAGTCTTTTGCGGTCAGCTTGGTTGAAGGATGAGATTCAACCAGATTTTTTTCAGGACGAGGCTGCAGGCTCGCCTGATAAAGATCCTGGAGATTACGTGGAGTGCGGCAGTTCCTGGACCAATGTCCAGTCATGCCACATCTATGGCACTTGTCCACCCAGTTCTTCTTGGGAATAGATGGTTGGCCATTGTTGTTACTTGTCCACGTATTCTTTTTCTTTCCCTGGTTGTAGTTATTGTTCTGTGGAGGTCCTCTAGCCGGTTACATCACAGCTTTACCCTTGTAATTTCTGGCATTCTTCTTGTTCTTCGTCTTCTGGGAAGAAACAAGATGGGCTTCAAGGAAAGGAGCAGTACCCGCAGGGCATAGGTTGTAAGTGGTTAGTAACTGGCTCTGTTTTGCTCTGCCCTTATAAGGCAGGAGAGTTAGTCAGAGAATTTTGTGAAATGTCTTTCACGGTACTGTTGCATGAGGATTGCATCCTTTTCGTGGAAAGACGTGAAAGTCTTTTCCAACATGCATTGCTCCGAGACTTCTTCACCGCACAGCTTCAGGCGTGAGGTGATATTATGGAGTGATGAGTTATACTCAGACACGGACTTGAAATCCTGAAGTCGGAGGTTTTCCCACTCATAACTAGCACAAGGCAGTATAACATCAATCTGATGTTTATAACGTGCCTCCAGTGTCCTCCACAACTCAAGTGGATCCTCTACTGTCAGATATTCGCCTTTTAAGGTCCGATTTTTGTGTCTCCTAATGTAAATAATGGCCTTCGCATTATCTATATTAGAGACAGATGACTACGCCGCTTCAAGGGTCGCAGTTGAAGTAGCCTGGGCCGCTGCTGGGGCCGCATGAACAGTAGTAGGAGCCAGATTTGTACTCATAAGAGCCATTGAGCACATGTGTAACTTCAGGTCCACCCGACAGCTCAGATAATTCTTTACTGCTGCATCCAGTACATCAAAATCAACGCTCACCAATATTACCATTTATTCATGCAATTAAATATGCATGAATTAATATTTGTGAAAAATAAATTCACGCAAAAATAAATAAATAATCGGTCATGTGGGGATCGGCCAGATACCCTTAGAAATAAAAATATCCAAAAAGTGTCTGAATGCAGTCCATGAAGATGAAATACAAAGAGAAATAAAAAATACAAATTGGAAACCCATTTGTGTCCCAGCATAATGCATATTTCATCTCCGTCTTTAAATTGGCTAAGCTATGGTCTTTGGCATTTTACATTATAACCTCACTACAATATCTCTCAAAACAGAAAAAGAAAGCGAGGAATATAAAAAGGTGTATCTCAAAATGGCCGATCCCAAACCACAAGACTGAATTATTTACAACATCCACGTAGTTTATATATGCTACAGGCAATATAAAAATCAACCACGCAAACACACTGGCATAAGATGTATATTCTAAATAGCAAGCATATTATATAAAAATTACGTTTTAACAATTTACTTGGACCACGGGGAAACGTCATTACCCGTCAGGTTAGGAAACTAACCTAACGACAGAGCGGTCTCAGGATCGCTGTAATTTATTAAATCATAAATTAATATTAATATTAATCCAATTTAAAATAAGGTGATTACACTGCAAATTCATTAACAAATTAATTTATTCCCCCCAAAAAGAGTTATTCATACCCAATACCCAGACGGGGGACCCTTCACGCCCCCCCCCCGCCTGAGGGGGGGGGGCCTGAACGTCGCCGCCCCCCCAGACGGGGGGGGGGGGGGGGGGGGGGGGGGGGGGGCTTCACGGCGCCGCCGTCCCCGCCGCCTGGGGCCCTTCACAGCGTCGCCCCCTCGTCCAGGGGAGCCCTGCACGTCGCCGCCCCCCAGACGGGGGGCCCTTCACGGCGCCCCACCCCACCCCCCCGCCTGGGGCGGCCTTGCACGTCGCCGCCCCCCCCAGACGGGGGGCCCTTCATGGCTCCGCCCCCCCCTCCGCCTGGGGGGCCCTGCACGTTGCCGCCCCCCAGACTAGGGGGGCCCTTCATGGCGCCCTCTGCCTTGGGGCCCCTTCACGTCGCCGCTCCCCCCCAGACGGGGGGGGGGGGGGGGGGGGGGGGGGGGGGGGTTCATGGTGTCCCCCCGCTGGGGGGCCCTTCCCAGCGCCGCCCCCTCCCAGACGAGGGGGGGCTTGTCTCGGCGCCGCCCCCCGGGAGGGGGGGCCTGTTCCGTCGTCACCCCCTCCCCCGACGCGGGGGGGGGGGGGGGGGGGGTCTGCGATTTCAACCCCCCGACGGGGGGGGGGGGGGGGGTGTGTGTGTGTTCTTTGACGACCAATCTCTGGGACGGGGACTTTTGTGTGAACGTGATCTGTATAATTCTGGGTTTTGGGAAACTTTTCACATTCCCCTTAAAAATTAGTTTAAGAGCTTGTGTTCAAATTATATTTAATAAATTTGATAGCCTGTTTATTTGGGCCTGAAGCCCATTTGTAACGATGAAATTAAGTTCTATGGGCCAGCAGCCCCATTTAGCTTAATAATTAATTTTTGACTGCCAAAATCGGGCCAGAAACCCAGTTAATCCAATTGCAAATTTTATGTGTTAATTAAAATTTTGCAACTAGGCCTGAAGCCCAAATTTAATTTGGCTTATCAGGCTAGGAGCCAAGTTAATAAAAATTTCTTATTAATTCGATTAATATTTTGCTAATGGGCCTGCAGCCCCAATCAAAATATTAACTTATTTTAATTTCTTTTTGGGCCTGACGCCCAGTTTGTCATATTGTTAAAATTATGTTAAATATCACTCTTGCATTATTAATTTGTTATGGATTATTAGGATTTTTCAAAATATAATTATCTTAAGGATCCTGCGACCGCTCTGCCGTTAGTCAACTAACCTAACGGTCTATGATGTCTCCCTGTGGTCCGAGAGATTATTATATTTTATAGTCTCTTTTTCCATATTATATATGCCTAAGTTATATGCGTGGTTGTTTCTTTTGTGCCTGTAGCATATTATAAACTGCGTGGATGTTTATATAAGTTAAAATGTGTTTTTGGGATCGGCCAGTTTGATACCTTTTTAAATTCCTTGCACGTTTATTTTCTTTTTGAGAGAATTTGTAAGTGAGGATTACAAGTATTAATGCCAAAGACCGACATACCAGCATATGAAGACAGAGGTGTAAATTACGAAATATAGGGACCCATTCCGGGTTTCCAACTTGCCCCCCAACGGGGGGAGGGGGGTTGGGCGCCGGTGAAACAGGGCGAAACAGGAGGCCACCTCGACAGGCTGACGGTGACCGCGCTCTACCTACTGCTGCGTCCCCTAATTATTATTCAATTCTCATCAATCTCACTGCTGTTGGGGGTGAAAGTGAAATGCCATCCAAAGGTTTGGAGTTTTCTGAAAATCTAATGATTTAAGATTGAAAGGTCAGGCTCTTCATCCATTATGAAACATAATTGTACTAATTAACCATGTGATAACAACCAAATTGATATACTAATTGACCTGAAAGATATTTCTCAGGATATGTGCGATTCGAATGTGATTCGATTCGAATTTCAATTAATAATAAATCTGTAAATCTATAAATCTGTTTGTTTGTTTTTCTTGTAGATAGTGCTAAAAATTTAGTTATAGATATCTTAGAAAAACATAAACACAGATGTATCATGCGCATGTTAAAATATTGATCTCGGGGAAAAATAATTTTGCCTCTAGATCCGATAGATCTAGCGACGATCGTCGAAAAAAGATTAGAATGAATCCACTGCTTCTGATGGCCCGTGGAAAACACCACAACAATTCACTGCAACAAAAGATTCCAACGCGCGACGAGGATAATTTGTGAGCTAAAGAAGATTATTAGAAGAAGCTCAAGAAAATTGAGAGCTATCGTGCTGATAACGTGTTGTAAACTCAAGAGATGATATCAATCTGAAATGGTTGAGTAGTCATGGCACTAAGCCATGGCTCTCTATATATTCATCCTCAATGGGGTACAAAGAGTACCAAGGGACCCCCACTGCTTAGTAGTGGGGTGTAATGGGGAGATAATGAGGGGAGGGAGGCCAAAATCCCCCCTCAACTCATAACATTTTTGTGTTTTTTCCGGTGAAAGGCAATAATCCATGCATTTAGTCGAGCATGAGATACATAATGAAACAAAAATATAAGGAAAGAATTAATATAGTAGTGTTAGAAGGTGGTAGTTACGGGAGTCCGTAGCCTCATATATATGTATATATGTATATGTATATGTATGTATGTATGTATGTATGTATGTATGTGT